>OY856411.1:473068538-473668538 GCA_963693085.1 Alisma plantago-aquatica
CTGGACGGTACATGTAACTTATGTGTACCTACCATTAAAATGAAACATATGGAGTGTGTTTGTAAAATCCAACAATATAGATTGATTCATGATTGTATAGATTAGATGCGTTTAAATTTTTTATAATAATATTCCATGTAGAACATGAGATATGGCAATATATCATCTGACAGTGTTTGTAATTTCTGCAACTTATTATTCATTACAAAATACACCTTTTTTCATTGGACGATCTATACATATGAGACTGAGTTGATTTTTTATACACATCTCATCTAAGAGGTATACATCACATCCATACGGTTGGATTGTTCATTAGGATTTTACAATCATCATTAATGACAATAGGTACATGTAAGCTACATGTATTCGGGTACACTATTCTTTTAGCCATATATATTCTTTCATGACAAAATAAAGAAAGTAGATATGTTATATGATGTAATGAATGGGAACCAAGAGAGGATCCACTCTATAATTTATATGGAATAAACCCATGAAAATCTAAATTTCATTGGAGCGTCCCTACCTACAGACGCATTGCATCGACACTTGAGTTGCAATGAAAAATATGCAAGGGGTTTTGAGAAAGCAACTCACAATTGTGTTGAAGGACATGCAAGGGTTTCCAAATCTTGGTATGGACATGTGAAACATATACCGACTAATGCACATATATGAAGCAATGATATTGAGTCAAACACAATTAATAGAAGAAGAGGAAGGCCTAAATTAACATGGACAGATATTATAAAGGGATATTTTTAATCTTTACATCTCCATCAAAATATGATCCATGATAGAGATGAATGAAAAGGAAGGATCCATGTAGCTGAGTCCAACATGGTTGGGGCTAAGGCTTAGATGATGATGAAGACGACGACACTGATGATGATGATGGTGGTGGTGGTGGTGGTGGTGGTGATGATGATGATGATAATGGTGGTGGTGGTGATGATGATGATGAGATATGACACATCAAAGATAGTCAATTAGTTGCAAATGGAAAATAAAGCAATTACAATATCTCAATTACAATTCATTATTCCTCACTACATGAGTGGACTAACATAAAATAGGACTCATATAAATGGACTAGTTTAGAGGGAAACATGGACATCTCAAGCTATAACATACAAAAACCTAGCGCTTGGATGTCATGCTTGTATTCTAATACCTTTAGTTTTGGCCAAACAAGGATGCACATAAACCCTAATACACTTATTTGTAACCTAAGCAACATTAATTCATATATATTATGAGTAACTCATGTATAAACCTAGCAAAGTTACATGACACTTTAATCATATCCTATATCTACTGTAATGACCCTGACCTCCATTTTGGGCTTATCCTGTTTGCTTTACCTAACCCTTGTGCTTAGTTGCTTGCTAATCACCTCTAGTGGTGATTAGGGTTTCTTGTGCTTTGTTGAGAGTTGGAGGTTCTACTTGCAAATAAACTAAGTCTAGGGTTGATGAGCAAGTTTGTCACCTTGAAAGGTGTTTCTCTCTCTCCTTTCTTCTTCTAGAGTTGAAAGGAAGGGTTGGGCTCATTTCTTGAGTTGCCTTGGGCTTGGTTCAGCCTTGTTGGGCCTTGCTTTGCCTTGTTTGGGCCTTGCCTTGCCTTGATGGACCTTGCATCGGGCAAGGGTGTGTTTGGGAGCCTTGTGTCATCCATGGTTGTGTCGGCCATGAGGCTGTGTCGGGCAAGAGAGTGTATCGCCCATGTGGTGTGTTGGCCTTTGACCATCCTTGACCTTTGGCTTTGTTTGTGTCACCACCCTTGTGGACACTTGGTGCATGATGCTTGCATGTGGCAAGTGCCTTGGACATGTGTATGGGGTGAGATAAGGAGGTGGAATTGCCCATGGACAAGTGTCCCTAGGTGGGCGAAACCTTGCCTTGTTTTCTCCTTCACCCTCTTCTATATATGCCTCTCCTTTCTCTTGCTTAGGATCCCTTTAGTTGGTGTTGCTTCCTTTCCTTCCTTGATGGGTGACACATCTCCTTTTCTAGTTGGTGGCTGATCCTCCTCCTTCTCCTTAGAGTCTTCTTCTTCCTCTAGTGGTGGACGATCCCTAGAGTGGCTTATTCTTCTTCTTGTGGTGAACATCTCCTCTCTTTCCTTAGCACCTTCTTCTTCTTCTCTTTCTTGCTTGCTCTTCGGACATGGTGGTTACAAGTTTTGTTTCTCTTCTTGAGGTGGCTGAAGGTGGTGCTTGAGCTTGGGAGCTTGGTGCTAGGAGCTTGGAGCTTGCTTAAGGTGGGTTACATAACTCCTAACCCTAGATATACTACTTCCTTTTCTTATTGCATGTTATGTTTCACTTTGATCGGCCATGTACCTTGTGGATATATGTTCATGTTGTTGGATGTTTTCTTAACCTTGGTGTGTGAACCATATGTATAAAGTTTCTTGGGAAAAACTCCTTTCTCTCCATTTGGTCTTGAGAAGTGAGTTCGGCTCTAGTGGTATAGGCAACACTCCTCTCACTTGGTTGTTGAGAGGTGAGTCTATACTCTAGTTTCTTGGGCAACACTCTTCTCTCACCATGGATTAGAGAGGTGAGCCCTGGTTGGATGTTGACCTAGTAGAGGTTGGGATCTTAGCTGATATGAAAATGATCTATTATGTTGCTCGAGATATGTGATGGAGGTTGTGCAAAATCCCTCTCTCTTGATTGTTGAGAGGTGAGCCAACTCTCTTGATCTGTTAGGGTTTCGTGATGGTGATCTTGAGGTTAGTGATGACCAAGCCAAGATGAACCTTTGTGCCTTACATGATACACCTTTGTGGTTGATGGAGCTTCCACTTACGTGGAGTTGCGTGCACCACTAAAAATCCTAAAGATGGTAAGTCTTTAGGTTTAGCCTTGTTTATACTAGATCGAGAACTCCACCCACGTATGCTAGGATACGTGGAAGTCTTATCGTAGTATAGTTAAGGGTCGAAAACATGGGACAACGGTCTTGTCGAGATTGACTAGATAGAAAACGTTAGAATTTCACTTAACTCCTTAGTAGTTGATATTTAATCCAAAGATTTGGTTTGGTTGTTTTAAACTAAGTACAAGTAAAGTAAAGCAAGAAAGTAGACTTAAGGATTTTAACAATGATAAGGAGCCACTAGGATGTGATCGACTTTCACCACCACTACACATGGATCAAAACATGCAACATAAAACATAACCTGCAAAAGAGTCTAAACAGTTAGTATCTTTGTAGGTTTAGCTTCCTTTCGGAGAACTAACTACGAGAAGTGTGGGAATGTTACAATGCCAGCCATCCCCGAATGAATGGTCATTTACTTTACATCATCCCCTTCGCAAAGTATGTTTCTTGACTTATCAAGGTGGTACTTTCATACGTCAACTGATTCCATTTCATAGTATGAAAGTACAATGATGGAAGTGAGTTTACTCCACTCCTTGAAAAACACTCCTAGATACCAAAAAAGATGCATGGTGGATACATGCATCAAGAACCAACATTCAATCGAGATTCAGATCTAATAGTACAAACGTAAACAATTCATACTAAAAGATAAAAGATAACACAAGTTGGTGATCAAGCAAAAAGCATTCATTAAACGATTGATGTCGAACTAAAAAGAAAGTGTATCTCTATTACAAATTGTGGATTACATTGCATGAAATGAAAACATGGGTAGCGGGGCTACTCCCCGCACCCTAGTGAATGAGACTACTCGTTCATAGCAAGGACAAAGAAGGAGGTGAGAAGAGAGATAGTGAACGTCATCCCCACAAAGGAAAGAGGAAGGCCAACCCCTTAGAGAAAGAGAGAGAGAGACGATCTTCAAACTTTGCAGGTTGCTTTATGATGAGGTCTTCTCTTCCCACCTTCTTTTGTGATGAGAGAGAAAGCAACTTCTGGATGGAGTGTGGATCTCAGACTAGGAGCCTTGGGGTGGAGGATGAAGGATGAAATAGTTGTGGAGTGGCAGAGGCAGCCTTTGGACGTCTGAGACTTAATTCTTTGGGAGGAACCCTCGGGTCTTATTTATATGCTTTAAGTGAAGCCCAAACGGTTTGGGAAATTTTACTTTGAAACCATTTGGACCCTGAAACCGTTTGGACCCTGAGACCGTTTGGACCCTGAGACTGTTTGGGCTCAGAGACCGTTTGGACCTTGAGACCGTTTGGCTTCATGCGGTCTTGAGACCGTGTGACTCCATGCGGTCTCGGGACCGTTTGGCTTCATGCGGTCTTGAGACCGTGTGACTCCATGCGGTCTCGGGACCGGTTGGCTTCATGCGGTCTTGAGACCGTGTGACTCCATGCGGTTCGGGACCGGTTGGCTTCATGCGGTCTTGAGACCGTTTGGCTTCATGTGGTCTTGAGACCGTTTGTCTTCATGCGGTCTTGAGACCATGTGACTCCATGCGGTCTTGAGACCATGTGAGGCTTTTGTGATTTTTTTGTGTCTTTTTCTGTAAGTAAAAAGGGAGAAAAGTTAATCTAACAGTATATTTGCAATAAGAGAGGAAAGTTAAGGATTATATCTAATTTATCTGAGAAAGAGTGTGGAAAATTGAGGAAATTACTAAGATAACATCACAAAATTGGAGGTTATCACCCCCAACTTAGAGTCTAGCTTGTCCTCAAGTTAGATAGAGCTGAGGCATGTAATGGCGATGCAATTCTATTTAATTGAGATTTCCATACTCTTGCTCCAATTCTAAACCAGAGGTGTCCTAAAGTTGTATCGGGGCCTTTTCTTGCCTTAACTATTTCAGGTATTGAGAGTTGCTTGGATGTCAAGTTTCTTCCATCTCTTGTAGCCTGCATTGGGACCACTTTTTTTTTGTTCTGTGCATGTCGTTGATTCTAATCAGTTTTATACTTCTATAAAAATCCTATCGGAAGCTAGAGTGGGTATGAGGGTTGGCTAAAGGCTTGATGTGTGACTCCCCTTTTAAGTGGGGGAGGGGTTGTCTATGCTTTTAGGATCTCACTACCGGGAACGATACATTTGCCTTTGTGAGGGCAGCTGAATGTACAGGCCAGGCGAGTCCTTTATCAGCCTTTCATATATTTGGATACCTTAGGGTTTCACTACCGGGCATGACACATCTGCCTTTGTGAGGGCAGCTGAATGTACCGGCCGAGTGAGACCTTTATTGGTTCTTCATATTGATCCTTATTCATGGCACAACTCTCATAGTTTTATTCAACAAACTCACAGGTTTAGGATTTGGATTTTTAGGAATTTTGATTTGGGCGGCCAAGCCTCTTTTATTTGAAGAGAAGAAAGCTGTTCTTAGAGTTGATCGACATGCACTTATTTGGTTTCTACTAGTGGTCCACTTGCAAGGCTTCATGATTTGGATGTCACCTGATGTCCCTCCCGTCCTTGAGTGTGTTTGGCTTATTTCGGCCCTGATGCTGACCTGTGGAAAGTCAGATGTAGAATTGAAGCAAAAGACTGAAAATCGAGTGTGAAGATAATTTATTAGTTTGCCATTACATGTTTATGTGCTATTCTTGTTGTTACTCCTTAGGACTAACTGGATTCTGAAGTTAGTTGGGGATGACTTTGTTCCAAGAGGGATATTATTCTTTATGAACATGATTTATTATTTAAAACAAAAACTAAGTGTGTAAAGAAAAATTTTGTGCAGGATTGAAAGAGAAGATAGAGAGGGAAAGATTTAAGAATGATACCTCGCCCTTGTCCAGTGTAATCCCCCCCTAACTTATCACTCACTCTATCCTCAGAGTATCAAAGTGATAGGTTGAGAAGTACAAGGACAAGGGCATCAGGCGTTTGTTAGTCCTACATTAGCTCCATGTGAGCGAAGAAGATTAGCAGTGAACTTTCCTCGTAACGCATGGTAATCCACATCTATCATGTCCTCTACTGGTCTTCCTAGGGCCATAATGGTGTACATCCAGTAGAGGATGTGGAAACCACAGTCGTTCGATTCACGGAGCTGCTGTGGGCATTTGTGGCTGAAGGCGGGGCGGTGAAAATGTTCTTTACCGTACGCCCGTGTTTACTTGCTGAGAAGAGCATGTAGTTGGTTAACACACTCCTTCGCCACTTCTTCTATAGGTGTTCTTGGTGTTGTAGTGTATTGTTGCTGATCTAGATTGTACTGGCTGTCGGAACTGTTGTATATGATTGTTGTTCCGTCGTGAAGATTTGTTGCCAATAACATCCAATGTTTAGAATGAAGGAAAGGAAACATGATAAACTTCAGAGTCGTATGTTGTAGGAAGGAAATGAGTGCCTCAGTTGTTCTGAAGTTCTGTAGCTTTAGGAGCTCGTCATTCATATAAGCAGATGCCATATAGGTTGTAGGGTGATTCTGTCTGAGAAAAATTGATAGGCGACCATCAAACTTACGGATAGAGACCCTTTGATCTGTACAGTTTCTCGTAGCGCGTATGCCATGACCAGAATATCATCGGATATGAAAACGAGGTCATCTTTCTTGGTGTAAAGCCTTGACATGATGAGGCAAAGTTCATTGTTAGAGAGGCTTTTGCAGGCGCTGAGGTCAAAATTGGGGAATGTTGGTGAAATGTCAGACATGGGGACCATTTGGGTAGGTGATCTGTTGATGGTTGATCTGGTTAGCAACTCAGTAACCCCTTCATCATCTGCCAGATCAAAAGAGTAAGGGTCCCATTTCCTCTTCTCGAGAACCTTGGCGGGCTGTTGTTTCCCCAACTCCTCTATTGTTTGCCGGAATGGCCATTTTGGAGGACGTTGGATGGCTGAAAAGAGGTAGTGAGGAATGTCATTAGGCGCCATAGTTGGGTCCTTGAAAAACCTTCTATAATAAATGAGCTCCATGGCGTAACGTCCTCGCAGAGAATGAAAATCCTCTGTGGCTAATTCAGTGAAAGGGATTTGCTGATTGAGCGCTTGAATATGATGTATAACGTAGAAAGTGCGATCCTTAGATCCCTCTTGAGTTTGGGCGTGGGGGTTGATGATTTGGAACCATGGTTGGTTCCAACCACTACGGAGGGATGGGCAAGTAGCCCATATCAAGTTCAGGAGTCGAAAAGGGATGCATCTGGCCTCCCCGGCTTCTGTACAAGCGAAAGTAATTATTCTGCCTCTTAGATTAGTGGTGCAAAAATTGTACACCTTGGCGTCTCAAGCCGTGGTGTCCACGATCATTAGTAGCCAGTGACCAGAGACTTGGAAGGGCACGGTAATATAGCGTGCTTTTCTGGCAATTCCCCTCTACAACCGCTCGATTGATTTGTTTTGTAAATCTTTATAAAGTAGACTTATTCCCAGCCATGGTGAAGTGTTAAGAACTGGTTACTTCCGTTTAGAGCTTCTATAGATTTTGATAGAATTGGCAAGGAGGACACAGAAGATTGCCATCTTCACCGGTGACTGTGGTCGAAGGATGGTGTGGAAATCTTCACGTGTCAACTTGCGCAGAGTCTTCGTATTATGATAGATAATATCACCCCCGTCTTTGACATCGTCTACAATAGTGTTTAAGATAAAGATATCTTGAGCATCTAAGGTAGAGATGGCCGCCAGGTCTAAATCGTGCATTTTATGAGGTCGAGGTGGTGGCGGGGGAAGCTCTTGCGGAGGGAGAGAAGAAGTCTGTTCCAGATTGTCTAAGTAGTGCTGTAGATCTTCGTCTTTGTCTGAGTCATAAGTTGATTCCAGATCTTCGTCTGCATCCAAACTGACTCTTTCTAAATCCTCCTACTCTGGGGGAAAGGGCACCGATTGTTCTGGTGCAGAGAGAAGTTGAGCTGATGTTGCTTGTTGTTGACTCGTGCTGGTTCCGAATAGACATTGTTGGAACTCAGCGAAAGCTGCTTCCTTGATAGTTTCCCCCAAGGATCCCATTCCAGAATAATCAAGGAATTGATCCCCATATGACATATTGACGTTGTCGTTGTGAGTAGGGGATTTGGGATCGTTATCACCTTTGTGGTGATCTTGCTGTTGCTTTGGTGCAGCTCCTTGGTTGGGGCCCTCCGCAACATTGTCGGGGTCGTCAAATTTATCATATGAGGAGGTGCTATTATTGGAGTCAGCTGAGGAGTCAGACTCCTCATCTTCATTTTCCTCTTCATCATCTTCTTCGTCCGCCGCCTTGTCTGATGTCTTCTTTGATGGAGGCTTCTTGCATTGCCGGTGGAGTGCTTGTAGCTCGTCGAAAGCCACTTGCACATGCTCGTGTGTTTCAAGAAGTGTGTCCTGGGTTTCTTTGAGATCTGAATAGCGAGCCTCAACTAAGAGGAGTCAGGTAGAGAGGTCCGTCACTTGAGTTCTAAGTTGGTTGATTTCGTTGTTGGAAGAATCCTCTTGACGGTTAGTTAGTTGTGTGAGGGTGGTGCTTATGTCATCCAAGCACGTGCTTAAAACAATTTGTTGCTGCTTAAGCTCGCGCAGAGTTTTTGGCAAAGGTTGATTTTGCGCAGAAATCCTATCGACTTGCTTGACCAGATCGTCTTGCTGGCCTTTCACTTCAAGCACCAACTATGGCAGTTGTTGCAGGCAGTCATCGAGGCGATCGACTTTCATGGCCGCTGCTTTCTGCTGTTGGTGGATGGTTGAGATGATGCCTGGAAAGGCAAGGTTTTGCGCGTCAATCTTGGCAACCTGTGTAGATAGACCCTACACACAAGAAAAAATAGATTGTAAAATGTTATAAGGGTCGGTGAGGAGGTTTCGAATAGCGTCGAATTGACGTCCGAATTCCTCACCGACGTTTGTGAAATGGACCCCAGATGTGGAAGGGTAGTGTGGCTGGGGTCGGGGTGGAAAGGTGGTAGTGTCTTGTGAAAGAGACACTATTGATGGTCCCACAAACTGCATGGTGACCGTAGATGGAGTCACCAGTGGTGTCGGGGTGGTAGCGGATGAAGAAAATGGTGATTGGCCGGGTGAGAATTGTGGGAGCGAAAATGTTGAGGAGAAAAGGGTGGAGATGGGAGTGGATAATGTGAAGCTGAGTGTTGGAGCGGAAGAAGGGGTGCTCGGGGAGAAAGATGGTGAAGTGGAAGATGTGGGTGGAGGGATTGCTATTGGGATTGTTGTGGAGGAAGGTGGGAGGGTGGTGGTGGTGAGCTCATCATGTAGGCTCATGATGAATGAGTCTAAAGAAAAGGCAGTGATTAGATCCTCTGGAGGGGGGCGTTCTGTCTCCAGTTGTAGCTTTGATGTTGGCATCCCCGACAACTGTGGTGGTTGTAAACATACCTTAGATGGTTGTTTTACTGGTATTTTTGTTACCATAGCTTCCGGGGCGGTTATGCTAAGCTCTGTCTGGCTCACTTTGATTGTCTTCTCTTGTACTTTGACTGAGGCTAGGAGTTTGGTAAGCTCTTCGTCAGTAAAGAGAAGTTTGTCCTTGTCGTAGTCCGTGAGCTCTGGAAGTGATAGCAGAGTCCTGGAAGATCTGACAGTTGGGCAGAAAATGTAGTGTAGTTTCACATCCTTTTCCTTGATAATGTAGGAGTTCTTCAAGGTTTTCTCATAAGTAAGGATGTCGCCCTTAATCTGCATGCATCGAGGGAGAAATCTGTCCATCTTGAGATATTTGATGATGGAAGTTATGTGCCCGCCTCTGCAGATTTCTTTCCCTATGGCATAGGCTGAGAATTTTTGTATCATGTGTCGTCCAATGTTGACCGACATTCCATGTAGAATGGACCATAGAAGAAAAAGGTCAGCGGTGATAACATTTCCTCCTTCCATTCTGGGGAAGATCGCACCAGTGAGAATTTTGTGAAGTGTGCGCACGAACCCAGAATGAATATTGGAGGCTTAGTAGGTTTTTGCCTTATAAGCCGGGATCCATGTTAGGGTTTTCCAGAAGCTGTGTCTATTGAATTTGGAGTTCTCCGTACTAACAGCTTTGGCCTATTTGAGCTGCTCTGGGTTTTCGATGAAAATTTCATTCAAAAGATTTTCTATTATAACAACGTTGTTACCAAAAAGTTTGGTGACCAGCCTGCGGTCAACTCCGTCCCTTGCCCTGTGCATAATGTCCATGGATTCTTTGGTGAGGTGTGTAAAAAATTCTGTTGTGGGTTCGACGTATGAAACTTCAGGGACAAAGCACAGTCTTGAGAGATTGGCGTTGTCGAGCATGGTGAGGATTATGTCGTATATCCCCATCTTGAGCAGTACGCATGAGCAAACGTACTTTGTTGATTTTAATTTTTTTTCGATGGATGGGATGGTGTGGATATAAAGGTTTTCTGGTGGTGGTGCGGTGGTGGTGAGTACTGAGAAGACGCGGGTGGTAGTGGTGAGTGTTGGGACGTACTCTGTAAGGGTTTGTTCCCTAGTAGTAGCGGGACAGACCTGCTTCCTTGCCTATTTCTTTGATGGTTGTTCTTTTGTAGCTTCCTAGGCCTTTCGTTTCCCCTTGGATTTGTCGGTTGGGGATTCATCTTCAGAGTTAAGATTGTATTCAGAGTCTTCATCATTGGAAGAGATTTCTTCCACTTCTTCTTCAGGCTCCTCAGCTAGACATTTGTTGATGCGGTCAATTTCACAGATGACCGCTATGATGTTGACCTTTCGTGGGATCTTTCCGGTTTCTTTATAGGTATCTACAACCTTCTGGAGCTTTGCACGACTTTCTATTTGTTGCTCCCTTGTCCAGAAGGGAGCTTCTTCGGTTCCAGTGGGTTGCTTTGCTGGTGAAGACATTTCTAAAAATGGAAAGTCATGTGTTAGAATAACAAGTTTATTGAAAGGAAAAATTTGATTTTGTATGTGTTTGTGTTTTTATGTTTTAACGAAATGCAAGCGGTTTTGAAAGATCAAACGGTTTGAAGACTGTTTGGTTCCAAATGGTTTGAGGACCGTTTGGCTCCAAATGGTTTGAGGACCGTTTGGCTCTAAACAGTTTGAGGACCGTTTGGCTCCAAACGGTTTGAGGACCGTTTGGATCCAAACACTTTCAGGACCGGTTGGCTCCAAACATTTCAGGACCGTTTGGCTCCAAACAGTTTCAGGACCGTTTGGCTCTAAACGGTTTCAAGACCGGTTGGCTCCAAATGGTTTCAGGACCGTTTGGAGGTGAAACGACGGGGGCGCAACAGACGGTGGTAGAAACGGTATCGCCGGTGATAGCAAAGGCGGCGGCGATAAAGACGATGACGGCGATAGAAAGGGGAGCCGCATCGGCACCGTAGACGTCGGCGATGGTAAAGACGGAAATGGAGCACATACGAAAGCGCTGATGATGGTGATGCACTGGTCTACCTTGCTGGTGCGGGTGATGAAGACGACGGCGATGCGAAGAGCGGTGGTAACTGAGGCGCGGACTTCGTGAATACGTGTGGAAGCGGGAATGAAGGTGATGGAGAGAACCGGTGTAGCGGGCTGTACGGGAACGGGAGAAAGGGAGATGCAACAGTGCTTGCGAGGGGTTTAGAAAGCTCGAAAGTCGAAAGAAAGAAGAAGGAGAGGGGGTAGGGTTATATTTATAGGATTCGGGGGTAGACCCTACAAATTCCCGAGGTCAAACGGTTTGGAGACCGTTTGGCTCCAAACGGTTTCAGGACCGTTTGACCTCAAAGAGTTTCTGGACCGTTTGACTCCAAACGGTTTCAGGACCGTTTGAGATGGTTTAGGTTTTTTTGATTTTTATATTTTTATGTTTGTTTTGATTATTTATGTGAATTTTTATATTTTCAGATTAAAGATGATAAACCTAATTTAAACAAAGGAAAAGAAAGAATAAATGATAAATGGTAATAGACAGATCTTGGGTTGCCTCCCAAGTAGCGCCTGGGTTTTTTGTCGCTGGCTTGACGAAGTTTTGATTTTGTTATGGTGATGTTGTGGGGTCTCTGATCTCGATAGTCTGTCTCGAAATTTTGTCTGCTGGAGTATAGTATTTTTTCAATCTATGGCCATTGACGGTCCTTTCTCCTCCATTGTCGTCAATAATTATGATGGCTCCAGTCGGGTATATGTGCTTGATAGTAAAAGGCCCAGACCACTTCGTACGAAGTTTCCCGGGGAACATTTTGATTCTGGAGTTGAAAAGAAGGACTTTGTCTTCAATGGCGACGTCTTTTCTTTTTAGATGACCATCGTGCCACATCTTGATTTGTTCTTTGTAAATCCTAGCACTTTGGTATGCAGTCATTCTGAGCTCTTCTAACTCCTACAGTTGCAGTTGTCTGTTTTCCCCAGTGCTTTTAAAATCAAAGTTCAGTTGTTTAATAGCCCACCGGGCCTTATGTTCCAATTCTACTGGAAGATGACATGATTTCCCGTATACCAAATGGAAATGGGTTGTTCCAATTGGTGTTTTATAAGCTGTTCGGTAAGCCCAAAGGGCATTGGAAAGCTTGGTGGACCAGTCAATATGGTGTCTGTTGATGGTTTTCTCTAAGATAGCCTTTAGTTGTCTATTCGAAACTTCAACCTGACCACTAGTTTGTGGATGTAAGGCGTGGCAACTTTATGGTTGACTCCGTATTTCTTTAAGAGGGCTTCAAAGCTTCGCTCCAGAAAATGGGTTCCTCCGTCGGATATGACAGTTCGGGGAACTCCGAATCTAGGAAAAATGATATCTTTAAACATCTTAATGACCGGTTTGGAATCACTGGAGACTGTGGGTATAGCTTCTACCCATTTCGAAACATAATCCACAGCGACCAGTATGTAGGAAAATCCATATGAAGAGGGAAAGGGACCCATGTAATCTATGCCTCATACATCGAAAAGTTCGATCTCTTGCAACATAGTGAGGGGCATTTCATTTCTTTTGGTTATATCGCCAGAGAGTTGACATTTGTTGCATGGTTTTACAAAATCGTAAGAATCCTTTGCTATTGTTGGCCAAAAGAAACCCGATGGTAAAACTTTCATGGCTGTTTTTTTCGAACTCATTTGTCCCCCAGTGGGGCCAGAATGACAATGTTCTAGGACAGGAGTAATCTCTTCTTCATGTAGGCAACGGCGAAAAAGTACGTTTGCACATAGATGAAAGAGATAAGGTTCGTCCCAATAGTATTGCTTGACATCGTAGAGGAATTTCTTTTTATCATGGTAAGAGGCGGAAGGGTGAATGATTCCCGTAGCCAGATAATTTACTATGTCGGCATACCAGGGGAATCATGTGGTAATTTTCAGTAGCTGGTCGTCAAGGAGGGAGTCTCAGATAGGTACTTTATCATCATCCTCGACTTCAATGCGGCTGAGATGATCAGCGACGATGTTTTCCACTCCACTTTTGTCTTTGATTTCCAAATCAAATTCCTGAAGCATCAATACCCAACAGATAAGTCTGGGTTTTGCATCTTGCTTCTGAATTAGATATCGTATGGTGAAGTGGTCAGTGTAGACTATGACCTTAGATCCAATCAGCTAGGAGCGGAATTTCTCGAACACATAGATGACAACTAAGAACTCCTTTTCTGTAGTGGTGTAGTTCTTTTGCGCTTCGTCAAGCGTCTTGGATGTATAGTATATGATGTATGGCTTTTTGTCGATTCTCTATCCCAAAACGACCCCTATGGCGTAGTCACTAGCGTCACACATTATTTAAAAAGGTTGTGACCAATCTGGGGCTCTTAGTATGGGTGTAGAGATTAAAGTATTCTTCAAAATTGTGAAGCTTTGTAAGCATTCTTGGTCAAAATTGAACTCGGTGTCCTTGGTCAATAATTTGGTCATGGGTTTTGCTATTTTTGAGAAATCTTTAATAAATCTTCGATAAAACCCAGCATGACCTAAGAATGCTCATACTCCTTTTACATCTTTTGGCGGCGACATTTTCGAGATGACATCAATTTTTGCCTTGTCTACCTCAATCCCTCTGTCACTCACTCTATGTCCGAGGGCGACACCTTCAGTTACCATAAAATGGCATTTTCCCCAATTTAATATGAGGTTCGTTTCCTCACATCTTTGTAAGACTTGTGCAAGGTTGAGCAGGCAGTTGTCAAAGGAATCTCCATAAACTGAAAAATCATCCATGAATACCTCCATTATGGACTCAGTTAGCCCTGCAAAAATAGTAGACATGCACCTTTGGAAGGTGGCAGGTGCATTGCACAGCCCGAATGGCATTCTTCTGAAAGCGTATGTCCCGAAGGGACAAGTAAAAGTTGTTTTTTCTTGGTCTTTCGGATGTATAGGGATTTGGTAGAATCTGGATTAACCATCGAGATAACATAATTTTTTTTGATGGGCTAGGAATTCGAGGACTTCATCAAGAAAGGGGAGTGGGTAGTGATCCTTTCGTGTTGCTTTGTTTAGTTTCCTGTAGTCAATACACATTCTCCAACCTGTGATAGTCCTCGTGGGCACTAGCTCATTTTTATCATTTAACACTACAGTGGTTCCTCCCTTTTTGGGGACTACTTGGACAGGGCTGACCCATTGGGAATATGAAATTGGGTAGATGATACCAGCTTTCAGCAGTTTGAGGACCTCAAGGCGAACCACTTCTTTAAGATTGGGGTTCAACTTCCTCTGGTGCTCTCATGAAGGCTTAAATTCTTCTACCATGGACAGTCTATGCATACATAAGGCTGGGTTTACTCCTGTCAAGTCAGTTATTTTGTACTCAATGGCTTTCTTATGCTTCTTCAACTCAACGAGAAGCCTTTCTTCTTGGTCTTTCGTTAGAGTGGAACTGATGATTACTGGACATAGTTTCTCTTCGTCCAAGAAGGCGTGCTTGGTCCCGTTGGTAGGGTTTTCATTTCGAGAGCCTTAGGTGCTTCTGTTGTTTCTAAAATAGTGACGGATTTGAGCTCCTCAAAAGTGGCTGCTGGTGCTTCTTTAGGTTTTTCTAAGTGTTGTAGGCATTGTTGAATTAATTCGTTGGCTGAGAATCAGACTTCTGGATTTATTAGGACATTTTCTAACTCATCAGATGGTTTAGATATTTTTAGTTGTGACATTTGATGTATTGCATCTAAGAGAAAAACTTCCTCCTGAATGCTGGGACCTTTCATGCTGTTGAGGACCCGAAACTAAATGTCTTCTTTCCCTAGTCTCAGAATGATCGTGCTGGCTTCAACATCAATGAGCGCCCTAGCTGTGGCATGGAAAGGTTTGCCAAATATTATTGGGTACCTGAGATCTTCCTTGATGTCCATAATGAAAAAATCACATGGGACATAAGTATCCTTTCCTATTCTGACTGGAATGTCTTCAATTATTCCTAGAGGTGTAATGATAGTGGAATTAGCTAACTGAATTGTCATCGTTGTTGGTAGTAAATCAGTAAATCCCAATCTTTTACACATGGAGTATGGCGTGATAGATATACTAGCCCCTAGGTCAGCTAATCCCTTTTTGCTCGAAGCGTTTCCAATACAACATTGAATACCGAAAGAATCAGGGTCCTTTTTCTTGGGCATATTATTAAGAATGATATCGGAGGTGGTCTGAGCCAGTTTGACAGTCTCTTGTTCTTCAGTAATGTATTTCCTTGATAGCAAAGTTTTCAAATATTTAGCCCAAGCTGGTACTTTAGAGAGAGCATCGAGGAGCGTGATATCGATATAAAGTTTTTTCATCGCCTCCTTGAATCTTTGGAACCTAGTGTCCATTTTCGTCTCTCTCAATCTTCCTAGATATGGTATCCTAGGTTTATACAGTGGAACTTCTGGCTCTTTGGGAGCTTGTTCCTTTTCTTTGCCTTTTGCGGTCTCTACATATTTCTCAATTCCTAAATTCGAGCTTATATTCGGAGTAAAGACAGGTGTATCATCATCATTGTGAGTGATTCTCGTAGTTTCATGAAAGACACGACCAGATCTTTTAGTGACGACATTCAATTGTTCTGGTCTATTTTGATCGTGTCTAGGGTTTGACTCTGGTTGACCAGCGAAGGTACATGCTGGTGGCTTCAGTTGGGCAGCAATTTGTGCTAGTTGAGCCTCCACAGCCTTCTGCTGAGCTTGCTGATTAGCAAGCATGGTTTGTTGTGACTGTAACATCTGCCTGATCATAGTCATCTCATCTGTTGGCTGGGAAGGGGCATTTTTCTGGGTGAGTTGTTGTTGCCCTTGATGTGGTTGTTGCGGAGGTGGTGTTAACTGAGGTTGCAGTAGCTGAGGGTGTAGTTGTGGGTGCAGAGGGGGATGGGTATATTGATAGTAGGCGGAAGGATTTCTTGGGTAATTGGATCTTGGGAAATTATTTATGAGGTTTCCTTGATTTTGGCTAAAGTTACTTTGAAATCCATGTGGCAACCTATTGGAGGATCCGCCTTGTGTTTGATGTTGCGGGTTAGCAATCCCCGTAGGATTCCCATATCGAAAACCGGGGTGGTTTCTTGGTTGATTTGGATTATAATAAACTTGTCCCGGTATGTAATGAATGGAATTGACTTGTTCGGGCATCTGATATTTAGGGTGTTCGATGATTGGTTCGAACTGCTGTTGTGGTTGTTGCATATCCATCATCACATTGTAAAGTAGGCCACATGACATCGTAGGGTGATCAGAAGCATGACAGGCTTCACAAGTCCCTGTAGCAGCTTTAACTTGTTGGATTTGGGGGTTTTGTTCTTATCATATTCTTCAAATGAAGTTTCAAGTGCCTGCTATTTGTGAGCTATAGTCTTTAAAGCTTCAGTAATAGCCTTCATTTCCATTGATTCCTCAGCTTTATAAACTTTGAGGAATCTCTTATCGGATGATCGTCCCCAATTGGATTGGTTCTCAACTCCAAGTGTAACGATTTTCCAAGCATCCTCGTAGTTCTTTCTCATAAAATTTCCTCCAGATGAGGAATCCAGAAATTGCTTGATGTCATCACTTACCCCCCTATAAAATGTTTCTATTAATTGATTTTGGGAGATACCATGATGAGGGCACTTCCTTAGAAGCTCCTTAAATCTTTCCTATGCTTCTGCGAGTGATTCTCCAGGAAGTTGGGCGAAGTGGTTGATCTGCCCCCTAATTTCGTAGGTTAATGAAGGAGGGAAAAACTTTTCTAGGAATTTTTCTTCCAAAGGAGCCCAGGTGGTGATGATTGGCTCCTTATCAAGCGAGTTGTACCAACTCAGAGCCCTTCCAGACCGAGTGAAATGGAAAAGATGTAGCATTATTGCATCAAAGGCAACTCCGGCTTGCGGGACTAGTCGGCAAAGTGCCTTGAACCTCTTCAAGTGATCCATGCAACCATCTCCAGAACCACCAGAGAATGAGATGCCCTGCATGATTTGAATCCATTGTGTCCAGATTTCGAAGTTGGGTATGTTGATGATCGGTGGCCAAACTGGATGATTGTCTTCATAGTTCTTAGGGATGACATAGTCCCTCAATTGATTGTTTCTTAGCTCCAACTGGGCAGCTTGGTTAGCTGCTTCATTTTTGGCTCGGATGCGGGCCTGTTCTTCAGCTCGGATTTCCGCTTGGATCTGAGCACGAGTGTTGGCGATGAGTTGTGCTCTCTGGGCGGAAATGGCAGCGTTGACCCTTTCCATTACTAATGCAGCTTGGCGTTGATCTTCAGCCATTTGCCTGGCTCTTTGGCGGTTAAGTCTGATGCGGCAGTGGAAGCTTCTCTCTACCTCAGAGTCGTACTCTGGATCAGGGGAGAATCTGAGATTATGAGATGGTTGCATACACGTCTTCTACCTGAGTAAAGGAAGAAACACACCTTTTAGATGATGCAACATATATGATGAATTCAAAAAGATATGGAGTAATGCTTTAAAGGAAAGTGTAAAACCCTAACCAACTAGCAAGATGGTAAATGAAATTAAAACGTTCCGTTGTCCCCGACAACAGCGCCAATTTTTGATGGAGCTTCCACTTACGTGGAGTTGCGTGCACCACTAAGTGGTAAGTCTTTAGGTTTAGCCTTTCTTATACTAGATCGAGAACTCCACCCACGTATGCTAGGATACATGGAAGTCTTATCGTAGTATAGTTAAGGGTCGAATCCACAAGACAACGGTCTTGTCGAGATTGACTAGATAGAAAACGTTAGAATTTCACTTAACTCCTTTGTAGTTGATATTTAATCCAAAGATTTGGTTTGGTTGTTTTAAACTAAGTACAAGTAAAGTAAAACAAGAAAGTAGACTTAAGGATTTTAACAATGATAAGGAGCCACTAGGATGTGATCGGCTTTCACCACCACTACACATGGATCAAAACATGCAACATAAAACATAACCTGCAAAAAGAGTCTAAATAGTTAGTATCTTTGTAGGTTTAGCTTCCTTTCAGAGAACTAACTACGAGAAGTGTGGGAATGTTGCAATGCCAGCTATCCCTGAATGAATGGTCATTTACTTTACATCATTCCCTTCGCAAAGTGTGTTTCTCGACTTATCAAGTTTGTACTTTCATACGTCAACTGATTCCATTTCATAGTATGAAAGTACAATGATGGAAGTGAGTTTACTCCACTCCTTGAAAAACACTCCTAGATACCAAAACAGATGCATGGTGGATACATGCATCAAGGACCAACATTCAATCGAGATTCAGATCTAATAGTACAAACGTAGACAATTCATACTAAAAGATAAAAGATAACACAAGTTGGTGATCAAGCAACAAGTATTCATTAAACGATTGATTTCGAACTAAAAAGAAAGTGTATCTCTATTGCAAATTGTGGATTACATTGCATGAAATGAAAACATGGGTAGCGGGGCTACTCCCCGCACCCTAGTGAATGAGACTACTCGCTCATAGCAAGGACAAAGAAGGAGGTGAGAAGGGAGAGAGTGAACATCATCCCCACAAAGGAAAGAGGAAGGATAACCCCTTAGAGAAAGAGAGAGAGACGATCTTCAAACTTCGTAGGTTGCTCGATGATGAGGTCTTCTCTTCCCACCTTCTTTGGCGATGAGAGAGAAAGCAGCTTCTGGATGGAGTGTGGATCTCAAACTGGGAGCCTTGGGGGTGGAGGATGAAGGATGAAACAGTTCTGGAGTGGCAGAGGCAGCCTTTGGACATCTGAGACTTAATGCTTTGGGAGGAACCCTCGGGTCTTATTTATAGGCTTTAAGTGAAGCCCAAACGGTTTGGGAAATTTAACTTTGAAACTGTTTGGACCCTGAGACCATTGAGGCTCAAAGACCATTTGGACCCTAAGACCATTTGGCTTCATGCAGTCTTGAGACCGTGTGACTCCATGCGGTCTCAGGACCGTTTGGCTTCATGCGGTCTTGAGACCGTGTGACTCCATGCAGTCTCGGGACCGGTTGGCTTCATGCGGTCTTGAGACCATGTGACTCCATGCAGTTTCTAGACCGGTTGGCTTCATGCGGTCTTGAGACCGTTTGGCTTCATGCGGTCTTGAGACCGTTTGGCTTCATGCGGTCTTGAGACCGTGTGACTCCATGCGGTCTTGTGACCATGTGAGGCTTTTGTGATTTTTTGTGTCTTTTTCTGTAAGTAAAAAGTGAGAAAAGTTAATCTAACAATATATTTGCAATAAGAGAGGTAAGTTAAGGATTCTATCTAATTTATCTGAGAAAGAGTGTGGAAAACTGAGGCAAATTACTAAGATAACATCACAAAATTGGAGGTTATCACCCCCCCTAACTTAGAGTCTAGCTTGTCCTCAAGTTAGATAGAGCCGCAGCATGTAATGGCGAGGCGATTCTATTTAATTGAGATTTCCATACTCTTGCTCCAATTCTAAACTAGAGGTCTTCTAAAGTTGTATCGGGGCCTTTGGTTGCCTTAACTATTTCAGGTATTGAGAGTTGCTTGGATCTCAGGTTTCTTCCATCTCTTGTAGCCTGCATTGGGACCACTTTTTTTTGTTCTGTGCATGTCGTTAATTCTAATCAGTTTTATACTTCTCTAAAAATCCTATCGGAAGCTAGAGTGGGTATGAGGGTTGGCTAAAGGCTGGATGTGTAACTCCCCTTTTAAGTGGGGGAGGGGTTGTCTATGCTTTTAGGATCTCACTACCGGGCACGATACATCTGCCTTTTTGAGGGCAGCTGAATGTACCGGCCGGGCGAGTCCTTTATCAGCCTTTCATTTATTTGGATACCTTAGGGTTTCACTACCGGGCACGACACATCTGCCTTTGTGAGGGCAGATGAATGTACCGACCAGGCGAGACCTTTATTGGTTCTTCATATATATCGTTATTCATGGCACAACTCTCATAGTTTTATTCAACACTCTGGCTTTTATTCGTAAACTCACAGGCTTAGGATTTGGATTTTTAGGAATTTTGATTTGGGCGGCCAAGCCTCTTTTATTTGAAGAGAAGAAAGCTATTCTTAGAGTTGCTCGACATGCACTTATTTGGTTTCTACTAGTGGTCCACTTGCAAAGCTTCATGATTTGGATGTCACCTGATGTCCCTCCCATCCTTGAGAGTGTTTGGCTTATTTTAGCCCTGATGCTGACCTGTGGAAAGTCAGATGTAGAATTGAAGCAAAAGCATGAAAATCGAGTGTGAAGATAATTTATTAGTTTGCCATTACATGTCTATGTGCTATTCTTATTGTTACTCCTTAGGACTAACTGGATTCTGAAGTTAGCTGGGGATGACTTTGTTCCAAGAGGGATATTATTCTTTATGAACATGATTTATTATTTAAAACAAAAACTAAGTGTGTAAAGAAAAAATTTGTGCAGGATTGAAAGAGAAGATAGGGAGGGAAAGATTTAAGAATGATACCTCACCCTTTTCCTGTGTACTCCCCCCTAGCTTATCACTCACTCTGTCCTCAGAGTGTCAAAGTGATAGGTTGAGAAGTACAAGGACAAGGGCATCAGACGTCTGTTAGTCCTGCATTAGCTCCATGTGCACGAAGAAGATTAGTGGTGAACTTTCCTCGTAACACGTGGTAATCCACATCTATCATGTCCTCTACTAGTCTTCCGAGGGCCATAATGGTGTACATCTAGTAGAGGTCGTGGAAACCACGGTCGTTCGATTCACGGAGCTGCTGTGGGCATTTGTGGCTGAAGGCGGGGCGGTGAAAATGTTCTTTACCGTACTCCCATGTGTACTTACTGAAAGGGCATGTAGTTGGTCATCACACTCCTTCGCCACTTCTTCTATAGGCATTCTTGGTGTTGTAGTGTATTGTTACTGATCTAGATTGTACTGGCTGTCGGAACTGTTGTATATGATTGTTGTTCCGTCGTGAAGATTTTTTGCCAATAACATCCAGTGTTCTGAATGAAGGAAAGGAAGCATGATAAACTTCGGATTCGTATGTTGTAGGAAGGAAATGAGTGCCTCAGTTGTTTTGAAGTTCTTTAGCTTTAGGAGATCGTCCTTCATATAAGAAAATCCATATAGGTTGTAGGGTGATTCTGTCTGAGAAGAAATTGATAGGCGGCCATCAAACTTATAGATAGAGACCCTTTGATCTGTACAGTTTCTCATAGCGCATCTTCCGTGACCAGAATATCGCCGGATATGAAAATGAGGTCATCTTTCTCGGCATAAAGCCTTGACATGATGAGGCGAAGTTCATTGTCAGAGAGGCTTTTACAGGCGATGAGGTCAAAATTGGGGAATGTTGGTGAAATGTCAGACAGGGGGGGGGGGCATTTGGGCAGATGATCTGTTGATGGTTGCTCCAGTTAGCAACTCAGTAACCCCTTCATCATCCACCAGATTGAAAGAGTAAGGGTCCCATTTCCTCTTCTCGGGAACCTTGGCGGGCTGTTGTTTCCCCAACTCCTCTATTGTTTGCTGGAATGGCCATTTTGGAGGATGTTGGATGGCTGAAAAGTGGTAGTGAGGAACGTCGTTGGGCGCCATAGTTGGGTCCTTGAAAAACCTTCTATAACAAATCAACTCCATGGCGTAACGTCCTCACAGAGAATGAAAATACTTTGTGGCTAGTTCAATGAAATGGATTTGCTGATTGAGCGCTTGAATATGACGTATAACATAGAAAGTGCAATCCTTAGATCACTCTTGAGTTTGGGCGCGGGGGTTGATGATTTAGAACCATGGTTGGTTCCAACCATTGCGGAGGGATGGGCAAGCAACCCATATCAACTTCAGGAGCCGGAAAGGGATGCATCTGGCCTCCCTGACTTCTGTACTAGTGAAAGTAATTATTCGAGCTCTTAGTTCAGTGGTGCAGAAATTGTACACCTTGGCGTCTCGAGCCGTGGTGTCCATGATCATTAGCAGCCAGTGACTAGAGACTTGGAATGGAACGGTAATATAACGTTCTTTTCTTGAAATTCCCCTCTACAACCGCTCAATTGATTTGTTTTGTAAATATTTATAAAGTAGACTCATTCCCAGAGCTGGTGAAGCGTTAAGAACTGGTTGATGCGGTTTAGAGATTCTATAGATTTCGATAGAATTGGAAAGGAGGGCACAGAAGATTGCCATCTTCACCAGCGACTGTGGTCGAAGGATGGTGCATAAATCTTCACATGTCAACTTGCGTAGAGTCTTCGTATTATGATAGATAACATCACCCCCATCTTTGACATCATCTACAACCATGTTTAAGATAAAGATATCTTGAGCATCTAAGGTAGAGACGACCTCCAGGTCTAAATCGTGCATTTTATGAGTTAGTGGTGGCGGCGGGGGAAGCTCTTGCGGAGGGAGAGAAGAAGTCTGTTCCAGATTGTCTAAGTAGTGATACAGATCTTCATCTTTGTCTGAGTCAGAAGCTGATTCCAGATCTTCGTCTGTATCCAAACTGACTCTTTCTAAATCCTCCTGCTCTTGGGGAAAGGAAACTGATTTGTTCTGGTGTAGAGAGAAGTTAAGCTGATGTTGCTTGTTGTTGACTCGTGCTGGTTCCGAATAGACATTGTTGGAACTCAGCGAAAGCTGCTTCCTTGACAGTTTCCCCCAGAGATCCCATTCCAGAATAATCAAGGAATTAATCCCCATATGACATATTGACGTTGTCGTTGTGAGTAGGGGATTTGGGATCGTTATCACCTTTGTGGTGATCTTGCTGTTGCTTAGGTGCAGCTCCTTGGCTGGGGCCCTCCCCAGCATTGTCAGGGTCGTCAAATTTATCGTCTGAGGAGGTGTTATTATTGGAGTCAGCTGAGGAGTCAGACTCCTCATCTTCATTTTCCTCTTCATCATCTTCTTCATCGGCCGCCTTGTCTGATGTCTTATTTGATGGAGGCTTCTTGCACTACCGGTGGAGTGCTTGTAGCTCGTCGAAAGCCACTTGCACATGCTCGTGTGTTTCAAGCAGTGTGTCGTGGGTTTCTTTGAGATCTGAATAGCGAGCCTCAGCAGAGAGGAGTCAGGCAGAGAGGTCCGTCACTTGAGTTCTAAGTTGGTTGATTTCGTTGTTGGACGACTCCTCTTGATGGTTAGTTAGTTGTGTGAGGGTGGTGCTTATGTCATCCAAGCACATGCTTAAAACAGTTTGTTGCTGCTTAAGCTGGCGCAAAGTTTCTGGCAAAGGTTGATTTTGTACAGAAATCCTGTCGACTTGCTTGACCAGATCGTCTTGCTGGCCTTTCACTTCAAGCATCAACTGTGGTAGCTGTTGCAGGCGGTCGTCGTGGCGATCAACTTTCATGGCCGCTACTTTTTGCTGTTGGTGGATGCTTGAGATGATGCCTGGCAAGGTAAGGTTTTGCGCATCAATCTTGGAAACATGTGTAGATAGACCCTACACACAAGAAAAAAATAGAATGTAAAATGTTAGAAGGGTCGATGAGGAGGTTTCGAATAGCGTCGAATTGACGTCCGAATTCCTCACCGACGTTTGTGAAATGGACCCCAGATGTGGAAGGGTGGTGTGGCTGGGGTCGGGGTGGAAAGGTGGTAGTGCCTTGCGAAAGAGACACTGTTGATGGTCTCGTGAACTACGTGGTGACCGTAGATGGAGTCACCAGTGGTGTCGGGGTGGTAGCGGATGAAGAAAATGGTGATTGGCCGGGTGAGAATTGTGGGAGCGAAAATGTTGAGGAGAAAAGGGTGGAGATGGGAGCGGAGAATGTGAAGTCAGGTGTTGGAGTGGAAGAAGGGGTGCTTGGGGAGAAAGATGGTGAAGTGGAAGATGTGGGTGGAGGGATTGCTATTGGGATTGTTGTGGAGGAAGGTGGGAGGGTGGTGGTGGTGATGCGGGTTGAGCTGCTCCGGGTTGTCGACAAAAATTTTGTTCAAAAGATTTTCTATTATAACAACATTTTTATCAAAAAGTTTGGTGACCAGCCTGCGGTCACCTCCATCCCTTGCCCTGTGCATAATGTCCACGAATTCTTTGGTGAGGTGTGTAAAAAATTCTATTGTGGGTTCGACGTATGAAACTTCAGGGACAAAGCACAGTCTTGAGAGATTGGCATTGTCGAGCATGGTGAGGATTCTGTCGTATATCCCCATCTTGTGCAGTACGCTTGAGCAAACGTACTTTATTGATTTTAAAATTTTGTCGATGGATGGGATGGTGTGGATGTAAAGGTTTTCTGGTGGTGGTGCGGTAGTGGTGAGTACTGAGAAGACGGGGGTGGTAGTGGGGGTGGTAGTGGTGGGTGTTGGGACGTACTTTGCAAGGGTTTGTTCCCTAGCAGTAGCGGGACTGACCTGCTTCTTTACCAGTTTCTTTGATGGTTGTTCTTTTGTAGCTTCTTGGGCCTTTCGTTTCCCCTTGGATTTGTCGGCTGGGGATTCATCTTCAGAGTTAGGCACGTATTCAGAGCCTTCATCACTGTAAGAGATTTTTCTTCCACTTCTTCTTCAGGCTCCTCAGCTAGACATTTGTTGATGTGGTCAATTTCACACATGACCGCTATGATGTTGACCTTTGGTGGGATCTTTCCGATTTCTTTATAGGCATCTACAAACGTCTGGAGCTTTACACGACTTTCTATTAGTTTCTCCCTTGTCCATACGCATCTTCGGTTCCAGTGGGTTGCTTTGCTGGTGAAGCCATTTCTGAAAATGGAAAGTCATGTGTTAGAATAACAAGTTTATTGAAAGAAAAAATTTGATTTTGTATGTGTTTATGTGTTTTTATGTTTTAACGAAATGCAAGCGATTTTGAAAGATCAAATAGTTTGAAAACTGTTTGGTTCCAAACGGTTTGAGGAACGTTTGGATCCAAACGGTTTGAGGACCGTTTGGCTCCAAACGGTTTGAGGACCGTTTGGCTCCAAACGGATTGATGACCGTTTGGCTCCAAATGGTTTCAGGATTGTTTGGCTCCAAACGATTTCACGACCGGTTGGCTCCAAACGGTTTCAAGACCGTTTGGCTCCAAACGGTTTCAGGACCGTTTGGAAGGTGAAACACCAGGGGCGCAACAGACAGTGGTAGAAACGTTATCGGCGGTGATAGCAAAGGTGGTGGCGATAAAGATGATGACGGTGATAGAAAGGGGAGCCGTGTCGGCACCGTAGACGTCGACGATGGTAAAGACAGAAATGGAGCACAGAAGAAAGCACTGATGATGGTGGTGCGCTGGTCTACCTTACTGGTGCGGGTGATGAAGACGACGACGATGCGAAGAGCGGTGGTAACTGAGGCACAAACATCGTGAAGACATGTGGAAGCGGGAATGAAGGTGACAGAGAGAACCGGTGTAGCGGGTTGCACGGGAACGGGTGTAGGGGAGATGCAACAGTGCTTGCAAGGGGTTTAGAAAGATCGAGAGTTGAAAGAAAGAAGAAGGAGAGGGGGTAGGGTTATATTTATAGGATTCGGGGGTTGACCCTACAAATTCCCGAGGTCAAACAGTTTGGAGACCATTTTGCACCAAACGGTTTCAGGACCGTTTGACCTCAAACGGTTTCAGGACCGTTTGGCTCCAAACGGTTTTAGGACCGTTTGAGATGGTTTAGGTTTTTTTTATTTTTATATTTTTATGTTTGTTTTGGTTATTTATGTGAATTTTTATATTTTCAGATTAAAGATGATAAACCTAATTTAAACAAAGGAAAAGAAAGAATAAATGATAAATAGTAATAGACAGATCTTGGGTTTCCTCCTAAGTAGCGCATGGGTTTTTCGTTGCTGGCTCGATGAAGTTTTGATTTTGTTATGGTGATGTTGTGGGGTCTCTGATCTCGATAGTCTGTCTCGGAATTTTGTCTGCTGGAGTATAGTATTTTTTCAATCTATGGCCAATGACGATCCTTTCTCCTCCATTGTCGTCAATAATTATGATGGCTCCAGTCAGGTATATGTGCTTGATAGTAAAAGGCCCGGACCACTTCGTACGAAGTTTCCCGGGGAACATTTTGATTCTGGAGTTGAAAAGAAGGACTTTGTCTCCAATAGCAATGTCTTTTCTTTTTAGATGACCATCATGCCACATCTTGGTTTGTTCTTTGTAAATCTTAGCACTTTGGTATGCAGTCATTCTGAGCTCTTCTAACTCCTGTAGTTGCAGTTGTCTGTTTTCCCCAGCACTTTTAAAATCAAAGTTCAGTTGTTTAATAGCCCACCAGGCCTTATGTTCCAATTCTACTGGAAGATGACATGATTTCCCGTATACTAAACGGAAATGGGTTGTTCCAATTGGTGTTTTATAAGGTATTCGGTAAGCCCAAAGGGCATCGGGAAGCTTGGTGGACCAGTCAGTATGTTGTATGTTGATAGTTTTCTCTAAGATAGCCTTTAGTTGTCTATTCGAAACTTCAACCTGACCACTAGTTTGTGGATGGTAAGGCGTGGAAAATTTATGGTTGACTCTGTATTTCTTTAAGAGGGCTTCAAAGCTTCACTCCAGAAAATGGGTTCCTCCGTCGGATATGACAGTTCGGGGAACTCTGAATCTGGGAAAAATGATATCTTTAAACATCTTAATGACCGATTTGGAATCGCTGGAGACTGTGGGTATAACTTCTACCCATTTCGAAACATAATCCACAACGACCAGTATGTAGGAAAATCCATATGAAGAGGGAAATGGACCCATGCAATCTATCCCCCACACATCGAAAAGTTCGATCTCTTGCCACATAGTGAGGGGCATTTTATTTCTTTTGGTTATACCGCCAGAGAGTTGACATTTGTTGCATGATTTTACAAAATTGTAAGAATCCTTTGCTACTATTGGCCAAAAGAAACCCGATTGTAAAACTTTCATGGATGTCTTTTTCGAACTCATATGTCCCCTAGTGGGGCCGGAATGACAATGTTCTAGGACAAGAGTAATATCTTCTTTAGGTAGGCAACGATGAAAAAGTCCGTCTGCACATAGACGAAAGAGATAAGGTTCGTCCCAATAGTATTGCTTGACATCGTGGAGGAATTTCTTTTTATCATGGTAAGAGGCGGAAGGGTGAATGATTCCCGTAGCCAGATAATTTACTATGTCGGCATACCAGGGGAATCCTGTGGTAATTTTCAGTAGCTGGTCGTCAGGGAGGGAGTCTCGGATAGGTACTTTATCATAATCCTTGAATTCAATGCGGCTGAGATGATCAACGACGATGTTTTCCACTCCGCTTTTGTCTTTGATTTCCAAATCAAATTCCTGAAGCATCAATACCCAACGGATAAGTCTGGGTTTTGCGTCTTGCTTCTGAATTAGATATCGTATGACAGAGTGGTCAGTGTAGACTATGACCTTAGATCCAATAAGGTAGGAGCGGAATTTCTCGAACGCATAGATGACAACTAAGAACTCCTTTTCTCTAGTGGTGTAGTTCTTTTGCACTTCGTCAAGCGTCTTGGATGCATAGTATATGACATATGGCTTTTTGTCGATTCTCTATCCCAAAATGGCCCCTATGGCGTAGTCACTAGCGTCACACATTATTTCAAAAGGTTGTGACCAATCTGGGGCTCTTAGTATGGGTGTAGAGATTAAAGTATTCTTCAAAATTGTGAAGCTTTGTAAGCATTCTTGGTCAAAATTGAACTCGGTGTCCTTGGTCAATAATTTGGTCATGGGTTTTGCTATTTTTGAGAAATCTTTAATAAATCTTCGATAAAACCCAGCATGACCCAAGAATGCTCGTACTCCTTTTACATCTTTTGGCGGTGACAGTTTCAAGATGACATCAATTTTTGCCTTGTCTACCTTAATCCCTCTGCCACTCACTCTATGTCCGAGGACGACACCTTCAGTTACCATAAAATGGCATTTTTCCCAATTTAAGATGAGGTTCGTTTCCTCACATCTTTATAAGACTTGTCCAAGGTTGAGCAGGAAGTGGTCAAAGGAATCTCCGTAAACTGAAAAATCATCCATGAATACCTCCATTATGGACTTAGTTAGCCCTATAAAAATAGCAGACATGCACCTTTGGAAGGTGGCAGGTGCATTGCACAGCCCGAATGGCATTCTTCTGAAAGCGTATGTCCCGAAGGTACAAGTAAAAGTTGTTTTTTCTTGGTCTTCCGGATGTATAGGGATTTGGTAGAATCCAGAATAACCATCGAGATAATAGAAATTTTTTTGATGGGCTAGGCATTCGAGGACTTTGTCAAGAAAGGGGAGCGGGTAGTGATCCTTTCGTGTTGCTTTGTTTGGTTTCATGTAGTCAATACACATTCTCCAACCTGTGATAGTCCTCCTGGGCACTAGCTCATTTTTATCATTTAACACTATAGTGGTTTCTCCCTTTTTGGGGACTACTTGGACAGGGCTGACCCATTGGGAATCTGAAATTGGGTAGATGATACCAGCTTTCAGCAGTTTGAGGACCTCAAGGCAAACCACTTCTTTAAGATTGGGGTTCAGCTTCCTCTAGTGCTCTCTTGAAGGCTTAAATTCTTCTACCATGGGCAGTCTATGCATACATAAGGCTGGGTTTACTCCTGTCAAGTCAGTTATTTTGTACCGAATGGCTTTCTTATGCTTCTTCAACTCAATGAGAAGCCTTTCTTCTTGGTCTTTCGTTAGAGTGGAACTTATGATTACTGGACATAGTTTCTCTTTGTCTAAGAAGGCGTGCTTGGTCCCGTTGGTAGGGTTTTCATTTCGGGAGCCTTAGGTGCTTCTGTTGTTTCTAAAATAGTGACAGATTTGAGCTCCTAAAAAGTGGCTGCTGGTGCTTCTTCAGGTTTTTCTAAGTGTTGTAGGCATTGTTGAACTAATTCGTTGGATGAGAATTCAACTTCTGGATTTATTAGGACATTTTCTAACTCATCAGATGGTTCATATATTTCCAGTTGTGACATTTGATGTATTGCATCTAAGAGAAAAACTTCCTCCTGAATGCTGGGACCTTTCATGATGTTGAGGACCCGAAACTGAATGGCTTCTTTCCCTAGTCTTAGAATGATCGTGCCGGCTTCAACATCAATGAGCGCCCTAGCTGTGGCAAGGAAAGGTCTGCCAAATATTATTGGGTACCTGAGATCTTCCTTGATGTTCATAATGACAAAATCACATGGGACATAAGAATCCTTGCCTATTCTGACTGGAATGTCTTCAATTATTCCTAGAGGTGCAGTGATAGTGGAATCATCTAACTGAATTGTCATCGTTGTGGGTAATAAATCAGTAAAGCCCAATCTTTTACACATGGAGTATGGCATGATAGATATACTAGCCCCTAGGTCAGCTAATCCCTTTTTGCTCGAAGCGTTTCCAATACAACATTGAATACCGAAAGAACCATGGTACTTATTTTTCTTGGGCATCTTATTAAGAATGATATCAGAGGTGGTCTGAGCCAGTTTGACCGTCTCTTGTTCTTCAGTAATGTATTTCCTTGATAGCAAAGTTTTCAAATATTTATCCCAAGCTGGTACTTCAGAGAGAGAATCGAGGAGCGGGATATCGATATAAAGTTTTTTCATCACCTCCTTGAATCTTTGGAACCTAGTGTCCATTTTAGTCTCTCTCAATCTTCCTAGATATGGTATCCTAGGTTTATACTGCAGAACTTCTGGCTCTTTGGGAGCTTGTTCCTTTTCTTTTCCTTTTGCGGTCTCTACAGATTTCTCAATTCCTAAATTCGAGCTTGCATTCGGAGTAAAGATAGGTGTATCATCATCATTGCGAGTGATTCTCGTAGTTTCATGAAAGACACGACCATATCTTGTAGTGACGACATTCAATTGTTCTGGTCTATTTTGATCGTGTATAGGGTTTAACTCTGGTTGACCAGCGAAGGTACCTGTTGGTGGCTTCAGTTGGGCAGTAATTTGTGCTAGTTGAGCCTCCACAGCCTTCTGCGGAGCTTGCTGATTGGCAAGCATGGTTTGTTGTGACTGTAACATCTGCCTGATCAGAGTCATCTCGTCTGTTGGCTGGGAAGGGGCATTTTTCTGGGTGAGTTGTTGTTGCCCTTGATGTGGTTGGATCGGAGGTGGTGTTAACTGAGGTTGCGGCAGTTGCTATAGCTGAGGGTGTAGTTGTGGGTGCAGAGGGGGATGGGTATATTGATAGTAGGTGGAAGGATTTCTAGGGTAATTGGATCTTGGGAAATTATTTCTGAGGTTTCCTTGATTTTGGCTAAAGTAATTTTGAAATCCAGGTGGCAACCTATTGGAGGATCCGCCTTGTATTTGATGTTGCGGGTTAGCAGTCCCCGTAGGATTCCCATATTGAAAACCGGGGTGGTTTCTTGGTTGATTTGGATTATAGTAAACTTGTCCCGGTATGGAATGAATGGAATTGACTTGTTCGGGCATCTGATCTTCAGGGTTTTTGATGATTGGTTCATATTGCTATTGTGGTTGTTGCATATCCATCATCACATTGTAAAGTAGGCCACATGACAGCGTAGGGTGATTAGAAGCATGACAGGCTTGACAAGTCCCTATAGCAACTTTAACTTGTTGGATTTGGGGTTTTTTCTTCTTATAATATTCTTCAAATGAAGTTTCAAGTGCCTACTATTTGTGAGCTATAGTCTTTAAATCTTCATCAATAGCCTTCATTTCCATTGATTCCTCAGCTTTATAAACTTTGTGGACTCCCTTACCGGATGATCGTCCCCAATTGGATTGGTTCTCAACTCCAAGTGTAATGATTTTCCAAGCGTCCTCGTAGTTCTTTCTCATAAAATTTCCTCCAGATGAGGAATCCAAAAATTGCTTAATGTCATCACTTACCCCCTATAGAATGTTTCTATTAATTTATTTTGGGAGATATCGTGATGAGGGCACTTCCTTAGAAGCTCCTTAAATCTTTCCCATGCTTCTGCGAGTGATTCTCCACGAAGTTGGGCGGAGTGGTTGATCTGCCCCCTAATTTCGTAGGTTAATGAAGGAGGGAAAAACTTTTCCAAGAATTTTTCTTCCAAGGGAGCCCAGGTGGTGATGATTGGCTCCCTATCAAGTGAGTTGTACCAACTCAGATCCCTTCCAGACAAAATGAAATGGAAAAGATGTAGCATTATTACATCAAAGGCAACTCCGAATTGTGGGACCAGTCGACAAAGTGCCTTGAACCTCTTCAAGTGATCCATGCAGTCATCTCCAGAACCACCAGAGAATGAGATGCCCTGCATGATTTGAATCCATTGTATCCGGATTTCGAAGTTGGGTATGTTGATGATTGGTGGCCGAACTGGATGATTGTCTTCATAGTTCTTAGGGACAATATAGTCCCTCAATTGCTTATTTCTTAGCTCCAGCTGGGCAGCTTGGTTAGCTGCTTCATTTTCGGATCGGATGCGGGCCTGTTCTTTAGCTCGGATTTCCGCTTGGATCTGAGCACGAGTGTCGGCGATGAGTTGTGCTCTCTGGGCGGCAATGGCAGCGTTGACCCTTTCCATTACTAACACATCTTGGCGTTGATGTTCAACCATTTTCCTGGATCTTTGGCGGTTAAGTCTGATGCGGCGGTGGAAGCTTCTCTCTACCTCAGAGTCGTACTCTGGATCAGGGGAGAATCCGAGATTATGCGATGGTTGCATACACGTCTTCTACCTGAGTAAAGGAAGAAACACACCTTTTAGATGATGCAGGAGATATGATGAATTCAAAAAGATATGGAGTAATGCTTTAAAGGAAAGTGTAAAACCCCAACCAACTAGCAATATGGTAAATGAAATTAAAACGTTCCATTGTCCCCAGAAACGATGCCAATTTTTGATGGAGCTTCCACTTACGTGGAGTTGCGTGCACCACTAAAAATCCTAAAGATGGTAAGTCTTTAGGTTTATCCTTGCTTATACTAGATCGAGAACTCTACCCACGTATGATAGGATACGTGGAAGTCTTATCATAGTATAGTTAAGGGTCAAATCCATGGGACAACGGTCTTGTCGAGATTGACTAGATAGAAAATGTTAGAATTTCACTTAACTCCTTAATAGTTGATATTTAATCCAAAGATTTGGTTTGGTTGTTTTAAACTAAGTACAAGTAAAGTAAAACAAGAAAGTAGACTTAAGGATTTTAACAATGATAAGGAGCCACTAGGATGTGATCGGCTTTCACCACCACTACACATGGATCAAAACATGCAACATAAAATATAACATGCAAAAAGAGTCTAAACAGTTAGTATCTTTGTAGGTTTAGCTTCCTTTCAGAGAACTAACTACGAGAAGTGTGGGAATGTTGCAATGCCAGCCATCCCCGAATGAATGGTCATTTACTTTACATCATTCCCTTATCAAAGTGTGTTTCTCGACTTATCAAGGTTGTACTTTCATACGTCAACTGATTCCATTTCATAGTATGAAAGTACAATGATGGAAGTGAGTTTACTCCACTCCTTGAAAAACACTCCTAGATATCAAAACAGATGCATGGTGGATACATGCATCAAGAACCAACATTCAATCGAGATTCAGATCTAATAGTACAAATGTAGACAACTCATACTAAAATATAAAAGATAACACAAGTTGGTGATCAAGCAAAAATCATTCATTAAACGATTGATGTCGAACTGAAAAGAAAGTGTATATCTATTGCAAATTGTGGATTACATTGCATGAAATGAAAACATGGGTAGCGGGGATACTCCCCGCACTCTAGTGAATGAGACTACTCGCTCATAGCAAGGACAAAGAAGGAGGCGAGAAGAGAGAGAGAGAGAACGTCATCCCCACAAAGGAAAGAGGAAGGTCAACCCCTTAGAGAAAGAGAGAGACGATATTCAAACTTCGCATGTTGCTCGATGAGGAGGTCTTCTCTTCCCACCTTCTTTGGCGATGAGAGAGAAAGCAGCTTCTAGATGGAGTGTGGATCTCAGACTGGGAGCCTTGGGGTGGAGGATGAAGGATGAAATAGTTCTGGAGTGGCAGAGGCAACCTTTGGATGTCTGAGACTTAATGCTTTGGGAGTATCCCTCAGGTCTTATTTATAGGTTTTAAGTGAAGCCCAAACGGTTTGGGCAATTTTACTTTGAAACCATTTGGACCCTGAAACCGTTTGGACCCTGAGATCGTTTGGACCCTGAGACTATTTGGGCTCAGTGACTGTTTGGACCCTGAGACCATTTGGCTTCATGCGGTCTTGAGACCGTGTGACTCCACGCGGTCTCGGGACCGTTTGGCTTCATGCGGTCTTGAGACCGTGTGACTCCATGCGGTCTCGGGACCGGTTGGCTTCATGTGGTTTTGAGACCGTGTGACTCCATGTGGTCTCGGGACCGGTTGGCTTCATGCGGTCTTGAGACCATTTGGCTTCATGCAGTCTTGAGACCGTTTGGCTTCATGCGGTCTTGAGACCGTGTGACTCCATGCGGTCTTGAGACCATGTGAGGCTTTTATGTTTTTTGTGTCTTTTTCTATAAGTAAAAAGGGAGAAAAGTTAATCTAATAGTATATTTGCAATAAGAGAGGAAAGTTAAGGATTCTATCTAATTTATCTGTGGAAGGGTGTGGAAAATTGAGAAAAATTACTAAGATAACATCACAAAATTGGAGGTTATCAGTGGTGATGTTGCCCGACACCCCTCACCTTGGGTTTAGCTTTAGCCAATATGGTTATGTCGAGTTTGGTTGGCTTTGTGCCCGATATGACCATCTTGATCTTGTTGGTGACCTTGGGCGATATGCCTTGACCGAGATGAGCCTTTCTCCTTGTGGGCATTATCCCCTTGATCGATATGATGCCTAGTTGTTAACTCTATTTGGTGCCTTGGGTGACACAAGTTGGGTTGGTCTTGAGCTTCCCGATATGTTTTGAGTGGTGAAACCCTAGTGCTTGCCTTAGTGGTGGTCGATATGGTGTGTTTGATCTTGTTGGATGATAGGCTTCCTTGTGGTGCCCTTGTATCGTTTGGTGATGTATACATGGTGAGCGTTATAGCGTTGGCTTGGGTGCCATGATCTTGGATGTTACAGTGGTGAGATGGTTGCCCGATACAACCCTAACCCTAGCTAGCCGATAGGGTCTTAGTGGATACAGTAGATGCCCGATACACATGTAGCTTGGGTGCATGATATGTCCTCTTGACCCAGCTGCAAGACACAACCTTTACCTCTAGCTGCACGACACACCATAGACCTGATTGCCCAATGTGCTCTTGTTCTTGGGTTGATCGATGATGTGGCTAAGTGCCTTGGCCGACAGGCCTTTAGTGAGGGTTGTTACCCTGCCCGATACCTCCTATGGTAAGGGGCGTGCTACTTGTCACACTTTTAGCGAGGTTGCTAGTACCTTTAGTAAGGGTTATGCTTAACCTAGAAACCCTAGCTAGTGATGTGTTGTCTTGTAATCACACCTATGTTGTTGATTTTATATGGATGATGGGTTGTGAACCAGTGCTATGCTTGATGCTTAAAGATAATGCTGGATCAGATAATAAGATACTTGTTTATGTTTATAAGATAAATAGCATTAGTGGATGCTTATGATTCGATAACCATAATGTAATTGATACAACTATATGCCTCATATGATTATAAACATGACATGCACATCCGCAACCCTAATGAGATAATAATATGTAAGATCTATGTCTGGTGATTTTAAGTTATCTCTCTTGATGGGCATACTAACTACGTAGGTGTATCAGGTGAATTCATAGCTAGGTAAGAGCTATGAGGTATATGTGTTTGAATAACACTGCATGATGATAATCTTGTTGATGAGATAACATGCATCACCAGTATGATGAGTTAGGTCTGAGGACCTGATGAGGGATGAGTGACCAGTGAGGTGTTATCCTCTTGATGATGAGATGAGGGATTGTTATCCCAGATGACGATGTAAGATGATGATGCCTTGAGAGGCAGTGACTTCCTGTCATGAGGTATTGAGATCCCAAGATAATGTGATGGTGATAATGTAATCTAATTCTATGTATGTTTACAACTTGGTTGCCTCAACAATCCACTTAAAATATACTAATTAATTACAGTGGAACATATCATGTAGTTTTCCCTGGCCATAGATCCATCATCATCAGTAGCTGGTGATGGTGAAATAGGTTCTCCTATGTGTTAACCTAGAAGTGCATATTGTTGAATATGTGTGGTTTCTCCTAGCTGAAAATGAGAAGGATTAGAGTGCAACTTCGGTTGTAGACTCCAAAGTGTGGTTTCAGGCCCGTGGCTCAATATGTTAGAGCATGGTGAACAGGCCCATGGCTCAGGATGTGTGATAAGAGAGCATGATTGTGTTCATGGCTTAGAGCACAGTGATCATGCCCGTGGCTCAATTTTACTAGCGCTGATACCTATACCGAGGTGGGCTAGGCAGAGGGTAGCCTGACCCTATGGCTGAGGTCACTTAAGCATGAGACTGCTGTCCTGCTTGTTTTGCACTCGTGCACTGACCACGAGGTGGTTAGGTCATGGAGTCCGGCTCTTCCATTGACCTTTTATGGCACCGGCTTGGGTTTTGCAACATAAGGTTGTATTTGAGCGGTGCGACTCACTTCCTCAGGGCATAATAATACGTAATCCAGCCAAATAGTATTTATTGCTTAAGTCAAAACATGGAACATTGGTTGAAGCCTTTCTTATGTAGTTGATCTTGTTATACCTTGTAGTTACTTATACGTTCCTTATGTTTTCATTATAAGATCTTATAAATCTTATCTTTTCAATCATGTTCCATAAAGAAAATCAAGTTATATGCCTCTCGGATATCCTGGTAAGTTTAATAATACAACAAGACCTGCTCAGTATGCTGCTCATATAATCTGCTTATATATGTTATCTGCTTTAGCCTTCTTTGGAGTTTTAGAGTTTCGGCGGGGAGTTATGTTTCTCGCTGGTACTAGGTGTCTCACCCCATTGGTTTAAAACCTTTTTAGGTGGTCACACTAGACGTGGCGGTGGTCGTGAGGTTGCGGCCGAGCAGCAAGAAGAAGAGCCGTAGAAGGCAAGAGATGGACATGCTGCTGTTTTGGTGGTTTTTTAGTAGAGTCCTAGAGTCATCCCTGTACTCTCAGGTCCTCAGAGGTGTTTTGATGATGTTTTTTCGATGTTTACCTGATGTAGCTTTGTATATCTTGCTACTGGCCTAATGTGGCCTGTTATGTATAAACAGGTGATGAACTCATATGCTGGCAGGACAGCTGGTTTCCCTAAGGTGTGGACATATATAGGGCTTGTAATAGTTGTGTAACATATTTCTCTGTAGGATCTGGATGTAAAAGTTCTCTTATGTATGTTTTCTGAAATCAGTTTTAATTAACCCGTGTTTTCAGTAATATGTGGTTCCACACGTTTTCGCGTGTCACCTTGCTGTCTGTGTGATGCCAGGGTGTCACATCTACAAATCCACATATGATGATAAAATGAATATATGGAACCTAAACCCTAGTTTGTACTTGGATAACCTAACCTACCCATGTTTGGTACCTCTTATGACACATTAGTATTATCAGGAGTCAAAATAACTTAAAATATATTAAAAAAATATAAAATGGTACAAATGACCTAAAATATTCTTAACATGTTTTCAATTCATTAAATATGTCAAACATGATTCATCATTCACTAATACATTCATAATGACTAAAATGTGACTACTTATTATTTAATGACAACAAATGCACATAATGACTAATAAGTGGTGTAATGTGTTTTATATGTAGAATGGTAAATAACTAGATCCTCATGTAAACAAATATGAATAATGTGCCATTATATAAGATAATTTTGACATTAACAGACTCATTGTGTAATTGAGTAAAATCACCTAATTCATGCAGAATAATATAATATACCCTTGTTGATAGCAATGTCAAGTTAATAGGACTAAATTTAGTGAATGTTGATGCTTATGATGTGATATTATATTAATTATAAAGATAACAAGCCTAACCCATCTTCTCTCTAGGGCACACTCTATCTTCTCTCTAGCTCTCTTCCCCGACGGCGCCGCTGGGGGGAGGGAAGATCCTCCTCGGATCCTCCCTCCCCCTGGCCTCAATGACAGTCAACTAGGTTTGGTCTACACGGTTAATCCCTAGAGGTATTAGGATCGTCGTCTTCAGTCGATCCGTAGTAGCCCCATGTGCCCTGGTTCGTAGCAGAAAGGATGTGCCGCGAGGTTCCCGACTTAGACTGTTGATTCGGCATTTTGACTTCGCCGGATCTTTCCATTCAAGAGTGATGGAAAGATGGGAGATGATCTAGGTACAAATCGACCCTTGTGCTGCTGCTCCGAGCTAGTGAAGCCAGGTGGTCTCCACGCCATCTCATTTCCCAGAAAATGCTCGTCTGGTGGTTGAGATATCCCCCAGGATAATGGTGCTCTTCGGCTTGGATTGGACAGAACGTGTCTTGGCACTGGTGATGATGGCTCCCTCAATGGGTGACCAGGTTCCCCCTGGTCTGCTCGGAGTTGCGGCCTCATCCCTACTGTGATGGTGGCGCCCCATTCTGGGGTTCAGATCCTTGACCTGTTCTAGGTCTTGGGTTACATGTTGGTTTTTGAGTTTCTCTGGTTGTACACAGAGGTGGTGGTTCTCCGTCTAGGTGTGGCCAAGACACGTTGGTTGGTTTGGGTGCCCCTGTCCGGCCGGTTGTGCTCCATGTTTGGCGGTGCCCCCTAGCTCTGGATTCCTTGATTTAGCAATCGTGTACTCCCTCTGTTCGCGCTGAGGTTCACTGCTGATTGAAAGGCTGTTGAGATGTTGTTGTGCTGCAATGGGCGTTTTCTCCCCACTCTGTTGCTATTTGATGCTCTCATGGTGTTTGTTGGAATGCCTGTATGCAAACTGCAGCTTGGGGCATCTTCCCCGACATGATGGTTTGGTGCTGTGTAAACAACATCAACTGAAGATCAAGGACACGACAAGTCTGCTACTGGGCTGTTGGGAGGGATGATAGTTAGAAGGATCTCTGCAATCTTAGCATAGTACCTCACTTTGTGGGTACTCTTAATAGATAGTTGGTATTGTGCTTAGCATAAAGGAGTGAATTGGAGCTGTTCATTTCCCTCCCATGCTCTATTGCTTAAATGTGCTGGTTCTTGATTCTGTTTCAGCTGGATTAGCTTCTTTGTTGATCTGGTATCAAGGGGTTTCTTTTTTGGGTGACCTTGCCCTTGTTAGAATCCTGATGTTCTGGTTGATAAGAAGGTCAGAAGCTTCAAGGCATGCTATAGGCAGGAAAATCAGTGTTTGTTCTATGTCAAGCTACTGTTACTACTTGTGGGTACATTGAATGCATGTAATAGTGGTTTGGAATAGTCTTCTTCTGGTAGGATTGCTTGCAGCTAGCTTGTGTAGCTAGACATGTCTTCTTAGTTTTATCTCGTCTAGAAAAATTGTGTTTCCCCCTGTGTGGGGAGTTTGATCTTTGTTTGAGCTTTTCTGAGCTCCTGTTGATGTAATGGGGTGCTTAGTGCCCAAAGTTTTTGGTTTCTATAGTAACACACCTTTTGACCGACCAAAAAAAAGCCTAACCCTAATTGTATTGGAATTCATTTAGGATAATCCTAAAATTGAAATATAACTCTATAATGGTAATCTACATGGTTGAATTTCCCCAATATAAGTAAAGAAGATAATTCTTAAATATAACACTTGACCTTATTTGTGCTAAAAAATTCCATGTGACTAAAGTTAACACTTGATCATGCATCCACATATCCCATTCAACCATCTCTCTTCTTGTACTTGTGCCATATATCCATAAAATTGCTATATGTTGGTTATATTTACTTCCTTAATTACATGAGGAAATAAAACTCAGATCTAATAATGATATAAAGTTTCAATTTATCTATAAAATATATCAAGTCTGTCTCTCCACCCAGATCTACCGTATCACATGCAAACATTGTCACATAGGGTAACTTGTAACAACGTCGATCGAAAAAACATTATTAACTAAGCGGAAGCAATCACTAACATCAGATTACCAAAAATCACTAAAAATTAAAACTTTTTGCAAAGAGATCCACACATAGGAAATCCTTTACAACAAGAACCATTGTATAACATTTACATTATGGTTCAAATGTATATAACCTGTACCATCTCTTTTTAGAGACTACAACATCAGCTTCCTTATGAACATTATATACAGACAACATATGAATCTTGAGGCATCAAGACAAAACCTCAGTTTGATATATCAAAAACACTGACTGAAAACTCCGAGGACCTGAGAGTACAGAGACGACACATAGGACTTCTATCTATATGACTTGACAGTCAGTGCCTCCACCTGAGATCTCACTGCTGTCCAAGATGTTGCTTTCCTTTTCCTGCAAAAGAGTATCTGCCTCTTTGTCTGCGTCCACCTAAAAAATGTTGGATCCCATGGGGGTGAGACAATTGTAAATTTCCCCAACGAGAGATATAACTCTCTGCCAAAACATTATTATTGCAATTAAGGATATAAAACTAGGCAGATGATAAGCAATTTAAAGCATTCTCTTAATAAGGAATAGGAAGAACATGTATATCATTTATCCTCCATATTATACCATCATATCAAACTTCTCTTGTGACACTCATTATCTTGATATGTCACCCATGAGACATTCTCTTGTGACACTCATTATCTTGATATGTCACCCATGAGACATTCTCTTGTGACACTCATTATCTTGATATGTCACCCATGAGACATTCTTGTTTCAACTTATTGGCCTTAGCCAATCTGCTAAACAGATTTTGGTTATAATGGACATGAGAGTGTACACCATCATGTCTTATTCAGGCATTGGTATATACCAATCCTATATAAGTATTCCAGGCATTGGATTACACCAATCCTGTGCAACTAGTACAAGCATTAGATTTATATTATTCCTGTGTATCCATTCCAGGTATTGATCTATGTCAATCCTGTACAACCATTCCAGGTATCGATCTGTGTCAATCCTGTGCAACTATTCCAGGTATTGATCTATGTCAATCCTGTGCAACTATTCCAAGTATTGATCTATGTCAATCATGTGTTATTATTCCAGGTATTGGGAGTTAGCCAATCCTATGCATTCCAGGTATTGGGAGTTAGCCAATCCTGTGTTATTATTCCAGGTATTGGGAGTTAGCCAATCCTGTGTTATTATTCCAGGTATTGATCTATGTCAATCCTGTGCATTCCAGGTATTGGGAGTTAGCCAATCCTGTGTTATTATTCCAGGTATTGGGAGTTAGCCAATCCTGTGCATTCCAGGTATTGGGAGTTAGCCAATCCTGTGTTATTATTCCAGGTATTGGGAGTTAGCCAATCCTGTGTTATTATTCCAGGTATTGGGATTTAACCAATCCCGTGCTATCATTCCAGGTATTGGGAGTTAGCCAATCCTGTGTTATCATTCCAGGTATTGGGAGTTAGCCAATCCTGTGTTATCATTCCAGGTATTGGGAGTTAGCCAATCCTGTGTTATTATTCCAGGTATTGGGATTTAACCAATCCTGTGTTATCATTCCAGGTATTGGGAGTTAGCCAATCCTGTGTTATCATTCCAGGTATTGGGAGTTAGCCAATCCTATGTTATCATTCCAGGTATTGGGAGTTAGCCAGTCCTGTGTTATCATTCTAGGTATTGGGAGTTAGCCAATCCTGTGACACTATTCCAGATATTGGAGTTTAACCAATCATGTGCAGATGTTATTCCAGGTATTAGACTATGCTAATCCTGTGCAACTATTCTAGGTATTGAACTATATCAATCCTGTAATGCTAAAAGTGATATTTATCACATATTGATATATCACTTTCCTCATCACTTTCAACTTCCTTAAGTTATCAGCTTATCTTGGATTAAGGTATTTTCCCATCTTAATCCTTTCATCCATTAACCTATCACCCTTACCATGAAGTGCATAGGTCACACACAAGAATGGTCCAACTATCTTTAATAATATAGACTCATCTCAAGTTAAAGCATTACTTGCTATAAGCTTGCCTATAATCAACCACATGAAATGTTTCACCTTTATATGGCCATTCCTTCTATCCCATCATTAGGGTTTCCTTATACCCTTATTTAAAATTAGGATTATAATTCATTGTCATATTGCCCAAGATTAGGGCTTTATGCATTATGACTCCACATTAGAGTCTCACATACCTTCACCCTTCTTAGGGCCTCTCATCACAACATAGCATTAGATCTTCATGTGATGTTAACTCTTAATTAGGGTTTCTCATGGAATCACCCTCAACTAGGGTTTCTACCATAGTCACCCACAATTTGGGTTTACTATGCATCTCCATTAGGATTTCATTCAATTGTCCACTATTCATCCCAATTAGGGTTTTACATCTCATTTCCCTAAATTGGAGTTTCACACATCACTACCCTGACTTAGGGTTACATCCTCACCCTGGATTAGGGTTACATTTAGAATTGCCCTCAATTAGGGTTAGAACCCAAAAGCCCTATCAATTAGGGTTTATATTCATGATTAGGGTTTCATGATCTCTCTTCTTAAGGATCATACCCTTAATCACCACATGAATCATATTCATGTATGAATTCATGTTAACATCATCTCAAATTGATTAGGTCATATCAACCCTTCAATCAAGAGCATACCACTATGATTAACGTAGTGTATCAAGTCATTGGTCCAATAAGCAATTAGGGATTCATTCCTTAATTGGTACTAGTCCCTTAGGTACTGTTAGGGTTTCAACCTTTGTACCTTCTTTGTTTATCATTACGAATCATCATTGGGTCAATGGATCACTCATCATCTTAATTCTCAAGAGATTCAATCACATTGGACCTCCATTACATAAAGCATCCAATTGAATTAGGGTTTCCAATGTTGATTCCTTCAATCATTGGATTCATGGAACCAGTCATCAATTGGACCTACCCTCATACTTCAATTGAGTTTAATAGGTCAACCTTCAACTGATTTGACCCTCAATTGACCCTCAATTGGTCATCAATTAGGGTTTGATTCAATTGAATTAGGGTTTAGAATCGATGATTCAACAACACTAATCAATGTAAGACTAGTTACTTTGAAACCATTGAACCATCATCCAAATTGGGTATGACCTGACCCCAAACGGTCTTGAGGTCGTTTGGATGACCTCCAAACGGTCTTGAGACCGTTTTCCCATCAAATCACTCAAAACCAAGCCATCCAAGTAGGGTTTGGATCATTGAAGTGCTCACCAATTCAGCAATTTATTGCAGATCAACTTGGTACCTTTAGGCCTTCAAACACCTAACCATACTCAACCCTAGACCTCCAAACGGTCTTGGGTGACCACCAAACGGTCTTGAGACCGTTTGTCCCATCCATCCTTTGGATTCTAGTGAAAAATCATCAAGGATTGGTCTATCGAGTTGATCAACAAATCAGCACTTCATTGCACTATGATTAGTACCTTTGGACCTTTAATTGGTCAACTATACTTGACCCCAGACCTCCAAACGGTCTTGGGGTGACCCCCAAACGGTCTTGAGACCGTTTGGGTGATCCCCAAACGGTCTTGAAACCATTTGGGCTAATCAACCCAAAATCTCAAATTAACTCATTGGAATTTCAGCACTAATTTCAATTAGGGTTTACCTAATTGAATAGCCTTCAACTCACGATTCCTTGGGAGTTAATCCCTCAAATTTGATGAGTCATTAGAACACATCATTAGGAACAGTAATCACAAACTTTCAATGCTTGGTCAACCATCTCAAACGGTCTTGAGACCGTTTGCCCAAAAAGTTCAATTAAATCAGATTGATAATCAGCACTTAATCCAATTAGGCTTCCCTAATTGATTAGCCTTCAACTCCCGATTCCTTGGGAGTTAATCCCTCAAATTTGGAGGGTCATCAAAAAACATAATTATGAACAGGAATACTAAACGGTCAACGCTTGGTCAACTCACTCAAACGGTCTTGAAACCGTTTTCCCAAACAGGTCAAGTTAATCAGGTTGAAAATCAGCACTTAATTCAATTCGATTTGCCTAATTGATTGGCCTTCAACTCACGATTCCTTTGGAGTTACCCCTCAAATATGGAGGGTCATCATCCTACATAATTAGGAACATAATTCCCAAACGGTCAACGCTTGGTCAACCATCTCAAACGGTTTTGAAACCGTTTTCTCCCAAACGGTTTCAAACCGTTTGCCCTTAAACGGTTTGCTGAAACCGCATAGCCAATCAAATTAAAATGATTTGGAGTAGCTATCAAAACCGTTTGGCTTGGTACTTTTCTTTGGATAAGCATCTAGGATGATGTCATCATCCCCTTCCTTCGAACAACCAAGAACAGAAACCGTTCTTGATGGAAATTGCAGCAAGAAACAAGAGTGCATCAAATTGAAGAAATCAATCAACAAAGCATAGAGAATTGATGCAATAGCAATGTTTAAGGGTTTAAGTTATAAAACCCGCCTCCAATTGAGCTCCAAAGCTCAAAGCTCACGCCATTAATGGTGGATGAAGCTCTTGCAACTCCCCCTAGGCTCGTCCTCAAGCTTTTGATTGTAAAAGTTGGCTAGGGTTGAAGAGGAGATCGAAATAAGAAGGAATCCATAATTTATTTTCGATTTCCACCATGAAATCAAGAATAAAGAAGGTCAAGGGCTTACCAACAGGTTGGGGACGTGCTCCCTGATCCTCTCTATCTCCTTGGTCGGTTTTTCAAGCAAGGGGAAGAAAGAAATCCAAAAAAGGCCTTGGTTTGGGCTTGGAAATGACACTTTTATAAGGAAATTGATGAGAGAGAAAATGCCTTATTAAAATGCATTTAATTCCAAAAACATGACCGCCTCTTCCCCCTCAAAATCCTTAAGGACGAGGCTATCTTCATTGCCTCATATTCCTCTCAATTATCTGTGATTTAAGGAAAAACAAATTAAACACCTTAATGCTTATTATATTAATATCCCATATGTGAGTGGATATTACTTTTCTTTATAATAAGGTGAGTGGAATTTCACCTACTTGAGATATTTTCGTTCCTTATCATGGCAAAAGAACGTCCATCCTTATTCAAAATCAACCAATAACATTTTGGTTGAAGGCCCTTTAATTAATACATTCATTTTTGCCCTAAATTGAATTAGGGTTTCAATTAGGATTAAATCTTGATTATTTTAATATCAAGATTCTCTCTCCTCCAACTTAATTCAAATGAGATGCCCCTCTCATTTTATTTGCTCTACCTGATGCCAAGAAACATTAAGGACCTTATTGAAGTGGTAATTTGCATATTGAACCCTGAATTTTGGGTAAATTGCACTTTACTCCAAAACTAGGTTTTAATGCACAAGGATTGCTTTACAAGCTTAATCTTGGTGTCCAAGCTTGTGGAAACCATAGAACTACATCATATTCATTATTATGATGTCTCAACATCAGAGGAACATCTTATCATGCAACATTTGAAATTTAACCCCTCAACTTGGGTAATTTGCACTTTAGTCCAAAATAAGCAAACATTGCTTCAACATTGTTCAAACAGGACCAAAATTGAAACATAAGTTTCTCATGAGCCCTAATCACTTTTCATAAGATAAGATTAAGCATATAATCATCTTTCTTAATCAAAACACCTAGGGTTAAAGCATAACCCAGGTCAGGGATGTTACAAATTATAAACCCCTAACAAGGATTTCGTCCCCGAAATCCCAGATAAAAAGGGAACATATATTATTCATTCATCATATCATCATGTCTCTTCATAACACCTCATTATTATGGAGACATCATAGAACTTTGATCAGCACAAAGTTCCTTCACACAATATTCTCATAGAGTCAATTGAGATCTTATCTTAAAGACATATTTAGTTGTTATGTTTGTGCAAAGCATAAACCCCTAACATATGATGTTCATATCATTTTATATAATCAGACTGATTTCATAGTTGACCATTCTGGGTAGCCAACCTAAACCATCTGATAATTCTCAGATACCAGAATCTCTTACCTTGGTATCAGTCACATGTGTTGAAAATACATCATTTTCTCATCTTTCTTTTATCATATTTACAACTTTATTGAACAGGGATCACCTCCCTTGTTCTCTTTATCATCATATAAGGGTCATACTTTTACTTCCTCATATACACATACTGATCTGAATTCATATCAGATCCCTCTTTCTTGTACTTAAGGTATGATACATTTATCCATACCATATTTCCAATTTCATGATACTCATTAGATTGTCTCAGAATGATTGCTTGATCAGGGCAATCAAAAAGATATCAATCTAAGAGTTTCCATACTCACTTTATCATCAATAGTTGTATACCTGATCAGGGTTTACAAGTACTGAGATCAAGTAGTATGCACTTACATGCTATCATATTTCTTGCTTTTCATATTATCATAACATAAGATTTAACATCCCTGGATTTTTATCCAGGCATCTCTTCTATACCTCTTCCTCTTTCATAGAGGTAAGATCATATAGAATATTTAAAAGAATATTGAACAGAATTCAAATTCTAGTTCTCATCATTTCTTCCCTATATAGCAACCAATAGGGAAAACAAAATCAACAATCTTTTTTTATAACAAAAAGGGTTTAGTGTACTCAACATGTACACATTTATAACATACCTTGTACTCATATCATGGTATTACTAGTCTTATTACTGAAGCAAAAACTAAGCCATAGAATCTTACAGGTGAAAGATTAAGACCTTTGCACTTACTTAGTGGCTACTTCCCTGGTACACTAGGCATTTATTGCACTATTAGTACCAAAAACTTGGCTTTTTAAAACCATTAGGCAAATGTCTCTAGAATTATAGAGACCATTCCCTACTTCTCAACTTATTGCCCCTTCTTGGGAACTACCATCACAAATTTATTATCTGTCTGAACTCATGGCAGAGTCCACTTTCTTGCCATAAGTTAATCTTTTCCACATTTTCCCTTGTTCCCACATGACTAATTCATTCAAGAACTCTTTTAAAGCTCAAGCTTTCTGTATTAAGGACTAATAACCTAGGTTATAAGGCTAGCATCTAGTTCACTTATATGCATTACTGTTGCCCTAATATGCCCAATAAGAGCATGATCATAGGATTCTCTATCCTGATCAGGTCTTAATGGGGATTCTCAGGCACTCATTCTATTCTTGCATGATCCCTTGCACCTCTTCTTGGTGCAACAACATTGCCCTTAGCAATGTGTTCTTTGTGCTTTCTAGTCATTTTAAAACTTTACCCTTTCTCTACACAAGAGGAAATCATTATAGGGTATACTGGAGGACACTAACACAGACTCAACAACTTAGTCCTATGTCTCTGTAGACTCAACGAACCTAAAGCTCTGATACCACTAATTGTAACAACGTCGATCGTACAAACGTTATTAACTAAGCGAAAGCAATCACTAACAACGGATTACCAAAAATCACTAAAAATTAAAACGTTTTGCAAAGAAATCCAATCATAGACTAGAATTTTGTAGTTACATGTTATGTAAAAATAAAGGAACACTACTATGTCTATGCTAAGAAATCAACCTAGGTTTTTCATTAACAATAATAGAGGCATTTGCTTCAATAACAAATGCAATGACTTATTATAGGTTACATTCTAATTCATAAACTCCTTTAATTTTTACATGTATGGATTGTACAATGAATGCTTAGATGTGACATCCTTTGTCTCCCAATTAGACATCAAATGTCAACTAACATAGAAGCACTAGTTATGTAACATCCCTGACCTGGGTTATGCTTTAACCCTAGGTGTTTTGATTAAGAAAGATGATTATATGCTTAATCTTATCTTATGAAAAATGATTAGGGCTCATGAGAAACTTATGTTTCAATTTTGGTCCTGTTTGAACAATGTTGAAGCAATGTTTGCTTATTTTGGACTAAAGTGCAAATTACCCAAGTTGAGGGGTTAAATTGCAAATGTTGCATGATAAGATGTTCCTCTGATGGTTCTTGTTGAAAAGATTTCCTATGATTGGATTTCTTTGCAAAAAGTTTTAATTTTTAGTGATTTTTGGTAATCCGCTGTTAGTGATTGCTTCCGCTTAGTTAATAACGTTTGTCCGATCGACGTTGTTACAATTAGTGGTATCAGAGCTTTAGGTTCGTTGAGTCTACAGAGACATAGGACTAAGTTGTTGAGTCTGTGTTAGTGTCCTCCAGTATACCCTATAATGATTTCTGCTTGTGCAGAGAAAGGGTAAAGTTTTAAAATGACTAGAAAGCACAAAGAACACATTGCTAAGGGCAATGTTGTTGCACCAAGAAGAGGTGCAAGAGATCATGCAAGAATAGAATGAGTGCCTGAGAATCCCCATTAAGACCTGATCAGGATAGAGAATCCTATGATCATGCTCTTATTGGGCATATTAGGGCAACAATAATGCATATAAGTGAACTAGATGCTAGCCTTATAACCTAGGATATCAGTCCTTAATACAGAAAGCTTGAGCTTTAAAAGAGTTCTTGAATGAATTAGTCATGTGGGAACAAGGGAAAATGTGGAAAAGATTAACTTATGGCAAGAAAGTGGACTCTGCCATGAGTTCAGACAAATAATAAATCTGTGATGGTAGTGCCCAAGAAGGGGCAATAAGCTGAGAAGTAGGGAATGGTCTCTATAATTCTAGAGACATTTGCCTAATGGTTTTAAAAAGCCAAGTTTTTGGTACTAATAGTGCAATAAATGCCTAGTGTACCAGGGAAGTAGCCACTAAGTAAGTGTAAAGGTCTTAACCTTTCACCTGTAAGATTCTATAGCTTAGTTTTTGCTTGAGTAATAAGACTAGTAAGACCATGATATGAGTACAAGGTATGTTATAAATGTGTACATGTTGAGTACACTAAACCCTTTTTGTTATAAAAAAAGATTGTTGATTTTGTTTTCCCTATTGGTTGCTATATAGGGAAGAAATGATGAGAACTAGAATTTTAATTCTGTTCAATATTCTTTTAAATATTCTATATTGATCTTACCTCTATGAAAGAGGAAGAGGTATAGAAGAGATGCCTGGATAAAAATCCAGGGATGTTAAATCTTATGTTATGATAATATGAAAAGCAAGAAATATGATAGCATGTAAGTGCATACTACTTGATCTCAGTACTTGTAAACCCTGATCAGGTATACAACTATTGATGATAGAGTGAGTATGGAAACTCTTAGATTGATATCTTTTTGATTGCCCTGATCAAGCAATCATTCTGAGACAATCTAATGAGTATCATGAAATTGGAAATATGGTATGGATAAATGTATCATACCTTAAGTACAAGAAAGAGGGATCTGATATGAATTCAGATCAGTATGTGTATATGAGGAAGTAAAAGTATGACCCTTATATGATGATAAAGAGAACAAGGGAGGTGATCCCTGTTCAATAAAGTTGTAAATATGATAAAAGAAAGATGAGAAAATGATGTGTTTTCAACACATGTGACTGATACCAAGGTAAGAGATTCTGGTATCTGAGAATTATCAGATGGTTTAGGTTGGCTACCCAGAATGGTCAACTATGAAATCAGTCTGATTATATAAAATGATATGAACATCATATGTTAGGGGTTTATGCTTTGCACAAACATAACAACTAAATATGTCTTTAAGATAAGATCTCAATTGACTCTATGAGAATATTGTGTGAAGGAACTTTATGCTGATCAAAGTTCTATGATGTCTCCATAACAATGAGGTGTTATGAAGAGACATGATGATATGATGAATGAATAATATATGTTCCCTTTTTATCTGGGATTTCGGGGACGAAATCCTTGTTAGGGGTTTATAATTTGTATCATCCCTGACTTGGGTTATGATTTAAACCTAGGTGTTTTGATTAATAAAGATGATTATATGCTTAATCTTATCTTATGAAAAGTGATTAGGGCTCATGAGAAACTTATGTTTCAATTTTGGTCCTGTTTGAACAATGTTGAAGCAATGTTTGCTTATTTTGGACTAAAGTGCAAATTACCCAAGTTGAGGGGTTAAATTGCAAATGTTGCATGATAAGATATTCCTTTGATGTTGAGACATCATAAGAATGAATATGTAGTTCTATGGTTTCCACAAGCTTGGACACCAAGATTAAGCTTGTAAAGCAATCCTTGTGCATTAAAACCTAGTTTTGGAGTAAAGTGCAATTTACCCAAAATTCAGGGTTCAATATGCAAATTACCACTTCAATAAGGTCCTTAATGTTTCTTGGCATCAGGTAGAGCAAATAAAATGAGAGGGGCATCTCATTTGAATTAAGTTGGAGGAGAGAGAATCTTGATATTAAAATAATCAAGATTTAATCCTAATTGAAACCCTAATTCAATTTAGGGCAAAAATGAATGTATTAATTAAAGGGCCTTCAACTAAAATGTTATTGGTTGATTTTGAATAAGGATGGACGTTATTTTGCCAAGATAAGGAACGAAAATATCTCAAGTAGGTGAAATTCCACTCACCTTATTATAAAGAAAAGTAATATCCACTCACATATGGGATATTAATATAATAAGCATTAAGGTGCTTAATTTGCTTTTCCTTAAATCATGGATAATTGAGAGGAATATGAGGCAATGAAGATATCCTCGTCCTTAAGGATTTTGAGGTGGAAGAGGCGGTCATGTTTTTGGAATTAAATACATTTTAATAAGGCATTTTCTCTCTCATCAATTTCCTTATAAAAGTGACATTTCCAAGCCCAAACCAAGGCCTTTTTCGGATTTCTTTCTTCCCCTTGCTTGCAAAACCGACCAAGGAGATAGAGAGGAGCAGGGATCACGTCCCCAAACTGTTGGTAAGCCCTTGACCTTCGTTCTCCTTGATTTCATGGTGGAAATCAAAAATAAATTATGGATTCCTTCTTATTTCGATCTCCTCTTCAACCCTAGCCAACTTTTACAATCAAAATCTTGAGGACGAGCCTAGGGGGAGTTGCAAGAGCTTCATAAACCATTAATGGAGTGAACTTTGAGCTTTGGATCTCAATTGGAGGTGGGTTTTATAACTTAAACCCTTAAACATTGCTATTGCATCAATTCTCTATGCTTTGTTGATTGATTTCTTCAATTTGATGCACTCTTGTTTCTTGCTGCAATTTCCATCAAGAACGGTTGCTGTTCTTGGTTGTTCGAAGGAAGGGGATGATGCCATCATCCTAGATGCTTATCCAAAGAAAAGTACCAAGCCAAACGGTTTTGATAGCTACTCCAAATCGTTTTAATTTGATTGGCTATGCGGTTTCAGCAAACCGTTTAAGGGAAAACAGTTTGAAACCGTTTGGGAGAAAACGGTTTCAAAACCGTTTGAGATGGTTGACCAAGAGTTGACCGTTTGGGAATTTTGTTCCTAATTATGTAGTCTGATGACCCTCCAAAGTTTATGGGTTAACTCCAAAGGAATCGTGAGTTGAAGGCCAATCGATTAGGCAAGTCGAATTGAATTAATTGCTGATTTTCAACCTGATTAACTTGACCTGTTTGGGAAAACGGTTTCAAGACCATTTGAGTGAGTTGACCAAGCATTGAACGTTTGGTATTCCTGTTTATAATTATGTTGGTTGATGACCCTCCAAATTTGAGGGATTAACTCCCAAGGAATCCGGAGTTGAAGGCTAATCAATTAGGGAAACCTAATTGGATTAAGTGCTGATTATCAATCTGATTTAATTGAACTTTTTGGGAAAACGGTCTCAAGACCGTTTGAGATGGTTGACCAAGCGTTGAACGTTTGGGATTACTGTTTCTAATGATGTGGTATAATGACTCACAAAATTTGAGGGATTAACTCCCAAGGAATCGTGAGTTGAAGGCTATTCAATTAGGAAAACCCTAATTGAAATTAGTGCTGAAATTCCAATGAGTTAATTTGAGATTTTGGGTTGATTAGCCCAAACGGTTTCAAGACCATTTGGGGATCACCCAAACGGTCTCAAGACCGTTTGGGGGTCACCCCAATACCGTTTGGAGGTCTGGGGTCAAGTATAGTTGATCAATTGAAGGTCTAAAGGTACCAATGATATTGCAATTAAGTGCTGAATTGTTGATCAATTCGATAGACCAATCCTTGATGATTTTTCAATAGAATCCAAAGGATGGATGGGCCAAACGGTCTCAAGACCGTTTGGAGCTCATCCAAACGGTCTCAAGACCGTTTGGTGGTCACCCAAGACCGTTTGGAGGTCTAGGGTTGAGTATGGTTAGGTGTTTGAAGGCCTAAAGGTACCAAGTTGATCTGCAATAAATTGCTGAATTGGTGAGCACTTCAATGATCCAAACCCTAATTGGATGGCTTGGTTTGAGTGATTTGATGGGAAAATGGTCTCAAGACCGTTTGGAGGTCATCCAAACAATCTCAATACCGTTTGGGGTCAGGTCATACCCATTTTGGATGATGGTTCAATGGTTTCAAACGAACTAGTCTTACATTGATTAGTGTTGTTGAATCATCGATTCTAAACCCTAATTCAATTGAATCAAACCCTAATTGATGACCAATTGAGGGTAAAATCAGTTGAAGGTTGACCTTTAAACTCAATTGAAGTAGGAGGGTAGGTCCAATTGATGACTGGTTCCATGAATCCAATGATTGAAGGAATCAACATTGGAAACCCTAATTCAATTGGATGCTTTATGTAATGGAGGTCCAATGTGATTGAATCTCTTGAGAATTAAGATGATGAATGATCCATTGATCCAATGATGATTAGTAATGATAAAAAAAGAAGGTACAAAGGTTGAAACCCTAATAGTACCTAAGGGACTAGTACCAATTAAGGAAGGAATCCCTAATTGCTTATTGGACCAATGACTTGATACACTACGTTAATCATAGTTGTATGCTCTTGATTGAAGGGTTGATATGACCTAATCAATTTGAGATGATGTTAACATGAATTCATACATGAATATGATTCATGTGGTGACTAAGGGTATGATCCTTAAGAAGAGAGATCATAAAACCCTAACCAGGAACATAAACCCTAATTGACAGAGCTATTGAACTCTAACCCTAATTGGGATGAATAGTGAATCTCTATTTATGGATAATTGAATAAAATCCAAATGGATATGAATAGTAGACCCAAGTTGGGGGTAACCATAGTGGAAACCCTAGTTGAGGGTAATTCCATGTGAAACCATAGTTGAGGGTTATTCCATGTGAAACCCTAGTTGAGGGTGATTCCATGTGAAACCCCAGTTGAGGGTGATTCCATGTGAAACCCTAATTGAGGGTGATGCCATGAGAAACCCTTGATGGGATGAATAGTAAACCCTAACACTATTGAGGGAATAGAGGTGTTACTATTGTATTACATGAAGTAATATGTTATGTTTCCTAGTGAGAGGTGACAAGGTGTTTTATGGGCCTTATGAGCTATGAGGATGGTTGTTGCCTAGTGAGAGGTAATAAACTGTTTTAAAGGATATACAGGATTGACTTAGTTCAATACCTAGAATGGTTACACAGGATTGACATAGATCAATACCTAGAATAACAGTTGCACAGGATTAGCTAACTCCCAATACCTGGAATAATAACACAAGATTGGCTAACTCCCAATACCTGGAATGCACAAGATTGGTTAACTCCCAATACCTGGAATAATAACACAGGATTGGCTAACTCCCAATACCTGGAATGCATAGGATTGACATAGATCAATACCTGGAATAATAACACAGGATTGGCTAACTCCCAATACCTGGAATGCATAGGATTGACATAGATCAATACCTGGAATAACAGTTGCACAGGATTGGCTAACTCCCAATACCTGGAATAATAACACAGGATTGGCTAACTCCCAATACCTGGAATGCACAGGATTGGTTAACTCCCAATACCTGGAATAATAAAACAGGATTGGCTAACTCCCAATACATGGAATGCACAGGATTGACATAGATCAATACCTGGAATAATAACACATGATTGGCTAACTCCCAATACTTGGAATGCACAGGATTGACATAGATCAATACCTGGAATAATAACACAGGATTGGCTAACTCCCAATACCTGGAATGCACAGGATTGGCATAGATCAATACCTGGAATAATAACACAGGATTGGCTAACTCCCAATACCTGGAATGCACAGGATTGACATAGATCAATACCTGGAATAATAACACAGGATTGGCTAACTCCCAATACCTGGAATGCACAAGATTGACATAGATCAATACCTGGAATAATAACACAGGATTGGTAATAACCCAATACCTGGAATGGTTGCACAGGATTGACATAGATCAATACCTGGAATAGTTGCACATGATTGACATAGATCAATACCTGGAATAGTTGCACAGGATTGACATAGATAAATACCTGGAATAGTTGCACATGATTGACATAGATCAATACCTAGAATAGTTGCACAGGATTGACATAGATCAATACCTGGAATGGTTGCACAAGATTGACATAGATCAATACCTGGAATGGATACACAGGAATAATATAAATCTAATTCTTGTACTAGTTGCACAAGATTGGTGTAATCCAATGCCTGGAATACTTATATAGGATTGGTATAGACCAATGCCTGAATAAGACATGATGATGTACACTCTCATGTCCATTATAACCAGAATTTGTTTAGCAGATTGGCTTAGGCCAATAAGTTGAAACAAGAATGCCTCATGGGTGACATAACATGATAATGAGTGTCACAAGAGAAGTTTGATATGATGGTATAATATGGAGGATAAATGATATACATGTTCTTCCTATTCCCTATTAAGAGAATGCTTTAAACCTCTCATCATCTGCCCAGTTTTATATCCGTAATTGCAATAATAATGTTTTGGCGGAGAGTTATATCTCTCGCTGGGGCAATTTACAATTGTCTCACCCCCGTGGGATCCAACATTTTTAGGTGGACGCGGACAAAGAGGCAGATACTCTTTTGCAGGAAAAGGAAAGCAACAGCTTGGACAACAGTGAGATCTCAGGTGGAGGCACTGACTGTCAAGTCATATAGCTAGAAGTCCTATGTGTCGTCTCTGTACTCTCAGGTCCTCGGAGTTTATAGTTAGTGTTTTAATGAATCGATCTGAGATTTTGGCTTGATGCCTCAAGGTTTTATGATGTCTGTATATAATGTCATTAGACAGCTGATGTTGTATTTCTCAAGAAGAGATAGTACAAGACATGTACTTTGAAACATGATGTAAATGTTATTCTATGGTTCTTGTTGAAAAAATTTCCTATGATTGGATTTCTTTGCAAAAAGTTTTAATTTTTAGTGATTTTTGGTAATCCGCTGTTAGTGATTGCTTCCGCTTAGTTAATAACGTTTGTCCGATCGACGTTGTTACAAATACACCTATACAAAGATATGATATTGCATCAAACACATTTGATAGAAGAAGAAGAAGGCCTAAATTAACATGGAAGAGCTTGTAAAGAGAGGTTTTGAATCTTTACATCTAAATTATAATATGACCCATGATAGAGTTGAATGGAATGGAAGGTGTATGGAATTAGGGAGACAAAATAGGTAGTGGAAATAAAATTTTTATTGCCATATTCCCCATAAACCAGCAGATCGCATCAACAACTATATAATGGAAAGGACAGTTTCGAGGATATACCTGATCTTGGAGAAGTCTAGTGACATGCTCCTCATCATTGTAAATGTGCAATTGTCTGATAGTTGCACTGGTACTCATCTGCAGCTCCTCCGGGGACAACAAAACTGGACGTTGTGTTTTGCAGTAGCTCCTCTCACCTTAGACTGTTGGCTGACATTATCCTTGATGGAGCTTCCACTTACGTGGAATTGCGTGCACCACTAAAAATCCTAAAGATGGTAAGTCTTTAAGTTTAGCCTTGCTTATACTAGATAGAGAACTCCACCCACGTATGCTAAGATACGTGGAAGTCTTATCGTAGTATAGTTAAGGGTCGAATCCACGGGACAACGGTCTTATTGAGAGCAACAAGATAGAAAACGTTGGAATTTCACTTAATCGCTCAGTAGTTGGTATTTAGATCAAGAAGTTGATTTAGTTGTTTTAAGCTAAGCGCGAGTAAAGTAAAGGCAAGGAAGTAAACTTAGGTTGTTAAGAATGATAAGGGATCACTAGGGTGTGATCGGTTTTCACCACCACTACACATGGATCAACACATGCAACATAAAAGCATAACCTGCAATAAGAGTTAGATCAGTTAGTATCTTTGTAGACTTAGCTTCCTTTCGGATAACTAACTACGAGGAGTGTGGGAATGTTGTAACGCCATCCATCCATGTAGGTATGGTCACTTACTTTACAACATTCCCTCCGCAAAGTGTGTTTCTCGACTCATCAAGGTTGTACTTTCACACGTCAACTGATTCCATTTCATAGCATGAAAGTACAACGATGGGAGTGAGTATAATCCACTTCTTAGAAGACACTCCTAGATACCGAAAAGATGCATGGTGGATACATGCACCAAGAACCAACATGCAAATGAGTTTCAAATAGTACAAACATAGACAATTCATACTAAAAGATAAAAGGTAACACAAGTTGGTAATCAAGCAACGAGCATTCATTAAATGTTTGATGTTGAAATGAAAATATATAAACTCTATATTACAAACTATGGATTACAATTACATGATATGAAAACATGGGTAGCGGGGCTACTCCCCGCACCCTAGTGAAAGAGACTACTCACTGATATCTAGGACAAAGAAGGAGGCAAGAAGAGAGAGAGAGAGCGTCATCCCCACAAAGGATAAAGGAAAGTCAACCCCTTGGAGAGAGAGAGACGATCCACCAGCTTCACATGTTGCTTGATGACGAGATCTCCTCTTCCCACCTTCTTTGGCGGAGAGAGAGAAAGCAGCTTCGAGATGGAGTGTGGGTCTCAGACCGGCAGCCCCTGGGCGGAGGGTGGAAGTTGGATTTGCTCTAGAGTGATTGAGGCAGCCTCTGGATGTCTGAAAAACTTCCCCCCTGGTGGAGGACCCTTGGGGTCTTATTTATAGGCCTTAAGTGAAGTCCAAATGGTTTGGAGACCATTTGGACCTCAAGATCGTTTGGAGCTCAAGACCGTTTGGACCTCAAGACCATTTGGACCTTAAGACCGTTTGGACCTCAAGACCGTTTGGATCTCAAGACCGTTTGGACCTCATGCGGTCTTGAGACCGTGTGACTCCATGTGGTCTCGAGACCGGTTGGCTTCATGCGGTCTTGAGACCGTGTGACCCCATGCGGTCTCGGGACCGATTGGCTTCATGCAGTCTTGGGGCCGTGTGACTCCATGCAGTCTCGGGACCGATTGGCTTCATGCGGTCTTGGGACCGTGTGACTCCATGCGGTCTCGGGACCGATTGGCTTCATGCGGTTTTGGGACCGTGTGACTCCATGCGGTCTCGGGACCGATTGGCTTCATGCGGTCTTGGGACCGTGTGACTCCATGCGGTCTCGGGACCGATTGGCTTCATGCGGTCTTGGGACCGTGTGACTCCATGTGGTCTCGGGACCGATTGGCTTCATGCGGTCTTGGGATCGTTTGAGCCCATGCGGTCTTGAGGCTAGTTTGAGTCTTTTATGATTTTTTTGTGTCTTTTTCTGCAAACATAAAGGGGAAAAGTTAGTCTAATAATATATTTACAATAAGAGGGAATATTTAGGTATTATGTCTAATTCTAATTAAGAAAGAGTGTGGAAAATTGAAGAAAAGACTAAGATAACATCCTAAAATTGGAGGTTATCAGCCCCCCTAACTTAGAGTCTAGCTTGTCCTCAAGTTAGATGGAGCTGAGGCATGTAATGGCAGGGCGATTTTATTAGTTGGGATTTCCATACTCTTGCTTCAATTCTCAACCTGAGTTCTCCTAAGGTCATATCAGGACTTATTGCTTGCCTTGACTCCTTCGGATTTTGAGAGTTGCTTGGGTCTCAGGTTCCTTCCGTATCTCGTATCTCGCATCGGGACCATCTTTATTCTGTGCATGTTGTTGATTCTAATCAGCTTTATACCTCTCTGAAAGACCTATTGGAAGCTAGATAGGGTATGGGGGTTGGCTAAAGGCTTGAAGTGTAACTCCCCCTTCAAGTGGGGGAGGGGTTGTCTATGCTTTTAGGATTTCACTACCGAGCACGAAACATCTGCCTTTGTGAGGGCAGCTGAATGTACCAACCGGGTGAGTCCTTTATAAGCCTTTCATATATTTAGATACCTTAGGGTTTCACTACCGGGCACGACACATCTGCCTTTGTGAGGGCAGCTGAATGTGCCAGCCGGGTGAGACCTTCATCGGTTCTTTATATAGATCCTTATTTATGGCACATCTCTCATAATTTTATTCAACTCTCTGACTTTTATTCGAAGACTCGCATGCTTGGGTTTTGGGATTTTGCTCGGGAAATTATTTTGGGCGGCCAAGCCTCTTTTATTTGAAGAGAGGAAAGCTGTTCTTAGAGTTTTTTCAACATGCACTTATTTTGTGGTCCGCTTGCAAGACATCTTGATTTAGAAGTCTCCTGATGCCCCTCTCATCCTTGAGAGCTCGACTTATTTCTGCCTTGATATTGACCTGTGGAGAGTCAGATGTAGAAGTGAAATAAAAGCTAGTGGGGATACATTATTAAGTCGCCATTATATGTCTAAGCGCTATTTACTTATGAGGACTAACATGATTCTAAAGTTAGCTGAGGGTGACTTTATTCCAAAGATTTATTGTTGGGTGAGTTATTTGAAACGGAGGCTAAATGTGTAAAGGAAACTAAGAAAAAATTGTATAAAATGAAGGAGAAGATGAAAAAAGAGGGATATAGAAATGATACCTCGCCCTTGTCTAGTGTAACTCCCCCTAACTTATCACTCACTCTGTCCTCAGAGTGTCAAAGTGATAGGCAGAGAAGTACGATGACAAGGGCTGCAGGCTAAGTTAAATATGAATTTTCCCCTGGTGAGTGAAGTAGATTAGCTGCGAACTGTCTGCGTAGAGCGTGGTAATCCACGTAAGTCATATCTTCTACTGGTGTTTGAAGGACGGTGATGGTGTACATCCAGTAGAGGACGTGGAAGCCGTAGTCATTTGATTCTCGGATTTGCTGGGGACATTTATGGCTGAAGGAAGGGCGATGAAAATGTTATTTGTCATAAGCTCTTGTATGCTGACTTAGAAAGGCGATTAATTTGTCAGTGCATTCCTTCGCCACTACCTCTGTTGGCGTCCTTGGTGTCACGACATAGTTTTTCTGCCGTGGATTGTACTGGCTGTCGGAACTGTTATAGATTGTAGTTGTTCCTTCTGGTAGGTTTGTTGCCAGGAGCATCCAGTGCTCATGATAAAGGAAGGGTAGCATGATGAACTTCAGCGTTGTGTGCTATAGGAAGGAGAGCAGTGCTTCAGTTGTTCCGAAGTTCTTGAGCTTTAAAAGATCATCCTTCATGTATGGGGATGCCATATATGTTGTGGGGTTATTGTGGCCGAGTAGAAACTGATAAGCGGCCATTAAGCTTATGGAGATGGATCCTTTAAACTGTAAAGTCTCACGAAGCGTGTCTGCCATTACTAGAATGTCACTAGACATGAATACGAGTTCATCCTTCTCCACTGAAAGCCGCGACATAATGAGACGTAGTTCGATGTCGGATAGACCTTTGCAAGCACTGTGATCGAAGTCAGGAAAGGTTGGTTCTATGGCAGATAAAGGATCGTTGTCTCTTTTACTTTGCTCGGTAGCTAAGGCCGGCTCCTTGGATTTCTCCAACTCTTTCAGAATTTGTCGAAAGGGTCGTCTCTGCGGGCGTTGGACAGCTGAAAAAAGGTAATGAGGGACGTCATCTGGTGCCATTTTTGGGTCCTTGAAGAACCTTCTATCAGAAATGAGCTCCATGGCGTAACGCCCTCGCAAGGAGTGAAAATCTTCATCAACTAGGTCAGTAAATGGGATTTCTTGGTTCAACGCTTGGATGTGATGTATGGTGCAGAAAGCGCAGTCCCCGGATCCCTCGGCAGCTTGGACTTGAGGGTTAATAATATGGAACCAGGGTTGGCTCCAATCATGGCGGAGAGATGGGCGCGCAGCCCAGATTAACTTGAGATGCCGGAAAGGTATGCATCGTGCTTCACCTGTTTCTTCACCAACAAAATTTATTGTACCGGTAGGTAGCTCAGTGCCGCAAAAATTATAAACCTTGGCATCCCGTGCCTCGGTGTCTACAATCATAAAAAGCCAATGGTCCAAAACTTGGAAGGGCACTGTGAGATAACGTGCCCGCCGTGCTAAACCGGCACGCAACCGCTCTATGGATTTTACTCGTATATCTTTGTACAAAAGGACGATAGATAGAGCAGGTGAGGCGTTAAAAACTGGTTGTTGCCTCTTAAAGCTTCTGTATACTTCTATACAATTGGCGAGCAGGACACAGAAGATTGCCATTGGCATCGTGGACTGTGGTCGCAGGATGTTGCGGAAGTCTTCTCGTGTCAGCTTGCGCTTAGATTTTGTGTTATGATATATGATGTCTTCCCCTGCCTTTGCATCGTCCACAATAGTGTTCAGTATTAAAATGTCCTGAGCATCTAATGTGGAGATGGCCACCATATCCAGGTCGTGCATTTTGTGCGGTAGAGGTGGTGGTGGGGGAAGCTCCTGCGGAGGGGGGGGGAAGAGGTTGCTCGAGGACTTTTGCATACCCCTGTAGATCATCATCTGAATCGGAGGCAGAATCGAGTTCTTCATCTGTATCTAAACTCACTCGTTCTGCCTCGTCCTGGTCTTGTGGGAAGGACACTGATGTGGCAGGTGCGGAGAAGGGTGGAGCGGTTTTTGTGGGTGGGCTTGCGCTGGTTCCTAATATACATTGGTGGAACTCAGCGAAAGCCGCATCTTTAGCTGACTCCCTGATGGACCCCAGAGAAGAATAGTCAAGGAATTGGTCCCCATATGACATGTTTACATTATCATTGTGGGGGACTTGGGGTGATGTCCACCGTCTTGTTGACCTTTGTCGGAACCTTTCTGAGAAGGTTCTACAGCTTGACCTGGGTCCTCCCCATCATCAGATTTATCACCTGAGGAGGTGGTATCATTTTTTAAATTAGCAGATGAGTCAGAGTCATCTTCTTCGTCACTATCGCCATCTTTGTCAGCTGCTGCCTTGTCTGCTGGCTTTTTGCTTGCAGTCTTTTTGCACCGCCGGTGGGTGGCTTGTAACTCATCGAAAGCTACTTGCACATGCTCGTGTGTTTCGAGCAGTGCGTCGTGGGTTTCTTTGAGGTCGGTATATCAACCCTCGGCGGAGAGGAGACGTTCTGTAAGATCTGTTACTTGAGCATGTAGTTTCTGGATTTCATTATTAGTTGACTCCTGTTGGCGATTATGTAGTTGTGTGAGGGTGCTGCTGATGGTGTCCAAGCACGTGCTCAGAACTGCTTGTTGTTGCTGGATCTCGCGGAGAGTCTCGGGCAGAGGTTGAGTCTGCATAGAGATCTCATCGACTTGCTTTGCCATCACATCTTGCTGGCGCTTCGCTCCAAGGACCAGTTCTGGCAAGTTGTTGTAGTGGCTGTTGATGTGCTCAACTTGCTTAGCCACCTCATCTTGTCGTTGCTGAAAACCTTGGAGGATGTTGGGCAAGGCTCGGTTTTGTTCGTCGATTGTGGCCACCTGTCTGGATAAACCCTGCACACAAGAAAAAATAGAATGTAAAATGTTTGAAGGATCGGTGAGGAGGTTTCGGACGGCGTCGAATTGACGTCCGAATTCCTCACCGATGTTGGAAAAGGGGACCCCAGAAGCGGAAGGGTGGGATGACTGGGGTTTGCATGGGACGGTGGTAGTGTCTTGCGGTAGAGACACCGATGGTGCCCCGAACTGCGTGGTGACTATGGATGGGGTCACCAGCGGTGTCGGGGTGGTGGTGGATGTGAAAGGTGGTGGTATCTCAGGTGAAAGTGGTGGGAGTGATAGCGATGGGGTAGAGACTGTGGAGGTGGATGGGAAAGTGGAAAAGTCAGGCATAGGAGTGGAGAAGGGGGGGCCCAAAGGGAAAAGGGGTGAAGAAGAGGATGCGAGTGGTTGCATGGATGTGGTGAAGAAAGGAAGAGTGGTGGATGTTGGAAAGATGGAGGGTGGTGTGGTGGTGGCGGTTAGCTGATCATGTAGACTCTTCATGAAAGAGTCAATTGATGAGGTGGTGATGTGTTCTTCTTGGAGGGGGTCAGCCTCTGGATGTGGCCTTGATGTCGGTGTCCCCGACAGCTATTGTGCATGAAACTACCTTCTGGAAGGTCGTTTTGCAGGTATTTTTGATGGTCGAGCTGCCGAGGCTGTGATACTTAGCTCCGTCTCTCCCGCTTTTACTTTCTTTTCGGTTGCTTTAACCAAAGCTAAGAGGTGTGTAAGCTCCTCGTAAGAGAAGAGGAGATTTTCTGTGTCATAATTTGCGAGCTCCGGAAGCGGGAGGAGAGTTCTGGATGACTTGACTGTAGGGCAGAAGACGTAATATAGTTTATCATCCTTTTCCTTAATAATAAAGGAGTTCTTCAAGGTTTGTTCATTTGTAAGGATGTCGCCCTTTATTTGCGTGCAGCGCGGTAGGGGTCTGTCCATCTTGAGGTATTTTATGATGGATGTGACATGGCCCCCCATGCAAATTTCCTTTCCTATGGCGTAGTTGGAGAATTTTTGTATCAAATGCCATCCGATGTTGACCGTCTTTCCATGCAGGATTGACTATAGGATTAAGAGGTCGGCAGAAATAACGTTTCCGCCCTCTGATCTGGGGAACAACGCACTGGTAATGATTTTGTGAAGCGTGTGCACGAACCCTGAGTGAATATTAGAGGCTTTACATGTCTTTGGCTCGTAGCTTGGGAGCCCTGTTAGTGACTTCCAGAAGGTGTGTTTATTAAACGGGTAGACCTCCGTTCCTACAACTCTGGCTTTTTTGAGCTGCTCTAGATTGTCGATGAAGATTTCATTTAGAAGATTTTCTATTATCACAATGTCATTCCCAAAGAGCTTGGTTACTAGCCGGAGATCACCACCATCCCTTGCTCTGTGTGCAATTTCCACCGTTTCTTTAGTAAGATGCGTAAAGAATTCTGTGGTGGGCTCGACATAAGAGATTTCGGGGATGAAACAGAGTTTGGATAAGTTGGCGGTGTCGAGCATTGTGAGGACTCTGTCATAGATCCCCATCTTCAGTAGTACGCTTGAGCAGACGTACTTTGTAGGTTTCAGGATTTTGTCGATGGATGGGATGGTGTGGATGTAAAGGTTTTCTGGTGGGGGAGCGGTGGTGGTGAGAATTGAGAAAGTGGGGGTGGTAATAGGGATGGTGGTGGTAGGTGTTGCAAGGGGTTGGTCCCTAGCAGAGGCAGGCCGAACTTTCTTTCTGGCTCGTTTCTTGGAGGGTTGTGCGGTTGCAGTATCTTGGGCCTTGCATTTCCTCTTTTGTTCTTTGGCTGGGGATTCCTCCTCGGAGTTTGGCTTGTATTCCGAGCCTTCATCATCATCGGAAGAAATGTCAATTTCTTCTTCAGGTGCCTCAACTAGGCACTTGTTGAGGTGATCAAGGTCGCACAGGACTTGCATCATTTTGACATTTGGCGGGGCCATTCCGGTCCTGTTGTAGTCCTCAACGATCTTCTAGAGTTTGGCTTGATCTGCCCTCAATTGCTCATTGGTCTATATTTGAGCGTTTTTAGATCCGGTGGCCTCCTTTGCTGGTGATGCCATATCTGCAAAATGGGAAATCATGAGTTAGAACAACATGTTTTAGAAAAATTTGGATTTTATTTGTATTTATGTGGTTATATATATATATATATATATATATATATATATATATATATATATATATATATATTTGAGAAAGCCAAACGGTTTGAAGACCGTTTGGTCCCAATCGGTTTGGAGACCGTTCGGTTCCAAACGGTTTTGAGACCATTTGGTTCCAAATGGTTTCAGGACCGTTTGGTCCCGAACAGTTCGAAGACTGTTTGGTTCCAAATGGTTTCAGGACCGTTTGGTCCCAAACGGTTCGAAGACCGTTTGGTTCCAAACGGATTCAGGACCGTTTGGTCCCAAACGGTTCAAAGACCGTTTGGTTCCAAACGGTTCGAAGACCGTTTTGTCCCAAATGATTTCGAGACCGTTTGGTCCCAAATGGTTTGAAGACCGTTTGGTCCCAGATGGTTTCGAGACCGTGTGGTCCCAAATGGTTTCGAGACCGTTTGGTCCCAAATGGTTTGAAAACCGTTGGGAGGCCGAAACGCCGGGAGTGCAGCGGGCGATGATGGTAAGGTGAAACGTCGGTGGTAAGGCAAAGATGGCGGCGATGGCAAAGACGGCAACGATTGCGGTGGTAGAGGAAGAGCTTGCGGGGGCGTTGAAGACATCGGCGGCGGAAAAGACAGTTGCAGAGGCGGTACGGGAGAGCGGGAAACCGCGACGGTAAGGCAGGCGTCGGCGACGGTGGAGCGGCGTGTTGAACTACCTTGCAGAAATGTCAGAGATGGTGAAGGTGATGCGAAGAGAGGCGGCGACCGAGGTGCGATCACCGTGAAGATGCACGAATCCGGGAAAGAGGACGGCGGAAATCACAGGTTGCGCGGGAACAGGAGCACAAGCAATGGAACATCACTTGCGCGAGGAAACTCGAGAGTCGAAGAGAGAAGAAGAAGGGATGAGGGTTAATATTTATAGGAAACGGGGGGTTGACCTTGCAAAACCCTCAGGTCAAATGGTTTGGCGACTGTTTGGACGCCAAACAGTTTTCAAGACCGTTTGGCTCCAAACAGTTTCGAGACCATTTGGCTCCAAATGGTTTTGAGACCGTTTGGCTCCAAACGGTTTCGAGACCGTTTGGTTCCAAATGGTTTCAAGACCGTTTGGGAGGGGTTATTTTGATATTTTATATTTTTATGAATGTTTTGGTTATGTGAATTTTTATAATTTTCAGATGATAAATCTAAAGGAACAGAAAATAAAAGAAAAAGTTCAGATCTTGGGTTGCCTCCCAAGTAGCGCCTGGGTTTTACGTCGCTGGCTCGACAAAGCTTTGATCTTTTTAATCTGACGTCGTGGCGTCTTTGATTTCGATGGTCTGTCTCGACATCTTATCTTCTGGAGTGTAGTATTTATTTAAGCGATGGCCGTTGACCGTCCTTTCTCCTCTATTGTTGTCGACAATTATGACAGCTCCAGTTGGGTATATATGCTTTATGGTGAAGGGCCCAGACCATTTTGTTCGAAGTTTTCCGGGGAACAACTTGAGCTTAGAGTTAAAAAGGAGTACTTTGTCGCTGACGACAATGTATTTCCTATTAAGATGACCGTCGTGCCACATTTTGGTCTGCTCCTTATAGATTCTGGCACTCTGATAGGCGGTCATTCAGAGCTCTTCTAGCTCCTGCAACTAGAGTTGTCTATTCTCTCATGCACTTTTAAGATCAAAATTTAGTTGTTTGATGGCCCACCAGGATTTGTGTTCCAGTTCTACTGGAAGATGACATGACTTCCCGTACACCAAACAAAACGGGGTTGTTCCGATTGGTGTTTTATAGGATGTTCGGTATGCCCAAAGGGCATCGGGAAGTTTGGTGGACCAATCAGTACGGTTTCAATTAACTGTTTTTTCTAGAATTGCCTTTAATTGTCTATATGATACCTCAACCTGACCACTTGTCTGTACCTTTTCAACAGGGCTCCAACAGGGCGTTGCTACTTTGTGGTTGACTCCGTACCTTTTCAACAGGGCTCCAAAACTTCGTTCCAGGAAATGGGTCCCACCATCTGTTATGACAGTTCTGGGGACTCCAAATCTGGGGAAAATGATATCTTTGAACAATTTAATAACTGGTTTGGAATCGCTGGACACAGTGGGTATAGCTTCGACCCATTTTGAGACATAGTCCACCGCAACCAGGATGTAAGAGAGACCATAGGAAGAAGGGAAGGGGCCCATATAGTCTACCCCCACACGTCGAAAAGTTCAATTTCTTGTCACATTGTGAGGGGCATTTCTTCCCTTTTGGATATGTTGCTAAAAAATTGGCATTTGTTGCAAGCTTTCACAAAATCATAGGAGTCCTTTGCTATGGTGGGCCAGAAGAAGCCTGACTGCAGAACTTTTATAGCGGTTTTCTTTGCACTCATGTGCCCCCCCGTAGGTCCTGAATGGCAATGCTCTAGGACGGGGGTAATCTCTTCTTCCGACAGGAAACGACGGAAAAGTCCGTCAGCACATAGGTGAAACAGGTAGGGTTCATCCCAATAATATTGTTTTATATCATGGAGGAACTTCCTTTTGTCATGGTAGGAAGCGGAGGGGTGAATGATCCATGTAGCAAGATAATTGACAATATCTGCATACCAAGGGAATCCATGAATAACCTTCATAAGCTGGTCGTCTGGAAGAGAATCCTGGATAGGGATTTTATCATCATATCCAACTTCGATACGGCTGAGATGATCGGCTACAACGTTCTCTACTCCACTTTTATCTTTAATTTCCAAGTCGAATTCCTGAAGCATCAACACCCAGCGGATAAGCCTGGGTTTGGCATCTTGTTTCTGAATCAGGTATCGAATGGCGGAGTGGTCGGTGTAAACGATGACCTTAGATCCAATCAAATAGGAGTGGAAATTTTCAAACGCGTAGATGACAGCCATAAACTCCTTCTCTATGGTAGTGTAGTTTTTCTGTGCTTCATCTAACATTTTGGATGCATAGTAGATGACGTAGGGTTTCTTGTCAATCCGCTGTCCTAAAACAACCCCTATAGCGTAATCGCTTGCGTTGCACATGATTTCAAATGGTTGCGACCAATCTGGGGCTCTCAGAATAGGTGCAGAAATTAAAGCATTTTTGAGGGTGGAGAAACTTTGCATACATTCTTGGTTAAAGATGAACTCAGTATCTTTATTCAGGAGTTGGGTCATGGGTTTTGCTATCTTTGAAAAATCTTTGATGAATCTTCTATAAAACCCCGCATGACCCAAGAAAGCCCTTACTCCCTTTATATCTTTTGGTGGTGACAGTTTCGAGATAACATCGATTTTTGCTCTATCGACCTCGATTCCTCTGTCACTCACCCTGTGCCCGAGGACGACACCTTCAGTTACCATGAAATGACATTTCTCACAATTCAGGATAAGGTTCGTTTCCTCACAACGTTGTAGAACTCGCCCAAGGCTGATTAAACAGTTATTGAAGGAATCTCCGTAAACTGAGAAATCATCCATAAACACTTCTATGATGGATTCAGTTAATACGGCAAAGATGGAGGACATACACCGTTGGAACGTAGCAGGTGCGTTACACAAACCGAACGTCATTCTTCTAAAGGCATATGTCCCAAAAGGGCAGGTGAAGGTAGTTTTTTCCTGGTCTTCCGGGTGTATGGGTATTTGATAGAACCCAGAATAACCATCAAGATAACAGAAATATTTCTGATGAGCTAAACGCTCCAGGACTTCATCAAGAAAGGGTAGAGGGTAGTGATCTTTCCTCGTGGCTTTGTTCAGCTTCCTATAATCAATACACATCCTCCACCCTGTTACAGTCCTGGTGGGTACTAACTCATTTTTGTCGTTGAGCACGACAGTAGTGCCTCCCTTTTTAGGAACAACCTGGACAGGGCTGACCCATTGGGAGTCAGATATAGGGTAGATTATGCCAGCTTTAAGTAATTTGAGGACCTCCAGGTGAACCACCTCTTTGAGATTAGGGTTCAGTTTCCTTTGATGTTTGTGAGATGGCTTGAATTCTTCAACCATTGGAAGTCTGTGCATGCATAGGGCAGGATTTATGCCCGTTAGGTCAGTTATCTTATATACAATGACCTTTCTGTGTTTCTTCAGTTCTTCCAGAAGCCTTTCTTCTTGGTCTTCCATTAGGTTGGAGCTGATGATAACCGGGCATAATTTTTCTTTATCCAAGAAAACATGTTTAAGCCCCATGGGTAAAGTTTTCATTTCTGGGGCCTTAGGTGGCTCAGTTGCTTCTATAATGCTGACAGCTTTGAGTTCTTCAAAAGTGGTCGTTGGTGCTACTTCAGCCTTGTCCAAGTATTGCAGACACTGTTGAACCAGCTCATTCGCAGAGAATTCGACATCTGAATTGGTTAAAACATTCTCTAGTTCGTCAGCTGGCTCGGATATTTCTAATTGAGACATTTGTTGTACTGCGTCAAGAAGAAAGACCTCCTCTTGGATGCTAGGGCCTTTCATGCTATTAAGAACTCGGAATTGAATTGCTTTTTTCCGAGTCTCAGAATGATGGTACCAGCTTCAACGTCGATAAGCACCCTGGCAGTAGTGAGGAAAGGTCTGCCAAAAATTATTAGGTATCGCAGATCTTCTTTGATATCCATGATAATGAAGTCGCACGGGATATAGGCATCCTTGCCTATACTAACTGGAATATCTTCAATGATCCCCAGAGGTGCGGTGATGGTAGAGTCAGCTAGTTGAATTGTCATTGCTGTAGCCAGCAATTCGGTAAAACCTAATCGTTTGCACATAGAATAGGGCATAATGGATATACTGGCCCCTAAGTCAGCTAGTCCCTTTTTGGTAGATGCATTCCCAATGCAATATTGAATTCCGAAGGAACCTGGGTCCTTCTTTTTCTTGGGCATTTTATTGAGGATGACGTCAGAGGTTGTTTGGGCAAGCTTGATAATTTCTTGTTCCTCAGTGATGTACTTTCTTGATAGCAGAGTCTTGAGGTATTTCGCCCAAGCTGGTACCTCAGAGAGAGAATCAAGGAGCGGGATATCAATGTAAAGTTTTTTCATCGCCTCCTTGAATTTTTGAAATATGGTATCCATTTTCGTTTCTCGCAGTCTTCCTGGATATGGAATCCGTGGTTTATATTGCAAGATTTCTGGCTCAGTGGACACTTGTTCTTTATATTTGCTCTTTGCGCCTTCTGTGGACTTCTCTAGTTCTTGCCGTGGGTTCTCATTTGTCATAAAAGCAGGTGTATCATCATTATCAAGAGTGATCCTTGTGGTTTCATGAAGAGTGCGTCCAGATCTCGTGGTAACAACATTCAACTATTCAGGCCTATTCTGTCCATGCCTAGGGTTCGATTTGGGCTGCCCTGCAAATGTGCCTGCTGGAGGCTTCAGTTGTGCAGCGATTTGGGCAAGTTGAGCTTCTACTGCCTTCTGCTGAGCATGTTGATTAGCAAGCATAGTTTGCTGGGATTGCAACATCTTCCTTATCAAGGATATTTCATCTTCCGGCTGAGAAGAAGTGTTTTTCTGAGGAATTTGTTGTTGTCCTTGATGAGGTTGTTGCGTAGGTAGCGCTAGCTGAGGTTGCTGCAACTGAGTATGCAGCTGTGGGTGAAGTGGAGGATGAGTATACTGATAACAAGCAGATGGATTCCTGGGGTAGTTAGCTCTTGGGAAGTTATTCCTGGGGTTCCCTTGATTTTGATTGAAATTGTTTAGGAATCCAGGTGGTAACCTACTAGAGGATCCTCCCTGCGTCTGGTGTTGCGGATTTGCGGTCCCAGCAGGGTTCCCATACTGAAATCCTGGATGGTTCCTTGGCTGATTAGGATTATAATAGACTTGTCCAGGGATAGAATGGATAGAGTTGACTTGTTCCGGTAGTTGTTCTTTAGACTGGTCAGTGATAGGTTCATACTGTTGTGGTGGTGGATGCAGATCCATCATCACATTATAAAGCATACCGCATGAAAGGGTAGGATGATCAGAAGCATGGCAGGCTTCACAGGTTACTGCGGTAGCCTTGACTTGTTGAACCAGAGGATTTTTCTTCTTGTCAAACTCTCTTAGAGAAGTCTCGAGAGCTTGTTGCTTATGAGATATGGTTTTCAAGGCTTCAACAATTGCCTTCATCTCTATTGATTCTTCGGCTTTATAGACCTTGAGGACTCCTTTGCCAGCTAATCGTCCCCAGTTGGACTGATTTTCAGCTCCGAGTGTGACTATTTTCCAGGCATCCTCATAGTTCTTTCTCATAAAGTTTCCTCCACATGAGGAATCCAAAAATTGTTTGATATCATCACTCACTCCCCGATAGAAGGTTTCTATTAATTGGTTCTGGGAGATTCCATGATGAGGGCACTTTCGCAAAAGCTCTTTGAACCTTTCCCATGCTTCAGCAAGGGATTCTCCTGGAAGTTGAGAGAAGTGATTAATCCGCCCCCTGATCTCGTAAGTCAGTGAAGGGGGAAAGAACTTCTCCAAGAACTTTTCTTCCAGGGGAACCCAGGTGGTGATTATTGGCTCCCTGTCAAGTGAGTTATACCAGCTCAGAGCTCTCCCAGACAGAGTGAAGTGAAACAAATGAAGCATTATTGCATCAAAGGAAACTCTGGCTTGCGGGACCAGGCGGAACAGTGCCTTAAACCTTTTTAGATGATCCATGCAGTCATCTCCAGAAACTCCAGAGAATGAGATACCCTGCATGATCTGAATCCATTGAGATTGGATCTCAAAGTTTGGAATGTTGATGATCGGAGGTCAGACTGGATGGTTGTCTTTGTAGTTCTTTGGGACAGCATAATCCCTTAGCTGCTTGTTCCTTAGTTCCAACTGAGTAGCTTGGTTTGCTGCCTCATTTTCTGCTCTGATGCGGTCCTGTTCTTCCGCACGAATCTCCACTTGAATCTGAGCACGAGTATCAGCGATGAGTTGTTCTCTTTGAGTGGCGATGGCGGCGTTGACCCTCTCCATCACCAATGCAGCCTGGCGTTGATCTTCAGCCATTTGCCTGGCTCTTTGGCGATTGAGTCTAATGCGACGATGGAAGCTTCTCTCTACCTTAGAGTCAAACTCTGGATCAGGGGAGAATCCGTGGTTATCCGATGATCACATACACATTTTCTACCTAAGTAGAGAAAAGAAAACACCTTTTAGATGATGGTAAAAATATAATGGTTTCAAGAAGATATAGACTAATGATTAAAAAGAAAGTGTAAAACTCTAACCAACTAGCAATATACTAAATGAAATTAAAACGTTCCGTTGTCCCCGGCAACGGCGCCAATTTTTGATGGAGCTTCCACTTACGTGGAATTGTGTGCACCACTAAAAATACTAAAGATGGTAAGTCTTTAAGTTTAGCCTTGCTCATACTAGATAGAGAACTCCACCCACGTATGATAAGATACGTGGAAGTCTTATCGTAGTATAGTTAAGGGTCGAATCCACGGGACAACGGTCTTATTGAGAGCAACAAGATAGAAAACGTTGGAATTTCACTTAATCACTCAGTAGTTGGTATTTAGATCAAGAAGTTGATTTAGTTGTTTTAAGCTAAGCGCGAGTAAAGTAAAGGCAAGGAAGTAAACTTAGGTTGTTAACAATGATAAGGGATCACTAGGGTGTGATCGGTTTTCACCACCACTACACATGGATCAACACATGCAACATAAAAGCATAACCTGCAATAAGAGTTAGATCAGTTAGTATCTTTGTAGACTTAGCTTCCTTTCGGATAACTAACTACGAGGAGTGTGGGAATGTTGTAACGCCAGCCATCCATGTAGGTATGGTCACTTACTTTACAACATTCCCTCCACAAAATGTGTTTCTCGACTCATCAAGGTTGTACTTTCACACGTCAACTGATTCCATTTCATAGAATGAAAGTACAACGATGGGAGTGAGTATACTCCACTTCTTGGAAGACACTCCTAGATACCGAAAAAGATGCATGGTGGATACATGCACCAAGAACCAACATGCAAACGAGTTTCAAATCTAATAGTACAAACATAGACAATTCATACTAAAAGATAAAAGGTAACACAAGTTGGTGATCAAGCAACGAGCATTTATTAAACGTTTGATGTTGAAATGAAAAGATATAAACTCTATATTACAAACTATGGATTACAATTACATGATATGAAAACATGGGTAGCGGGGCTACTCCCCACACCCTAGTGAAAGAGACTACTTGCTCATATCTAGGACAAAGAAGGAGGCAAGAAGAGAGAGAGAGAGCATCATCCCCACAAAGGATAAAAAAAAGTCAACCCCTTGGAGAGAGAGAGACGATCCACCAGCTTCACAGGTTGCTTGATGACGAGATCTCCTCTTCCCACCTTCTTTGGCAGAGAGAGAGAAAGCAGATTCGAGATGGAGTGTGGGTCTCAGACCGGCAGCCCCTGGGCGGAGGATGGAAGTTGGATTTGCTCTGGAGTGATTGAGGCAGCCTCTAGACGTCTGAAAAACTTCCCCCCTAGTGGAGGACCCTTGGGGTCTTATTTATAGGCCTTAAGTGAAGTCCAAACGGTTTGGAGACCATTTGGACCTCAAGATCGTTTGGATCTCAAGACCGTTTGGATCTCAAGATCATTTGGACCTCAAGACCGTTTGGACCTTAAGACCATTTGGACCTCAAGACCATTTGGATCTCAAGACTGTTTGGACCTCATGCGGTCTTGAGACCGTGTGACTCCATACGGTCTCGGGACCGGTTGGCTTCATGCGGTCTTGAGACCATATGACCCCATGCGGTCTCGGGACCGATTGGCTTCATGCGGTCTTGGGGCCGTGTGACTCCATGCGGTCTCGGGACCGATTGGCTTCATGCGGTCTTGGGACCGTGTGACTCCATGCGGTCTCGTGACCGATTGACTTCATGCGGTCTTGGGACCGTGTGACTCCATGCGGTCTCGGGACCGATTGGCTTCATGCGGTCTTGGGACCGTGTGACTCCATGCGGTCTCGGGACCGATTGGCTTCATGCGGTCTTGGGACCGTGTGACTCCATGCGGTCTTGGGACCGATTGGCTTCATGCGGTCTTGGGATCGTTTGAGCCCATGCGGCCTTGAGGCTAGTTTGAGTCTTTTATGATTTTTTGTGTCTTTTTCTGCAAACATAAAGGGGAAAAGTTAGTCTATTAGTATATTTACAATAAGAGGGAATATTTATGTATTATGTCTAATTCTAATTAAGAAAGAGTGTGGAAAATTGAAGAAAAGACTAAGATAACATCCTAAAATTGGAGGTTATCAATCCTCCTTAGCGATGGGAAAAGGCCATATCATCTCTAGGGAAGTCCATGCAGACCACCAGGAACTCTACATTGCTCTACCAGAGCCAACGGGAAGGAGTTTTCCCCTCATGTTGATGTACTAGTCGCCGACATGCTCTCCCATAAATGATCTCAGTTGTTCTCTCCCTCTCTATCCCTCCCTTTAATGACTAGGAATTGTTTGGGCTCTCTATTAGTTACAACAACCAGAGAGGAAAATAATTTTCAGAGAAACTAATTCTCAATTGTGTGTCTTGGGAAGCCCTCAGTACCCCTCTATTTATAGTAGAGTACAGGGTCAGGGTTCCCAATCGGTTTGGGAGTAGAAGAGTCCAGAATCATGAATCTTCTAGAACTTGTGAACTACGAGACGATCGTCTCGCATTGAGAAACACTCATCCCACTGAGAGAAATGGTCATTTCATGTAGTTTCCTATTTTGCAATTGAATTCACAATTTGTTCCAATTAATGTCCAACATTAATCCTTGTACCAATCAAATTGAACAAGTGAAATGATTCAACTATTCTCATAATTTAGGAAAATCACCAGAACCTTCGGATGGCCTGTCTAAGCCGATCAGTTCACTAAGTGAACCGGTCGTCTCACTATCCTAAGCCAATTGGTTCACCCTGTGAGCCGATCAGTTGGTGTCATGAGTCATGCAAAAATCAACCAATTCAATTTTCAATCAACCTGACACTCCAATCAATCAATTCAACACTTCAACTTGATGGTTCTGAGTCCAATCAGTTGATCTATTATTTAATAATTGAATACATAAACACTTTTAGTAATCAAATTAAACATCATTCATGAATATAATCCTTTAATCTAAGTGTATCCTATGTGTGTGACCATGTAGGTCCAGAATTACGTTGGTAGTGAATGCTCATAACAAATTATGACATCACAAGAAAAGAGCGGTGCCTAATCACAAATCATTGCTACCCAAGTAATTTGAAAAGATCAACTTCAACCTACAATCCATGACTAGTGTTGTAGTGATTGTATAGTTCCTTTGTCTTTGATATCTGGATTGAACTTGAGGCATGGAATCGTCATCCTCTCAACGTTCAATCCATGTTACTTGAACTAGATCAGATTGTATGAGATGCATATGAGTTCACTTGTCACATATTGAACCACATCAGTACGATCGTACATTTCTTAGTCTTTCTTATCAAGAGGCCCTGGATATCAAACTCCTGTAGGAGGGACAAATCCCATCTACACCAGTCACACATAAATCCCCATGTGTCACAACTACCCGATCATCACCTTTATGGCAACCCTTATTTTAGGATTACGTTTGATGATGTCAAAGTATACCGAATGACATGTGATGAATGTAGTGGGTTCAGGTCTAAGAACCACAATCACCACTATCACTATGAGAGATGATTCTGACTACCCTTCCATGGTTTCCATGTATCACTCTCATGGTGGGTCTGCCCGATACATTGTTCTCTAACATGTACCTGTGTGAGTGACTTGATATCATATATCATGACTAATGAGATTATGTCATCAGTCAACACACACTCTAGTCTTATGTATTACAGTTGTCTATTTTGCTTCCACAGTAATATACGAATAGGGACATAACAATTATGATATGTATACTCTTAACATTCGTATGATCTCATTGTTCAAGTCATTTACTTGAATACATACGTCATCGAGTAACATTATTCTTTAGATATCTACTCACATATGCGTCATCATCTCATGACTGAGACAAACATAATAGATGGAGTTACCTTTATTATTATTATCAAATTAGGTATTTAATGTATCATCCCAATCATTATATGATTGTCTTTCTAGGCATCCATACCAACAGAAGGATCCATGTATTCTACCCAAACATGGTTGGGACTGAGGTTTAGATGATGATGATGATGGCGACAACGACAACAATGATGATGATGATGCATTATGACACATCAAACATAGTTAGTTCATTGCAAATGGAAAATAAAACTATTACAATATCCAAATTAAAATTCATTATTCCGCACCACAAGGGTGGACTTACATAAGATATGACTCATATAAATGAACCCTTGTAGATGGAAACATGGGAAATCAAGATGTAACATACCAAAACCTAGTATTTTGACTCTAGAAATCCTAAACCCTTGTATGTGATGCTTTTATGCTTAGACATTTAGTTTTGGCCAAACAAGGATGTACATAAACCCTAATACATGAAACTATAATCATATTTCATATCTATAAATCCACACATAAGGAACTTTAACCCTAGTTGTAGTTGGACAACCTACACTACCCATGTTTGGTACCTCTTATGATGCATTAGTATTATTAGGTCTCAAAATAACACAAAATAAGTTTAAATATAAAATGGAACAAATGACCAAAAATAATCTTAAAATGTAAGTCAATTGATTAATATGTCGAACATGCTTCATCATTCATTAATACATGCAAAATAACTAAAACCTGACTACTTGTTATTTAATAAAAATAAATGCACATAATGACTAATAAGTGGCACAATGTGTTTAATATGTAGAACGGGACAATAATTGGAGATACATGTAAACAAATATGAATAATGTGATAATAGATAAGTTAATGTTGACATTAACAAATTCATTGCATAATTAAGTAAAATTACATAATCCATGCAGAATAATATAATATGACCTTGTTGATAGCAATGTGAAGTTAGTTTGACTTAATTTAATGTATGTTGATGATTATGCTGTGATATTACATTAACTATAAAGATAATGAGACTACATATCACTTGTATTGGAACTAATTTAGGATAATCCTAAAAATGAAATATAACTCCAAAATCATAATCTACATGGTTGAATTACCAAGGGTATTAAGTTTTTTCCCAATATAAGTAGAGAAGATGAATTCTATATATGAATCTCAATGTGAATTTGAAGATAGTCTATTTCTTTTCATGATATCAACTACCACACATTTTAATCTCAGGTTTCCTAAAGTTTACTATTTATGTATGCCACATTATACTTTCAATTTCTCATTGGAACAGTATCATTGTTGGTCGTCCAATCTTAATCGGGCAATGTGTGACTTGTCTTCTACCCTGAGTTGGGCATTTTTTTCCACACATAGTAACATCATAAGGCATGGTTTTTACTTTGCCTCATTCTCTCTCTATGAAGTCCAACACCACATAAATGAGATTACTCAAAACAAAACACACTATCAACATCTAAACCATGAGATATCTAGAAAAGCGGAATAATTAAAACCGATTGCAACATTAACATTATGTGCATAAACATTTTACATAAAGGTCCATCAACCTGTATCACAACACATACCATATCATGTATTTACATAACTGTCAGTGGCTAAGGCCACAACCTATATACAAAATAGAGAAATGTTCCACATACATGCCACTTATACAAACACGAAATACTTCTAAAGCCACACATCAATTATACAGGTCATGTACAAAACATTCCCTGCTTGGACCTGAGAGTATAGGGACAACACTAGGACTCTACTACTAACAACAACTAGCAACTTTCCAACCTTCTGTGTCTATTGATCTCTAAGATGCTCTTCCTCAAAAGCACGATCCTGACCACATTGCTGACGATCACCTAAAAAGATGTGGTAACCCACGGGGTGAGACCCATATCCCAGCGAGAGATATAAATATCAACCAGCGGTTATTATTTACAATAGGTTTTTATTATTAAACAAGATGATCAGAATCAACTTAATAAGTAGGTTAAACAGATTTACCAGTTACAACATATTAAACTATTCCAATGGGTTAGGCAGATTTAGCAAACTAATCAGATAGACATAACAACATATCATGTAAGTCTATACCTATTAAGAACATGTAAGTATATACCTATTGAACATTTAATTTCTCTTACCACATCTTATAACAACTATGCAATATAGGAAAAAAAGGAAAGGGTTAACATCCAATGTGAAGCATGTTTAACCTAAACAGATATACTATACAGTTGTATTACATCTTTTAATTAATGCCCTGAGCAATTGAGGTATACAACTCAATTCCAACTGACCACTGCTAAGTCAAAATAAATGCCATATAATATCTATAGGAGAGTTAGATACCTAAGATCTTATTTGTCCTTAGTCAGCACGAGTCTTCCACATCGACATATAATTTTAGCTGTAAAACAACCTAGTCCATCCTTGGCATATAGGTCACAACACTAGTAAGCAACCTAGTCCGTACTTGAAAGGTCACAATACTAGTGAAACCAGGGTATCATAATCCGAACATCTGAGGTATAACCTTAGCGGTCCTCAATCACATCATATATACTGAACAATATTTGAGATATGGCCTCAACCGTTCTCCTACCAAGGTATGACCGCGACCATCCTTGTGAACATGCATATACTCAATAGTATATGACTCTGAGCTTCCACTAAGGGAGAACCCATTTCGCCATCCAGCAAATCATGACACTATAATGGATCTTTAGCATAGGGGAACTACATTATTAGGGTTTTACTTGATAAGTAAGAACCAATTGGGTATCTTTTAACTGCATCAATCAAGTTACAAACAAACCCTAAAAAGGTTCTATAAAGATAGGGGGTGCAACTTTAGAAGATATAAAACTTATAAAGTATAAATTTGTCACATCATCACATGGTACTGTGGTCACTGCCACTCATGGGTCTATGCTCATCATCACATCATCATGGGATACCAATCCCCTATCACATCATATAGAGGATATCACCTCACATATGGTAATCAACCATATCCAAGGTCATAAGACCATTCACTTTGTTCCCTACAAGAACATCATCATCTCTCCATGCCTCATCAAGGCTCATCATCATACATGTGATAAGTAATTTTATATTACATTAAATTCAAGAGCCAAGATGTTTACATAATAGAAATTAAGGGTACAACATTAGAAGAGAAAAACTAATTCATCATCATACCAATTACTCGAGAAAGATAAATAACATAATCATATACTTGCATTAGATTTAAGCTCAACAAGGTAACTAAATTAGAGTTTCAAATAAAAAAATAGATGTAAACTCTAATTACCATCATCTTCAACAATCTTGGAAGCAAATAGGTCAAACATCATCATCATCTAGAGTCATAAAAACATCATGACCATGTAGACCAGAAAACATCATCGACTACTCAGGATTAGGGATGTCATCGACCATTGAAAACTAGGTCACACCATCTTCATCGACCACTGAGGATCAGCCATATTGGCAACCATTGAAAACACAAATTTGGTGGCCGAAGAAAAATAGGGTTCAACCCTTCATTGACCGCTAAAGTTGACCTTTTTTTATGACTATTAAACTAGGGTTAACCACTCTCAACGACCACTAAGTTCCAATGCATGAATCAACCATTAAGGTCCAAGGTTCATCAACCACTTGGGTGAGTCTTGGTGACCAAAGAAACTTGGAAAAACTCATCGACTGCAAAGAAGGAAAACTTTGGCGACAACTATCAATAACACTTTTGGTGACCATATGAAGAAGAGAGAGAAAACCTTGGCAAACACATAGAATTCAAAATGGGTTGGTCATCACCATGAAACTAAAAGTAATCATGGTGTAAACCACAAGAAGAAAACCAACTTCAAAACCCCAAATAACAACCATCATGCAAGAAAACAAAACCATCATTCATGAGAGAGAAAATCAACTTTTACATCAAAACACAAGGACCAAAACCTCCATGACCAAACAAGACTTCATGCACCAAGATTGGGATTCATCTAAGGAAGCATATTACTCAAGAATCACCATGAAAACATAAACCCTAGATCGAAGAAACTACCTTCAACTTGTAACTACATTTTTACGGTAGATTATGTGCATGCAATTTAAGTGTAAGTAATAACAGTAGGGATGTAAATGGGTATGCGTAGACCCACAAACCCACAAATCTGGACCCTTAAAAAACCCACCACGGGTCTAATTTTTTATACCCGCATACCCTTGGACCCGTATACTCTTGGATCTGCATATAAGTGGGTCCAATAATGGACATGCTTGGACCCAGACTCGCTAGACCTGTGTACCTGCTATACATAAGTAACTACTTAAATAATATCTTATGTATATCATACTTTACTAGTCTAACTAATATAATTCTTGAGATTATATCCTACTCTAACCACAATAAGGTTGATACTAGTCATACAATTAAAAAATAGTTACAATAATGAACATCATCTGTAAACTTAGAATCAAAATATCTACTAATTTACATTACTTTCTACATAAGTTAAACATAAACAATTAATTCAATTAATGTTAATGTATAAAATATAACATTATCTAATATAACTATTACATGTTAATATATTATATAATAACAATATCTTGTTGAATTAAAATATATAGAACATAGTCATTTTTCTTACATAAACAATATGATGTTTTATAGAACCTCTTACCCACATACCTGCATTGCATACCCGCTATTATTGTGGGTACGGGTATGGTGCAGGTCTAAGTTTTATATTATGCGGGTCTAGAACCGGAACCAAACCCACTAAATTAGATGGGTATGGGTATGGGTATGGCCAGACCCGCACCGTACCCGCACCGTTTACACCCCTAAATAACAGTGGAGAAAGTTATATAACTCACCTCAAAGGAGATGAAGAAACTTCAAACAGCAAGGAATCTTGAATGAAAGGGATATAAAACCCTAGCTTGATCTCCACTCTCAGCCAAGCTATCTCCACCACCAAAAGAGAGAAACCCCTAGGTCAAAAAGGCAAGAAAGGAGATGATCTTCAAGCTCTAACTCAAAGCACTACCATGGAGAACCATGGATTTGGCCAAGAAGAGAAAGAAGAAATGTAGGGTAGCAAGGAAATGAAGATGGAGATCACTTACCAAGACCAGGATGAAAAGCAAAGATTGCACCAAATGATCACAAGAGAGTACTCCAAATCCTAGTCCAACATGCAATAGGGATCGACCACCTTCTCCAAGCTTGAACTCCTTCACCACCAAGCACAAAGGGATGAGCTCCAAGGGGAAGAAGCGAGAAATAGGGTGCAAAGGGTTTAGTTGCATGCAAGGAGAGAGGTTTCTATAGCATGATGTTAGAGAGAGAGAGAAAGAAGGTTAGGTGTCATGACAACACATGCCATTTGTCCACCAGATCTCGTCCATGCAAGCACTAACTCATGAATGCAACTAGGGAATTAAAACCAATAAAAAATAGATTAGTCCAAAAAAAGCCATCGACCACTGAGATTCTCAGCAACCAACCTGGCCAAAAACTCCGACGATCGCTGAAGATTAGAAAACAAAACAATCACTTAAACCAAACCCCAAGGTTTCTTGGTGACCAAAGAGGGTTCATGGGCTCATCAACCACTAATACTAGGGGCACACATCAAACTTCATATACTACCAAGAATCATGGATCACATGATCCTTAGCGACCACCAAAACACAAGCTCATCGATCAAACATACTCCAAGGTCAAGCATCCAGTTAGGGCATCCATGCAAACCCTAATTCTCAACACATGATGTCATCACTCAAACCAAGGTGTGGAAAGGCATTCTAAAGAACCACTCTCTCCAACATGATGTCAAGACATGTGAGGCACAACAATCATGTGAAAAATTGCAAGAAAAACCTCTATGGGTAAATTGCAATCAAGCCCAAAACAAGCACACATATATGCATAAGTAGCTCAAACAACATCCAAACTGGACCAAACTTAAAACATAAGATCATCACATGTTATCAAAGCACACCATGATGTTAGATTAAGGTTATAAGAATATAATTATGGTAAGCAATCAAGATCAGTCAAAAAGCAAGATTAAGGATCTTACAACCAGAAACCTCCAATAAGGATTTTGCCCCCAAAATTGTATGTGAAAAAAGACGGGTACTTCCTACACAAATCATCCTCTAAATCCCACGTGGCTTCCTCCACACCATGGTGATGCCACAAAACCTTAACTAAAACTTTATCCTTCTTATTCAACTTCTTCACCCTCCTATCTAGGATCAACACAGGACCCTTAACGTAGAACACATCCTCATCCAACTCAACCTCCACTGGCTGCAATGTCAACTCAGTATATAGAACCACTATTTTGTTGTGAAAGAAAATTGTCCCATCATCTATGTCATGAAAACCATCAAACTTCTTGCTTCCAAACTCTACTTGATATTCTGTATCATGGTATCATTCTTCTGCACATCTCTAATATGCAACATTAAAGTAGGCTTCACCTATAATTGTGCTAACAAGCCTGCCAATAAGGAAACCTCCAATTGTACATTCATCTGGCAAAGCAATACCAACATGTCCCACTTATGGCACACCAATGAATGTAACTATGCCTTGTCAACAAATGATGACAAATAAGACTTGTTGTTCAACACATTTTCCACCATGTTTGCCTTCCCTGGATGGTATTCTATCATGCAAACATAGTCCTTGATTAACTCCATCCATCTCCTCTTCCGCATGTTTAGCTCCTTCTTTGAGAATATACACTGAAGGTTCTTGTAGTCGGTGAAGATCTCACACTTCTATCCATACAGGTAGTGCCTCCAGATCATCAAGGAATTAACCACATCTACAAGATCTAGATCACACATCAGGTAGTTCTCCTCGTGTTTCTTAAGCTATCGCAAAGCAAAAGAAATCACGTTCTTGTCCTGCATTAGCACACATCCCAAGCCATTCTTCGATGCATCACAAAAGATGGTGTAGCCTTTCCCTTGCTCTGGAAGAACTAAGACTGGAGAACTGGTCAACTTATCCTTCAACAACTAGAAAGAACGCAGACACTTATCATCCCATATAAAAGGAGCACCTTTCCTTGTTATATTTTTTAGGGGTAACACCACGCCACTTAAGTTCTGAATGAACCTCATGTAGTAGACTACCAAGCCTAGGAAACTTCAAACTTCTATCAGTGTCTTAGGCTTCTCCCACTCCAGCAGTGATTGTACCTTCTTAGGTTCCACATAAACACCTTTTATAGATACGATGCGGCCCAGAAAAGTCACTTCTGACAACCAAAACTCACACTTGCTGAACTTGGTGTACAACCTATGTTGCCTCAACCACGTTAATTTCTGGTGAAGGTGCTTCTAATGTTGTTATCTATATCTAGAGTATATCAATATGTCATCAATGAACACAACCAAAAACTAGTACAGATATAGTCTAAACACCTTGTTCATCAAGTCCTTAAGTATTTCTAGTGTGTTGGTAAACCCAAATGGCATAACCACAAACTCATAGTGACCATACCTAGTCCTAAAAGAAGACTTGGGTATGTCATCCACCTTGATCCTCAATTGGTGATATCCTGACCTTAGATATATCTTAGAGAACATTGTGGCACCTCTTAACTGGTCAACCAGATCGTCTATCCTCAATAACGAATACTTGTTCTTTATTGTGACCTTGTTCAACTGCCAATATTCTATGCAAAACCTCATGGAACCATCCTTCTTATTCACAAAAAATATGGGAGAACCCCAAGGGGACGTGCTCAATTTGATAAAATCCTTCTTTAGAATCTCCAGCAAATTCTTCTTCAACTCATGCATCTCTATTGGTGCCATCATGTAGGGTGACTGCACTATGGGTTGTGTCCTAGGAAAAAGATTGATCTCAAAATCAATCTCTCTAGGAGGGGTAATAATAGGAAAATCCTCAGGAAATACATCCTCAAACTCTCTCACTACAGGCACCTCCTGGATACTAGGACTTGTCAACTTGGTAACAACAACATGTGCCAAGAAAGCCTCATGCCCCTATCGCAAAAACCTCTTTGTTGTTATATCTAACACCAAACATGTAGGAAGAATATTCCTATCTCCTTGGAAGATCCACGAGACATCCCCATCATGGAATGTTGCCACCTTAGAACCACAATTCGAAACAACCTTGTACTTCTCCAAGGTATCCATCCCAAGATCACATCAAATCCATTCATGTCAAGTGGCATAAGATCCACTTGAATGTTGCATCCTGATAAAGAAAGAACACAAGATGGAAACACCTCCCACAACTCAGAGGAACTAACAAGAGGGGTTTCTAATAGAAGACTATCTGATTTACTACAAATAGGTAGATAACAACTACTTATGACCTCTCTGGTGATAAAAGAGTGTGTCACACTTGGTGCAACCAAAACAATACAAAAGAAGAAGTAGACAAATTAGAATGAAAAAGTTCCATCTGACCTGTCATAACCCATGGACTGACCACTCCCTATAGCTGACTCGTAGCGTAGAATTGAGCTCTCGCATATTGTCATCAACGTCCTCTACTAGCTGGTCCAGAAGACTGTGCCTGTGACACCTAACTATGTCCTCTACCACCACCATTATTGAACTGCTACTACTGAGAACCCCACTGACTCTACCTTGGTTGTTGTGTCACTTCCTCATCCTTCATGGGGCAAGACCAGCTAATATGCCCCACCTGTCCACACTTTTCACAAGTCATGGTATCAAACTGTGGCCTACACAGCCTTGTCACTGAAATAGATGATGCACTACGTGCTCCTATAGGTGGAAAACTGTAGCCTCTTCCCTTGCTTGGGGACCACTATGATGACACTACTAATCTCAACTATGAGAAAACTGACCTCTATTGTGAGTGAGGCAAACAAAACCTTGGCTTCTTAAAGCCATCAGACGATTGTCCCTGAAACTAAGTTGGTCCCTTCTTAGCATTTGTTCATCCTTCTCACTAACTCCACAAATGTAGAGAACCTCTCCATGTTCTCCAAAGTAGACACTGACATGGATAACTCATGCTCAAGCCCTTCTCAAACTGTCAGATGCTCTCCTTATTCACCACTTCCATATGAGGATAGAACCTCAATGACTCCATAAACTTGGCCTCATACTCATTGATCAACATTGAGCCCTATCACATCTTCTCAAATTACGATATCTTCTCATCCAGATACGTCTCTGGGAAGTATTGGCACACAAACTCCCTCCAAAACTCTTCCCAACTGATTACGACTCTGGGTCTCTTCTCCACTTCTATGGCCCACCAATGGCCAGCACTGCCCTTCAACAAATAAATGACATGGTTCACCTTGTCCTCTTCTGGGATATTAGGGATCTTGAAATCCTTCTCAAGATCTGTCAACCACATAACAACATCTGTTGGGTCTACCATACCCGCATACTCTAGCACCCAACACATCTCAACCACTCAAGCATCTTCCCAGAATCCTAGGATTCCTCGTTAGGGATAGTTGCCCTGGCTTGAGGTATGGGTGCTCCTTCTGCCATATGCATAATTGTGGCCATAAGTAGTTCAAACATAATTGAAACGTCGGGTTGGACATGGTTTCTGGATCAAGCTGAGGCAAGGCGGGATGCTCCATACCCAGCTCAGACACTCTATCCTCACATGCTTGCCTCCTCACACCACCTCCTAGAACAACATAACTACTCGCAACATGTTCTTCATGTTCTCCATATATATATCTACATGAGCATAAGCTAACATCATATATGTTGGATTACGTAAGAACAGACAAAAACTTAGGTCCTATGTCCATGTAGACTCAGAAAACCTAGATCTCTGATACCAACCTCTCATGTGACGCCCAATGCCACACAAATGAGATTATCAAAAAAACACATCATCAACATATAAATCATCATATATCCAGAAAAGAAGAATAATTAAAACCGATTACAACATTAACATTATGTGCGGAAACATTTTACATAAAGGTCTATCAACTTGTATCACAACACATACCATATAAGGTACTTACATAATTGTTCAATGGATGAGGCCACAACCTATATATAAAAGAGAGATATGTTCCACATATACGTTCTACATATATAAACACGACACACTACCAAAGCCATGTATCGATTATACATGCCATCTACAAATCATCCCCTGCCCGAACCTAAGAGTACAAGGATGACACTAGGAGTCTACTACAAACAACAACTTGCAGCTATCGAACCTTCTACATCAGTTGATCTCCAAACTGTTCTTCCTCAACAACACAATCCTGACCACATCGATGACGAGAACCTAAGAAGATGTGGTAACCACAAGGTGAGACCCAATACCTGATGAGAGATATAACTCTCAAACAATGGTTATTGTTTACATCAGGTATTATTATTAAATAAGATGAGAAGATTTATCTAAATAAGTTGGGGTAGCATACTGAATCCTAAAATCTTATCCTATTTGAAGGATAAGAGGTTAGAGACCTTAGTTATTTGGGATTAACCAAACAAGTATAAAGATATGAACAATAGTAGATTAATTGAAAATTCTAACATGTTAATGAATGAATAAATCACCCTAACATGTAGACATATAAACACATATGGCCTAATGCTCTCATAATTAATCTTTAGTCCAATAAAATGTGTCATATGTGACAATGCTGATCAAAGTGTGATGTTAAAAATCATATGCATATAAGAACTAAAAATGTCCATAATAGAGAATAATGTTACAACATTCAAATAAATATTGAATTAATACACTAGTGAGCTAAAAGATAAATACATATAAAGTCTCATTCATAATAATGAAATACAACCCTTTTTGGTAATAAGAGTGAAGGTAATGTGGCACAATTAAATAATTAACATGGATGATGAAATAAATACAATGATGTTAAGCCAAAATGTTAATTCATAGAAAGAGATCTCAAAAGTGAAATCTAATGTGAAATTCAGATTCCTTGGGTCCCAATTGCCTTGGTAGTCAAATTTCACACTATTTACATAATAATTAATTTATCAATTTGGAAAAGAAGATATGAGTTTTTTTTGAAAATATCAAATAAAATCATAAATGACTCCAACAGAGGAAAATAACTTTATATTTGAAATCAACATGTTAAAAATAGCCTTTGTGTGAATTTTCATGTAATTTAGATAACCTTTCACATACATGTGTAGATTAGGAGAGAGAAAGTAGGTAAAATCCCAAAATGATAAATAATGTGATAAAACAAAGGATAAAATTAATGGCCAATTAGATTTAGTTTCTTAGCCCGACCACTTAGGTATCCCGTAGCTCTGGCGATTTTGCGATCACCTAGGTCTTCCCCAGGGCGACGACCGACAGCTTGGGGGGAGGGGGCTTCCGGTTTCCGGTGTGCGCCGCCCCTTTCCCCCTAGGCCTTTTCCTCGCCCGTCATGCTTGGATTGTCCTTGGAGGAGCCGTCGCCTGATCTCTTGTGGGGTTTCGAACCCTGGCAGCGCCATTGGTCACAGATCGCGAGGTCTGTCTCTTCGGCGGTGCTGGTTGAGGCTCTCTGGCATCTGGGTGTGCTTTGCTTCCCCGTCCCTGGCCTCTGCGAAGCTCATGCGTGATCTTCCCCCTCTCATCCTGGTTGCGGCGGGTTCCTCCCTTCTTCTCTTTTCCTCTGTTTTTGTGTATGTGTCTTTGTGGTCACGACTGGCTTTGGCATGGCGGGGCTTAGGGGTGCCTCAATGGTTGTCTCACTGGTGCTTGAGGATTTTCGGGGGTTCTCGACTGGTGAAGGACACCTCATTCTATTTTGCTTGTATCCTTTTTGTCTTAAGCTTAGTCTTGAGTGGGGGGAAGGCGACAGGTCGGTTGTGGTGGTGGGGGTTTCCTCGAGTAGTCCTCCCTCGTTTCCTTTCTCTTGTCCGTTGTTGCAATGGTTGTACAGTGGTTTTTGTGCTATCTGGATTTCACCGTCCTCTGCTCTTGATGTCGTCTATCTGTTTGTTTTATTTCCTTTTTACTGCTGTTGTTGTGTGTGTTGTGTTTTGTTTCTTAGTGTTTCTTCTTTTATGTTTTGTCTGGACAAGTCTTTCGTTCTTAATCCTTGTCCCATATTGTGGTGTCTTAGTAGTGGTCTTGCTCTACTAGTCAGTCTATGGAAAGGTTATGGTGCCTATCAAGACTTTTGTTCTAGTGTTTTCAGTTTTAGTAGATGGAGTTTCGTCTATACAAGTGATACCCTTAATCATGGAAGAATTCCGATTGAAAGCTGCTTGGTCCAGCTTGATGGGGAGGAATTCAGGCAGAAGCGTCACCTTTTTATCTGATTAAACTTGTATAATGATTGTATACCTCTTGCTACTAGGCTACCGACTTTACTTGGATCTTTTGTCTGTGTAGATGCCGTATGGCTTTTTTGATATGATGACTATGTTTGCCTTCAAAAAAAAAATTAATGGCCAATTTGTGTTCAATATGTTTTAGTTTTCTAAATGTGAAGTTTCACTTTAATTGAAGGTTTCTAGAAGTCTCTAATGTGATAAGGAAACGAAAATATGATTTCCTTTAAAAGAATTAAATAAGATATAAAAAACTCCTAGTGTGAAAACTAATGCCAAAATCATATTCTACATGCCTTGATTGGCCTAGGAGCAAAATTTCATATGATTTGGATAATGTTTGGACCCTCAATTGAAGAGAGAAAGAAAAGGAAATGATGTGTTTACACTTTATTAAAAATCAGATTTGAAATTGATATTTTCTCAGGCTGTCATGCTATGATTTCTTCATTTCTTCATATTTCTTATGTGGCTAAATCTCACAGTTGTTGGATCGAGATCCAAGGGTAGTGAGATCATCTCCTACCTTGGATTGGATTCTTTTTCCACAAGCACAATGATTGTGAGATTCTCTCTGAGACTTCTCTCTCTCCTCTACACCTTTTTATCCATTTTCTTCCTCTTTAGCTTCCTCACCCATTTTTGTAAAATTTAATTCCAACTTTCCTAATGTTTTTTCATCCCTACATCTCGGTCGACAAAGGACTTTCTATGATTCCCCTATTTTCTCGGTCCTCCCATGACCAGTGCTACTTCAACCCCTCACATATATAAATATGTAACCATCCACCTTTGATGAAGCCCTAGAGTCTACCCCTTGTCCTCCTTTGTTCCTCTTTTGCCGCCCAACTACTTTCCCTGAATTTCGGTGGATGGTGTGAAGTCGTGGGGTTCGTCGATGAGGATCCCACCATAGTGCCGTATGGACGAGGTTCCTAGCCACCTTAGATACCTCTTTGAGATTTTTTCTCAGTTAATTTGATCGCAAGATAGGTAACCCGAATTTCCCTCTTTTTCTCTTCAACTTCACAATTTTGCGATTAACCCAGGCTCTTTGCGGTTCGACCATCGTTTCTTTTATTTTGTCCGTGTCTGACTTCACCTTGAAGCTTCAGACTTTCCCCAAGTTTTATTCCTTGCTAGGTATTCTCTTGTGCATGTTTCCTTGTTGTTTTCTCCTACCTTTCATGGTGGGTAAGGGATTGTCTAGTCGCCTGTCTGTCTTTGGACCCAAACTTCAGTTCCCTGGGATCGACAAGTGACGGAGAAGACGATGGGAGTCATTGCAGTTGATGCTAACGATTGTTCGCTTGGTTGCAATCTTCATCGCGATGGGTTGTTGAAGCTCTGTGTGTATCTTGTGTTGTTTGGCAAAAAGGAGAAGATGCGTGGGTGTGGTTGTACATATCTAACCCTATTTTGGACTCATTCTTTTTGGTGTGGAAGGGTATTTTGGTCATTTCACATCTGATTATTTTGTTTTGGCTCTGAGTTGTGATGCCAGGTTGTCTATGGGGTTAGCTGAGTTGGCTAACTCTGATTGGGCCAACTCAACACGTGCACCCTCTCCTTCTTCCTCTCTAGTGGTTCTACTTGCTGACGTGGAATTTTGTGGTTGGTTGGTTTTCAAAAATTCATAGTCAATTATTCATATCTTAGAAAAATAAAATAAAATATGTTTTGAAATCAAAAAATTATAGAATATCTAATGGTACTAATTTTTTTCCTAAATCTAATATTATACAAAGGTGGATTTTAATGTACTTTCCTAATTGAATTATAACATACAAAATTCATAACTAAAAATATATAAGTCAGAAAATATAATAAAATATGTTTTAAACTTAAAAATATATAATTTAAAATATGTCTTGGATTTTATAACCTAATTGACATATAAGAAAAATGTGATTTATAGGGTTTGAGAAATTAATGTAAAACTAACCCTAATTCTACATAATGCATCATAGGTGATTTGGAGACCTAAACTTGGATCTAGGACTAATATTCGACTATTTAGATTCTTTAGTGTGGTATGTTTGCATCCCCTATTATTCCTTTTAAGAAATAACCTATTTTCTTCTTTGTTTTGGTCCTATGGACAATAGCCTACACAATTACTTTTTTGTTTGAAAATATACTTCATGTGAAGTACCTTTTATTTGTTATTGATCTTGTGATCATGTTATATGATTCAAAATTCTCCTAGAATCTTCCTTATACATTACTCATGGTGGAACATTCTTTGGTGACATATTTTATTTTGCCCACTTTCAAGGTGGATTTTGATAAGGATCATGTGATCCCACTTTATGTATTGGTTGGATGTTCTCATCTCTCTTATTTAGTTCATTCTTATTTATTCTTTTGTTATGCATCATGTGGTGACTACTAGTATAATGTACATGTGCTTTTTATGTGGATGTGAAAATTCCCACATATGAATGCATATGTGAAAATTCATGCATATGAACATATTTAGGACATGCATGTTTTCCCTGCCCAGGTAGATGCTGACAGACCCTGCCACTCCATATTTTAGAGTAGATGTATACAAGACCCTTCTCACCCCATATTTTTTTTAGATGTGTTATTTTCTACCTAAATGCATATTTAGTCTAGTATTGTCACAGGTGAAACACATGGATGCCTTATTCTTATACTTTTCTCTTATTTATTTCTCTTATAGTGATTCAATTCTTTTATGTTTGATTGGGTAGTTCTTATCTTTTTCTATGGGAAGCCTTTTATTTTACATCCTTTATCTCATTACATTGCTCAATTTCCATTTAGCATGCACATAACAACTTTTTTCTGATGTCATCTTCTCTTTTCCTTTTGTGGGGTACGCTTCAAACCCCATATATAGGTCAAGGCAGAGACAACCAGGTTGGACCAGGACCTCAACAAGTTTAATTGGATCTTTGTGGGAGACTTTATTGAAGTTTTTAGGTGATCCTCTAGCCCTATGTTTAGTTCCTTATTCCTTTTATCTCACCCTATGTGGTGGAGGATAGTGATGATAACAAGCTTTGTAATGGTTATATACATCTTTGAATTCTGCTGCTATTTTGATGTTATGATGCATATATGTTGAATAAATTGGTTATCATCCCGTTTGAGAAAAATTATTATGTTGGTGTTTGGTTTGGGATGTTGCCTTTTTATTTATAGTAGGGAGTGGATCCTCTCTGAGATCCCACTCCTTACAAAATGGTATCATATCCAATGGTTGTCATTTATATAAATATTTCAATATTGTCTCCCTAATTAGAACCCTTGCCTCAGATACTTACCCTCTAGGTGAGATTTTCACCCTATAATTGACCTATGTGTTCATGAGATGATGAAAGGTTGATATGAGTTTCCCATTAGAGACCTGTTTAGTAAATCCTATTGTGTTAAGGGTCTAAGTCATCTTACCCTACCAAGTGGTGACATGTATCTTTGAATGTTATGAGGTATTGGTTTGAGGATAGAGTCTTTTTTTGGGGTGCAAGTTTGAGGATAGAGTCATATTTGTGGATGAGGTACTGGTAGGATAATGAGATCTTATTATGGAAAAATTGTGACTTGGTTTCTGCAATTGATTTTGGATCCATCATTTGTTTGATATTGAATAGATTTCTTCACCAAAAATTATTTTCCATTATACTATTATATGTACAAAAGAAAGTTTTCAGGATTCTACCTAGATTTTTTTTTTTTAACTAAGTCATAATGAAGAGAGAAACCCTAGAATTGGTGATCCTAAAAACCTTAGTTATTATGATGGAGTGATGACTAGGAAGCTATAAAGGTTTAGTTTACCTACCCTTTCACACTCTATAACCTTTGGTTGTTGAAATGTATCTTAGTGTTGTGAGGTTGGAGACACACAGACATAAAGTTAAACTCTAGTTGGATATGAATTCTTAGTTGGTTACATAGACAACATGAACCTCTAAAATATTCACAACTAAAATATGCATAAGTAACTATAGTACCTTGATGATGTTTAGTTTGACTTATTAGGTAAAACCTTTTATTGGGTGATAAATGGTTGTTTATTAAATATGGACGTTTAGATTTTGAGGACGGAATCCTTGTAAGGGGTGGTATGTTGGAACATACTAAATCCTAAAATGTTATCCTATTTCAAGGATAAGAGGTTAGAGACCTTAGTTCTTTGGTCTTAACCAAAAAAACGATAAAGATATGCACATTAGTAGCTTAGTTGAAAATCCTAACATGTTAATGCATGAATAAATCACCCTAACATGTAGACACATAAACAAAAATGATTTATGCTCTCATAATTAATCTTCAGACCAATATAATGTGTCACATGTAATAATTTTGATCAAAGTGTGATGTTAAAAACAATATGCATATAAGAACTGATATGTCCATAATAAAGAATAATGTTACAATATTCAAATAATTATGGAATATATACATATAGAATCTTGTTCATAATAATGAAATACAACCCTTTTTGGTAATAAGAGTGAAGTTAATGTGGCACAATTAAATAAATAATAAGGATGATGAAATAAATACAATGATGCCAAGACAAAAATATGAGTTCATACAAAAAGATCTCAAAAGTGAAATCTAATGTGAAATTTGGATTCCTTGGGTCCCAATTTCCTTGGGAGTCAAGTTTTACATTATTTACATTAGATTAATTAATTTAATTTAATTTGGAAAAGAAGATATGAGTTTTTTTTTCCAAAATATCAAATCAAATAATAAACGACTCCAAAAGAGAAAAATAACTTTAGATTCGAAATTTGCATGTTAAAAATAGCCTCTACATGAATTTCATGTAATTTAGATAATCTTTCATCTACATGCATAGATTAGGAGAGAGAAATTATGTAAAAACCCAAAATGATAAATAATGTTAAAAATAATTCCAAAGGATTAAATTAATGGCTAATTCGTGTTCAATATGTTTTAGTTTGCTTAAATGTGAAGTTTCGCTTTAATTGAAGGTTTCTAGAAGTCTCTAATGTGATAAGGAAGAGAAAATATGGTTTCCTTTAAAAGAATTAAATAAGATATCAAAAGTCTCCTAATGATAAAACTAATTCCAAAATCAGATTCTACATGCCTTAATTGGACTAGATGAAAATTTTCATTTAATTTAGATAATGTTTGGACCCTCAAATTAAGAGAGAGAAAAGGAAATCACGTGTTCACAATTTATTTAAAATCGGATTTAAAATTGATATTTTGTCACACTGTCACACTATGATTTCTTGGTTTCCAAATTTCTCTTATGCGGCTAAATCTCACATCATCAGATCCAGATTCAAGGGTAGAGAGATCATCTCCTACCTTGGATTGGATTCCTTTTCTTGCACGCGCAGTGATTGCGAGATTCTCTCTAAGATTTCTCTCTCTCCGCTACATCTTTTTATCAGTTTTCTTCCTGTTTAGCTTCCTCACCCAATTCCAAACATTTTAATCCCAACTTTCCTAATGTTTTGCCATCCCTACATCTCAGTAAACAAAGGTCTTTCTCTGTTTCCCCTATTTTCATGGTCCTCCTATGACCAGTGCTTCTTCAACCCCTCAAAGGTATACATAGGTAGCCATCCACCTTTGATGAAGCCCTAGAGTCTACCTCCTATCCTCTTTTGTTCCTCTTCACCCCAACTACTTTCCTAGATTTTGGTGGACGATGTGAAGTCGTGGGGTTCATCGACGATGATCCCACCTTAGCGCCGCCTGGACGAGGTTCCTAGCCTCCCTTGGATACCTCAGGATGCATTTTTCTTGGTCAATTTGATCGCAATATAGGTAACCTAAATTTCCCTCTTTTACTCTTCGGCTTCTCAATTTTGTGATTAACCCAGGCTCTTCGTGATTTGACCACGTTTGTTTTGTTTTGTCTATGTTTGACTTTTCCTTGAAGCTTTGAACTTTCCCCAAGTTTTATTCCTCCCTACGTCTCCTCTTGTGCATGTTTCCTTGATGTTTGGTCCTACCATTCATGGGGGGTAAGGGGGTGTCTGGTCGTTCGTCCATCTCTGAACCCAAAGTTTGGTTCCCTGGGATCGACATGTGATGGAGAAGACAATGGGAGTCATTACAATTGGTGCTAAAGATTGTTCGCTTGGTTGCAATCTTCACCATGATGGGTTGTTGAAGCTCTGTGTGTGTCTCACATTGTTTGGAAGAAAGGAGAATATGTGTGGGTGTGTTTGTAAATATGTAACCTATTTTGGATATTGATTCTTTTGGCATGGAGGGGTATTTTGGTCATTTCACACTTGATTATTTTGTTTCGTCTCTGAGTCATAATTCCAGGTTGTCTATGGGTCTGGCCTAGTTGGTTAATGCTAATAGGGCCAACTCAGCACACACACCCTCTCCCTCTCTCTCTTCCTCTCTCGCGGGTCTACTTGCTGACGTAGAATTTTGTGGTTGGTTGGTTTTCAAAATTTCATAGTAAATTATCCATAGATCAAAAAAATAAACAAAATATTTTTTAAATCAAAAAATTATAAACTATCTAATGGTACTGATTTTCTCCTAAATCTAATGATATAAAATGGTGAATTTCAATGGACTTTCCTAATAGAATTATAACTTGCAAAATTCATAACTAAAAATATATAACTCAGAAAAATACAATAAAATATATTTTGAACTTAGAAAAATATAATTTAAAATATGGCATGGTTTTGATAACCTAATTAACATATAAGAAAAAAGTGATTTATAAGGTTTGAAAAAATTAATGTAAAACTAACCCTAATTCTACATATATACATCATAGGTTCTTTGAAGACATAGACTTGGATCTGGGACTAACTTTGGACTATTTAGATTCTTTAGTGAGGTATGTTTGCATCCCCTATTATTCCTTTTAAGATATAACCTATTTTCTTCTTTATCTTGGTCCAATGGACAATAGCCTTCACAATATCTTTTTCTTTTGAAGATATACTTCATATGAGTACCTTTTATTTGTTACTGATCTTGTGATCATGTTATATGATTTGACATTCTCTTGGAATCTTCCTCATACATTATTCATGGCGGAACATTCTTTGGTGATATATTCTATTTTTCCCACTTTCAAGGTAGATCCTAATTAGGATCATGTGATCCCACTTTATATATTGGTTGGATTTTCTCATCTCTTTTATTTGGTTCATTCTGGTTTATTATTTTGTTATGCATCATGTGGTGACTACTAGTATAATATACATGTGCTTTTTATGTGGATGTCAAAATTCCCACATATGAATGCAGATGTGAAAATTCATGTAGATGAAAACATTTAGGGCAGACGTGTTTTCCCTACCCAGGAAGATTTTGACAGACCCTGCCACTCCATATTTTAGAGAACATGTATACAAGACCCTGCTCACCCCATATTTTTGGTACATGTGTTATTTCCTACCTACATTTTTATATTTTCTAGTATTGTCACAGGTAAAACACATGGATGCCTTGTTCTTATATTTTGTTCTTATTTATCTCTCTTATTGTGATTCACTTTTTTATTCCCAATTGGGTAGTTCTTACCTTTTTCTATGGGAATCCTTTTATTTTACATCCTTTATCTGATTACATTGCTCAATTTACATTTAGCATGAACATACCGGCTTTTTGCTGATGTCATCTTCTCTTTTCCTTTTGTGGGGTACACTTCCAACCCCGAATATAGGTCAAGGAGGAGACAACTAGGTTGGACCAAGACCAAAACAAGTTTAATTGAATATTTGTGGGAGACTTTATTGAAGTTGTTAGGTGATCCTCAGCTAGCCATATGTTTAGTAAGTTTTTCCTTTTATCCTACCCTACGTGGTGGATGAAAGTGATGATAACAAGCTTTGTAATGGTTATATACATCTTTAAATTCCGCTGCTACTTTGGTGTTATGATACATACATGTTGAATAAATTGGTTATCATCCCTTATGAGAAATTTTTTACATTAGTGTTTGGTCTGGGATGTTTCCTTTTTATTTCTAGTAGGGAGTGGATCCCCTCTAGGATCCCACTCCTTACAACATGGTATCAAAGCCAGTGGCTGTCAGTTATCTAACTACTTTAATCTTGTCTCACTAATTAGAACCCTTTCCTTAGATAGTTACCCTCTAGGTGAGATGTTCACCCTAAAATTGACCTATGTGTTCATAAGATGATTAAAGGTTGATATGAGTTTCACATTAGAACCCTATTTAGTAAATCCTAATTTGTTAAAGGTCTATGTGATCTTGCCCTACCTAGTGGTGGCATGCATCTTTGAATGTTATGGGGTATTGGTTTGAGGATAGAGTCATATTTGTAGAGAAGGTACTGTAGGATAAGGAGATCTTATTATGGTAAACTTTTTACTTGGTTTCCGCAATTGATTTTGGATCCATCATTTGTTTTATGTCGAATAGATTTCTTCACCAAAAATATTTTCCATTATACTATTATATGTGCAAAAGAAAGTTTTTAGGATTCTACTGAGATTTTCTTGAACTAAGTCCCAATGAAGAGAGAAACCCTAGAATTGGTGATCCTAAAAACCCTAGTTATTATGATGGAGTGATGACTAGGCAGATATAAAGGTTTTGTTGACCTACCCTTTAGCGCACTATGACCTTTGGTTGTTGAAATGTATCTTAGGGTTGTTAGGTTAGATATACAAGGATTTAAAGTTCAACTCTTGTTGGATATGATATCTTAGTTGGTTACATGGACAACATAAACCTGTAAAATATTCACAACTAAAATATGCATAAGTAACCATATTACCTTGATGATGCTTAGTTTGAGTTATTAGGTAAAACCTTTTACAGGGTGGTAAATGGTTGTTTGTTAAATATGGATGTTTAGATTTTGAGGAGGAAATCCCTTTAATGAGTGGTATGTTGTAACATACCGAATCCTAAAATATTATCCTATTCCAAGGATAAGATGTTAGAGACCTTAGTTCTTTGGGCTTAACCAAACAAGGATAAAGATATGCACATTAGTAGCTAAATTGAAAATCTAACATATTAATGTATGAATAAATCACCCTAACATGTAGAAATATAAACAAATATTACATAATGATATCATAAATAATCTTTAGACCAATAAAATGTGTCACATGTAATGATGTTGATCAAAGTGTGATGTTGAAACAATATGCATATAAGAATTGAAATGTCCATAATAGAGAATAATATTACAATATTGAAATAAATATGGAATTAATACCCTAATGAGATAAAAGATAATTACATATAAATTCTCATACATAATAATGAAATACAACACTTTTTGGTAATAAGAGTGACGGTAATGTGGCACAATTAAATAAATAATAAGTATGATGAAATAAAAATAATGATGTCAAGCCAAAAATATTAATTCATACAAATAGATATCAAAAGTGAAATCTAATGTAAAATTCAGATTCCTTGGGTCCCAATTGCCTTGGGAGTCAAGTTTCACATTTTACATAATAATAATTAATTTAATTCAATTTGGAAAAGAAGATATGAGTTTTTTCTCCAAAATATCAAATAAAATAATAAATGACTCCAAAAGAGGAAAATAACTTTATATTCAAAATTTACATGTTAAAAATAGCATTTGCATGAATTTTCATGTAATTTAGGTAACCTTTCATATACATGTGTAGATTAGGAGAGAGAGAGTTTGTAAAATCCCAAAATGATAAATAATGTGATAAATAATTCCAAAGGATAAAATTAATGGCCAATTTGTGTTCAATATGTTTTAGTTTGCTTAAGTGTGAAGTTTCACTATAATTGAAGGTTTCTAGAAGTCTCTAATGTGATAAGGAAGAGAAAATATGGTTTCCTTTAGAAGAATTAAATAAGATATCAAAAGTCTCCTAATGTGAGAATTAATGCTAAAATCAGATTCTACATGCCTTAATTGGTCTAGATGCAAAATTTCATTTAGTTTGGATAATGTTTTGATGCGATGATTTTGAGTCGCATTTATAGACTTGTTTTACTTGCGTTTTATGTGTTTATTAGTCACTTTGGTGGTTAATATTGCATGATTCACTTACTCGAGTCTATAATCCTTTTCAGTATCAAATATCCCATATTTTATCTTTTTGATCATAAGCAATTATAAGAATGGGTTTTATCTCAGCTGATTTGGCTTTGTCTTGCAATTTTAGGAAAAACGAATATATACAGCTGTCGATACCATCGACATCCGTCGATAGTATCGACACAGTCACAGGCAGACAGCCGCAAGGAGTCAGGCAGAGTCAATACCATCAACTGGGAAGTCGATGGTAGCGAGTTACCTTCAGGTTGCCAGCGATCATCTGGTCGATGCTATCGACACAGAAGTCGATACTATCGACGCTCTACAGCTTCAGTGTCGGAAAGGTGATAAAACTGACGCCTAAGGGTGTCGATACCATCGACCCGTATCGATGGTATCGAGTCTGCATCAGGAGGGATGATAGAAAAGAAGGAAGGCTTGCCGATATCACGAGGGGTCGATACCATCGACCCGCGTCGATGGTATCGACGCCGTCAGAGTAGTGTTTGTTTCAGATCAGGTGGAATCCAACGGTGGTGATATTTTGGTGACCTAACTTGGTTTTTATACCTAATGACGGTGGCCCGGAGCCATCTATCACGTCATTAGCCGCTGCACACATCACGAGGAGAGGAGAAGAAGAGAACAGAGCCTAGAAGCACGCCCCGACCATTTCGAGAGCCGAAGAAGACGTTTTCCACCGCCGAAAGGCTAAAGATCACGCATTCTACGCCAAGGAACGCTTGGATCTTCTCCGTTCAGGGGTTTACATCACTTCATCCACGTTTTTCTCTATGTTTCCCTATTCTTCAATCATGTCTTTCTCTGAGATGAATATGCGGGGCTAATCCCCTTTGTCTTTAGGAACGGGAGTAGCCCGGGTAATCATTGTATGACGTTTTTATCATAGTAATTCATAATTTGTGTCTTAAATTCATGCTATGATTTTGTTTTCTCCATTATATCATTATGCTTGATCACCCTAATGATAATGTAATGCCTTTAATTGCTTTGAAAGAAGAATTAATGGTTGAAAAGAGACAAAATTCACATTAACTCATAAATTCCTTGAACAAGGTGATGTACGGTTAATGGTAGAAACCCAAAGGTTGTTTTTAATGCACCTAGTTTAGGGTATAGGTTACTACGACGGTGGAACCGACCTAGATTTTGGTAGTGAATTGTATCACGACAGTGAACAATTCTGACTACATGCCACTACCCAGATTGAGAGATGAACTTGTTTAACTATATAGAAATTCATACAACAAGAACCCGCAGTGAAACCGCAATCCCAAAGATTCCCATCTAAATTGATTAAACTCAACATTTAATCAATTGCTTTTCTTTATTTTATTTTCTTTTTAATCAACTCCTAAAACCTTTTTAACCGGTCTAGCTGATTGCGAACAGTTAGTAGTAGTCCATCGATAGTTCAGTGTCCCTGAGTTCAACTCGGGCCTCACAAAGGCCTATATTACATTGATGTGTGCACTTGCATTATACGCACGGTAAAACCGTGTCAAGTTTTTGGCACCATTACTGGGGACACGACAATTGTCGGCACTACGAGTGTTGCAAGCGGCCACTCTAGGCCACATTTTTTTTATTTCTTTGAAATTCATTGTTTATCCGTCATATCTAGCAATCGTATCGCACGGTACTGAACCTAAATTAATATTTTGCAGGTACTAGTGCATGGTGAGGACGCGTAGCACAGACTACACACTGCCATCACCAGAGGTTCCATTGTTGGGATCAGACGATGAGGAAAACAATACTCTAGATCAGCTCAAGGATACATATTCCGACTCTGAACCAGAAGCCATGGCAGAAGAACAGACAATATGGGAGAAGATAAGGGCTTCTTCCTCATCAGCATCAAAGGGGCCAATCAAAAAGCTGGCAGTTAACATTCCAACCTATAAGATTGATCTGACACTAATCAACCTAGTTAAGTCGCAAGCATTCCACGGGCTGAAGAATGAGGACCCTGTCGCACACATCAGCACATTTGTGGAAAATTGCGATATGATCAAGATTGATAGGTTTCCACATGAGACACTTTACCTGAAGCTGTTCCCCAGCTCTCTGGCAGGTAATGCATGAGAATGGCTGCATAACTTGGATGATGAGGCCGTTGAAACATGGGACCAAATGATCGAGGTGTTCTTTGAGTGGTTCTTTCCGCCCGAGAAGACCAACGATCTAGTACGGAAGATCCATAATTTTAGCCAGAAGGATGGAGAGACGTATTCTGAGACTTGGGAACGTTTCCAAATAATGCTGAGGAGGTGCCCACATCATGGGCTTGACAAGGAGAAACAAGTCAAGATTTTCTATTTTGCTCTCTCCGAGCATGATAGAAGCAACCTGGATTCAGTAGGTTTGGGGTTCTTCTTAAACAACACAGGCACAAGGTGTTGGGAGATCTTGAAGAACATGGCCAAAAAGCAATCATGGGGCGATAGAGACACAGTAGATCAGGTTCGAGATGCAGGTGAGTCAAAGGCCATCAAGGAGCTAAATGAGAAGATGGACCTTCTAGCCAAGAAATTGCTAGCAAAAGAAGATGCAGAATCTGATGATGAAGCACAGGTGAAATTTATGCGCCAGCAAAAGGGGTATAGAAACAATGACTATTCTTGGAGGAAAGACAAGAAATTCTCATGGAAGGACCCAAACAATTTCTTGCAGGACCCTGATGCAAAACCACAACCGTCGGCAGAGGATAAGAGCAATGAGTTGCTCAACCAAGTAATCAAGCAGAATCAAGAACTCATGAGCACGTTTGGCCAGCAGATTAAACAACAAGGAGAATTTATGAATCAATTTGGGCAGACCTTACAAAGTCATGGGGCTTAGATGAAGACTATAGAGACATCTTTAGCACAGATGGAAGCTGAGATAGCAAATCTGAAAAAGCCAGCGCAACAAGGTTTTCCCGGAAATACAAACATTCCAGGAGGAAACCAACAAGCTAAGGCAATTTTTTTACATAGGGGTAAGAAGATTTTAAACCCCAGGGCCGATGAACCGAGCACACCCCTACCAGAAACCACAAGTGAGGCCACATAGGAGGTTCAAATTCCAGTCACAGAGCCGGTAGAGGATGTGGTAGAGGATGTCACATCTGAACCCATTGTTGAGGAGGAGACGCAGAAGAGGACACCATATGTGCCGCCACATCAAAGGGCACAGACTGTCTCAGTCCCATATCCAAACAGCTTGAAAGCCAAGAAAGTGGACGCTCAGTTCAAGAAGTTCCTAGATAGCTTTAGGAAGCTTTCTGTCAACATTCCACTGTTAGAAGCAATAGAACAGATACCCTCTTACGGCAAGTTTCTGAAAGACATAATCACAAAGAAGAGGAAGATTCCTGATACCGAGGTTGTGGTTCTTAAGGAGCAGGTGAGCGCTTTCATTATGGGCACATTGCCACCTAAAAGACAGGATTCGGGCTGCTTCAATATTTCATGTTATATCGGTAAAGTGAAATTCAGCGAAGCATTGTGTGATTCCGGGGCAAGTATAAATTTGATGCCTCTTTCTACTTTCAAGAACCTGGGACTGAAAGAATCAAGACATAGCAATATGACGATTCAGTTGGCGGACAATTCTGTGGTCAAGCCATACGATATTTGTGAGGATGTTTTGGTTAAAGTCGACTGGTTTGTATTTCGAGCAGATTTTGTGGTAATGGAAATGCAAGATCAACAAGGAAATGAGCAACTCCTCGGAAGACCCTTCCAAGCTACTGCAGATATGATACTTGAGATGGGAAGGGGCCGTTTGACATTGGGAATCGCTGATGACCGATTTGAAATGGTTATGCCCCCAAGCACGACACAATCAACAACTAGGGAGCAGTGCCGCATGGTGAAACATTTTGATCAGAATATTTCTCTATGTCTAGGGAAGCCGTTTCTAGATATGGATCATGTGATGACCAAGGTAGAGAAGGGGACACTGGATGTAGAAATTATGGAACAGACCAAGGTTGTTTCTCTTTGTAGGGCTGTGGGTTTTCCGAATGATGAAGAGGAGGAAATCCCTCTTTCTACTGAAGATGATGCCATAGCAAGTTCTGTCCTCGATGTCTATCCAGAACTGCCTCTTGAAGCTTGCCTTGTCAATATAACACATGACTGGATGAGAAGCAAGTCGTTAAAAGAATGTGTCAAGATGCTTCAGGTGCTGCCATGTTATTATGCTAAGTATTATGAAGATCTTGGGCCACTCCCACCACCACTTCAGTCGTCTTTGATCAGTCCGCCTTTGTTAGAATTGAAGTCACTGCTTCCTCATTTAAAGTATGCATTCTTAGCCGATGGCGAGAGACTACCGGTGATTATCTTGGCATATCTGAGTGCCGAGGAAGAGGATCAATTGAAGATCGTGCTGAAGAACCACTGTGGCGCATTCAGGTGGTCGATCGCGGACATCAAGGGGATCTCCCCTACACTTTGCTAGCACAAAATCCGGCTCGAGGAAGGAGCCAAACCTATAATCCAGCCACATTGCAGACTCAATCCAAGCATGATGGAGGTCGTCAAGAAGGAGGTGATCAATCTCCTTTCTGCAGGCATCATTTATGCTATCTTCGACTCGACGTGGGTAAGCCCCACACAGGTAGTCCCTAAAAAGGGGGGAATTACTGTTACTCATAATTTGTTAAATGAGTCGGTCATGACCCATTTGGTAATCGGGTGGCGTGTGTGCATTGATTACCGTAGATTGAACTCTGCCACATTAAAAGATCATTTTCCTCTTTCGTTTATTGATCAGATTTTAGAGCGACTAGCAGGTCGATCTCACTTTTCTTTTCTAGACGGTTACTCGGGCTATAATCAAATTTCCATTGATCCTAAGGACCAACAAAAGTCCACCTTCACTTGTCCTTATAGAACATTTGCATATCGCCGTATGCCCTTTGGTTTATGCAACGCACCAGCCACTTTCTAGTGTTGCATGCTTGCCATTTTCTCTGCTATGGTTGAGCGCTGTTTAGAGGTCTTCATGGACGATTTTTCTATCTATGGTGTGACTTTTGATGAATGTTTATATAATTTGGATAAAGTTTTACAGCGATGTGAGGACACGCATTTGGTTCTCAACTGGGAAAAATGCCATATGATGGTTAGTGAAGGGATTGTGCTTGGACATAAAGTGTCTAGCAAGGGGCTGGAGGTAGATCCGGTTAAGATTGAGGTTATTTCCAAATTACCCCCACCGAATACGGTTAAAGGGGTAAGGAGTTTTTTTGGTCACGTAGGATTTTATCGCCGCTTTATTAAAGATTTCTCAAAAATTGCTAAACCATTATCTGAACTTCTTGAGAAAGATGCGGTGTTTGATTTTAATGAAAAGTGTTTGCATGCTTTTAATGTGCTCAAAGAGAAGTTAATTTCTACACCGGTTGTGCAAACACCGGATTGGACAAAGCCTTTTGAATTAATGTACGATGCTTCAGATTTCGCAGTAGGGGCCATTCTAGGACAACGTGTTGAAAACAAACCTGCTGTGATTTTCTATGCATCCAAAACTTTAAATGAAGCACAACTTAATTACACTACAACTGAAAAAGAACTTCTCGTCGTTGTTTTTGCATTTGAAAAATTTCGGCAATATCTTGTAGGGTAAAAAGTTGTGGTATGGACGGACCACGCCGCCATAAAGTATTTGATGGAAAAGAAAGATGCCAAACCTAGATTGATTAGGTGGATCTTATTGTTACAAGAATTTGACATTGAAATTAAAGATAAGGCGGGAATAGAGAATGTGGTTGGGGGCCATTTGTCTAGGTTGGAATGGGTAGATGAGAAGGACATTAACATACCCATTATTGAGACATTCCCTGATGAGAAGATCCTTTCTGTAAAATACAAGGATCCATGGTTTTCATATATTGTTAATTATCTTGCCTGTAAAATTATCCCAGATGATTGGACATATCAATAGAAAAATAAAATTTTCCATTCTTTGAGATATTATTTCTGGGATGACCCCATTTGGTTGAAGCAATGCAGGGACGACGTTTTGTGCAGATGTGTACCGGAGATTGAATATGATAGTGTACTTCGTCATTGTCATACTCTACCAATGGGTGGCCATCATGCTAGTTCCAGAACGGCGGCGAAGGTGCTTGAGAGTGGCCTTTATTGGCCTACACTGTTTCGGGACGCATACGATTATGTGCGAAGATGTGATTCCTGTCAAAGGGCAGGTAATATTTCAAAGCGACATGAGATGCCCCTCAACGTGTTTCAAGAAGTTGAGGTGTTTGATCTGTGGGGTATTGATTTTATGGGACCCTTTATGTCCTCAAACTCTAATTTGTACATTTTATTGGCTGTTGATTATGTATCAAAGTGGGTAGAGGAAATACCCACTATGACTAATGATGCTGTTGTAGTGTGCAGGTTTGTAAAAGATTACATTTTCTGTAGATTTGGTGTACTAAGGATGATTATCAGTGATGGAGGTACCCATTTCAGAAATCAAAAGTTTGTTGCGTTGTTGAGGAAGTACGGGGTAAAGCACAATATTGGTACCCCGTACCACCCGTAGATACATAGGCAGGTCGAAGTGTCCAATAGAGAAATTAAGAAAATCATGGAGCGCACAGTGGCTTCGACAAGGAAGAACTAGAGTACTTTGCTACCAGATGCTTTATAGGCGTATAGGACGGCATTTAAGACACCTATAGGCACTACACCTTTTAGGTTGGCTTATGGGCGGGCCTGCCATTTTCCGATAGAGTTGGAGCATAAGGCGCACTGGGCGTTAAGGAAGTTGAACTTGACTTATGATGAGGCAGGGAAGAAATGCTTGCTCGAGCTAAATGAGCTAGATGAGCTGAGGATGAACGCCTATGAAAGCTCGAGGATTTACAAGGAGAGAACAAAGCTTATTCACGATCGACACATTCAACTACGTGTCTTCAAGAAGGGAGATCGTGTGCTATTGTTCAACTCAAGGTTGAAGCTGCATCCCGAGAAATTGAAATCTCGGTGGAGTGGACCTTTCATTATAGAGGAAGTATGGCCACATGGTGCCATCATGGTGCGTGATGGAGAGACAACATTTCTGGTCAATGGACAGAGGTTGAAGCTGTATTTTGGCGAGAATTACACGAGGAAAGTGCATGAGGTCAAACTCATAGCACTTAAGGATGCCTGATAAGCTTGATTTTGTCTAGCCTAAGACGTTAAATAAGGGTGCTTGTTGGGAGGCAACCCAACCATTGGTAGTGTCATCCATTTTCTTTCGTATTTACAAGTTAGTTAGGTTTAATTTTGTTTTTAGTGTAAAAATGATACCGTCATCGTTTGTTCAGTGTGCAGGTCTGAGGCACAGTTGATACCATCGACCATTGTGTCGATGGTAGCGACATGGGTACATGTAGTCGACTGCAGAAATTTTTCTGAGTCGATACCATCGACGGCCTCATCGATGGTATTGGCATACCATCAGTGACGCTGAAGAAATCACCAGATCAGGGTCGATAATATCGACATGGGTGTCGATACTCGCGAGATCCCTAAAGATTTACAGACAATTTTGTCTCAGTGATGTCGATACTATCGACAGGCCTGTCGATGGTATCGACACAGCTACAGTCAGAAAGCGGCGGCCAGGCCACGCAAGGGTGTTTGACTTACAAATCATCGATACCATCGACTCGCGTCGATGGTATTGACATGACAAGTCACCGAGCCGCGAGAGGAAATCAACGACGATCGCTACATCAAGGAAGTCGATATGTGGGATGTGTCGATACCATCGAATCCCGCCGATGGTATCGACGCGTCATTGATCCGGGCCCCCACATCAGGCTATCGACAGCCGTCAATACTCGCGAAGACCCAGATTGTGCTACAGGTGTCGATACCATCGACCCGCATCGATGGTATCGACGGGTCCACAACAGCGACAGACTCAGTTATAAAAGGAAGGATTGATTGTCAAATCTCTTCACACCTTCAGAGCTTCTTCCCTCTATTTGTGCATTGAGCATTTCTGTGCGACCGGAGGCCTACTACGAGCGTCCAAGGATCGCGATCTCTTCACCGAGCCCTGTACCGAGCAAATATTATCTTCTCCGACCTTCACCGAGCTCTCTTTTCTATTCCCTTTTTCTCTGTGACAATGGTGCGGACAGACAGAGCATCTTCTTCACGGGCGGTCCCGATGGAGATCCCACCCTTCGTTCCTCCACCACCCGGATCAATTCCTCGTCTGAGGATTATTCATCCTTCCGCGGAGGTCCGGAAGGTATACGAGGAACTACTCAAGAGGAAGTTTGAGCCCACCCACTACGTCGATCGGGTAATGATCCGCGACTTGGGGTTCAATGCCAATCTTGCATACGTCCTACAGGGGCAAGCAAGACATATGGGTAGGATGCCCGACGAGTTGGAGTTCCACACTGACGGCCAACCATTCTTTGGAGAATGGCTGACATATAAGGAGCTCGTGGCGGAGTTCATGGCGTCATTGGATATATGCATCGTGCCGAACGACTTGATCGTCACTGATCGAGAGTGGATAAAGGGTCATGTTTCTTTCCGGCTCTACAACAACAATTACACTCTCACCCTCCAACAATTCAATTCCATTTACAACTGGAATCATGGGAGAGACCAGTACAGGAGGCCGGATAACCGGACAGACTACGACGACATCTTCGCCAAGCTATTGACTGCGCCTCCAGGCAAGTCTGTGAGCAACCACAACGCTGCCGTCGCCGACTTCGAGCATCCTTTTGTACGGATTTTGCACCGCTTGCTCTGTACGATGCTCTTTGCTCGCGGCGATCTGTCTCTTAGCAAATTCCAAGAGACGGATTTGTTCTTTCTGTATAAATTGCTGAAGCGCGAGGAGTGCAACTGGGGCGCGTTCTTCTTGATGCGCGTGTTGACCGTGAAGAGGAGTACGAGGAAAGCTCATATCCACTTTGGGGGGCTGATCACACCATTGGCCCTCTATCTTGGGTTGGATTTTTCCCAACTTGCTCCGCTTTCCAACAGGAATAAGGTCAACCTACATCATCTACACCGCTCCAACCTCCTTCTGCTCCGTGATGGCTTGGCTTATGCACACTGCCATGTCAATCACGAATATCAAGAATGTGCGCTTCCCGACCCCGTCTTCAACATCGAGGGAGCTCAGCATTTCAGGTGGCCTATCATCGCCATCGACGACTTTGATGAAGACGGCGGTAATGATGAAAACAATGATGACGGTGACGAGAATGAAGAGGAAGAGGAGGCTTTCACTCCTCTTCGGGCACAAGTAGCACCCCAGAAGCGTCCCCATTTCCACCCGGGTGAATCATCCTCTTCACAACCTCCGCCACCTCAGCCCTCTCAGCAAGGAGAGGATGCCTTTTCTATGCAGGGCATGTATACAATGTTGTAAGATATCCAACAGACGCAACAGTGACACACGACATCATTTGCGGATATTCAGGAGACTACCAATCGACTCTATGTTAATCAGCATGCCATCTATGAGAATGCGCGCCTCCTCATCGACAACCAACAAAATATCCATGACATGTTGCATAGGATGGAGATGCAACAACAACCCTTCTACAACAACTACTAGAGCCAGAACTATTTCGGGGGGTACCCTCAACCTTCGCCGATGCCCCAGTATGATCCGAGTTTCCAGGGGCAGTACCCATCTTAGGACCTCACAGCCCCGCAGTACCCACCACCACCTGACCAATGATCGGTATCCCTGTTCCACCTTTTAAGGTTGTTTTTTACTATGAGGCCATAGTCAAATTCAAGCTTGGGGGGTGGTTGGAATAGCTTCTATCCTTTCTTTTTCTTAGTTTTTATCGTTTATTGCTTTGTCTTTTGTCATTTATTGTTATTAGTTCTTAGTTTTTTTAGGATCCACACTCTATCTAGTGTAATTGTAGATGTCTAATGTCATGTGTCATCTCTGTGTTTGTACATGGGAATCAGGGGTAAATTTGAAATTTTTTAGTGATTTTGCAAGCTGGTGTTGTTCAACCTTGAGCACATGACTTAAGAAAATAATTGGGTTTGTCAACTTTAAAATAGGAAACCACAACAGTACATTCCTATGATTCACTAAGAGTGGATGGAATTGGTTGTTTGAGCCTAAACTGACCAAATGATAATGAGACCTTAATGTGAAAGAAGAGAGAGAAACCTCTTAATTATTACACAGGTCAGTAAGGAGGGACACATAATATTTTCTAAAAGTTCAGTCAATTAATCTTGTGATCTATCCACCCCATTGTTTTCATACTCCACCATAAGAATTGGAAGCACATTACGGTTTTCATCTTTTGATTGCATAGCATTTAGGTAGGATTGCATTTTATTGCATTGTAGGAAGATTGTGCATAAAAAAAATTGTAGAGATATCATGCATGCATACATTCCTGAGTGCATGTCATCATAGTTGCATAACTGATTTCATGTAGTTGCATTAGAACATATTTTTGAGCATTTAGTATAGTATGTGCCTTATTTCTTCTGAGAAATAAGAGAAGCAGGTGACTCGTTCTATACTCTCTGAAATACAGTTGTAATGCCTCAAGGATTACAGTTGTGTGAAAGTAAGCCCGAAAAAAAAGAGGAATTCTAAAAAAATATTGTACATTTTGCAATTTGAGAGAAAAAGGGCTTTAGAAAAAAAAGCTGATTTTAGAGGGAGAAAAGAGCTTGTTTCGCCCGTGTAATAGGAAGAGTAAGCACATTACATAGTTGTAGATGTTCTATCTCACTTAAGATGGAATTGTAGGAACATGCATCATTCCACCCAAAATGTAGGCATTAGGGCATTTTCATTTGCATATGCATCATTTAGGTCATTGTGGTTATGTGTGCATGTTAAACTTTATTGTTCTTACATTTCTTCCACAACCACCTATTCCATTCACCCGTTGCTCAAATTGGTAGGCCATCGTGATATTCTCCTCACTCATTAATACTAGGAGAGCTGCTTCCATTTAGATGGTAGTTAGGACGAGCAACATAGATAGAAGATCGCAAGATGCACCGAGTCTGGACCGGAGGATTTTATTATGTTAACTACCTTATGTGATAGTGTTCATCAATTTTGAGGTAGATATCTTTTATGGATGATTATTGTTGCCTTGAGGGTAATTATCATTCTGTGGTTAGTAAGGGCCAGAATGTGAATGTCTGGCGGGGATCATATGGCGAAGTCTGTTGTGATAATCTGTTCTCTAGTTGACCCTCGTAATTCTATTCTAGAGTTTTGTTGCTCGAGGACGAGCAATGTTCAAGCTTAGCGGAGTTTGATGCGATGATTTTGAGTCGCATTTATAGACTTGTTTTACTTGCATTTTATGTGTTTATTGGTCACTTTGGTGGTTAATATTGCATGATTCACTTACTCGAGTCTATAATCCTTTTCAGTATCAAATATCCCATATTTTATCTTTTTGATCATAAGCAATTATAATAATGGGTTTTATCTCAGCTGATTTGGCTTTGTCTTGCAATTTCAGGAAAAACGAATATATACATCTATCGATACCATCGACATCCGTCGATAGTATCGACACAGTCATAGGAAGACATCTGCAAGGAGTCAGACAGAGTCGATACCATCAATTGGGAAGTCGATGGTAACGAGTTACCTTCAGGTTGCCAGCGATTAGCCGGTCGATACTATCGACACAGAAGTCGATACTATCGACGCTCTACAGCTTCAGTTTCGGAAAGGTGATAAAACTGACGCCTAAGGGTGTCGATACCATCGACCTGCGTCGATGGTATCGAGTCTGCATCAGGCGGGATGACAGAAAAGAAGGAAGGCTTGCCGATATCGCGAGGGGTTGATACCATCGACCCGCGTCAGGGTAGTGTTTGTTTCAGATCAGGTCGAATCCAACGGTGGTGATATTTTGGCGACCTAACTTGGTGTTTATACCTAATGACGGCAGCCCAGAGCCATCTATCACATCATTAGCCGCTCCACACATCACGAGGAGAGGAGAAGAAGAGAATGGAGCCCAAAAGCATGCCCTGACCATTTCAAGAGCCGAAGAAGACGTTTTCCACCGCCGAAAGGTTGTAGATCACGTATTCTACGCCAAGGAATGCTTGGATCTTCTCTGTTCAGGGGTTTACATCACTTCATCCACATTTTTCTCCATGTTTCCCCATTCTTCAATCATGTCTTGCTCTGAGATGAACATGTAGGGCTAATCCCCTTTGTCTTTAGGACCGGGAGTAGCCCAAGTAATCATTGTATGACATTTTTATCATAGTAATTCATAATTTGTCTCTTAAATCCGTGGTATGATTTCGTTTTCTCCATTATATCATTATGATTGATCACCCTAATGATAATATAATGCCTTTAATTACTTTGAAAGAAGAATTAACGGTTGAAAAGAGACGAAATTCACATTTACTCATAAATTCTTTGAACAAGGTGATGTACGGTTAATGGTGGAAACCCAGAGGTTGTTTTTAATGCACCTAATTTAGGGTATAGGTTACTACGACGGTGGAACCGACCTAGATTTCGATAGTGAATTGTATCACGACAGTGAACAATTCTGACTACAGGCCACTACCCAGATTGAGAGATGAACTTGTTTAACTATATGGAAATTCATACAACGAGAACCCACAGTGAAACCGCAATCCTAAAGATTCCCATCTAAATTGATTAAAATCAACATTTAATCAATTGCTTTGCTTTTTTTTTATTTTCTTTTTAATAAACTCCTAAAACCTTTTTAACCGGTCTAGCTGATTGCGAATAGTTAGTAGTTGTCCACCGATAGTTCAGTGTCCCTGAGTTCGACTCGGGCCTCACAAAGGCCCGTATTACATTGACACGTGCACTTGCGTTATATGCACGGTAAAATCGTGTCATGGTTGGACCCTCAATTGAAGAGAGAGAGAGAAAAGGAAATTGTGTGTTCACACTTTATTAAAAATTGGATTTGAAATTGATATTTTGTCACGCTGTCACACTATAATTTCTTGGTTTTTGAATTTGTCTTTTGTGGCTAAATGTCACAACCATCATATCCAGATCCAAGGGTAGCAAGATCATCTCCTACCTTGGATTGGATTCCTTCTCAGCATGCACAATGATTGCGAGATTCTTTCCAAGATTTCTCTCTCTCCGTTACACCTTTTTATCTGTTTTCTTCCTCTTTAGCTTCCTCATCCAATTTCAAACAATTTAATCCCAACTTTCCTAATGTTTTGTCATCCCTACATCTTAGTCGACAAAGGGATTTCTTTGTATCCCCTATTTTTTCATTCCTCTTATGACTATTGCTTCTTCAACCCCTCATAGGTATAAATAGGTAACCATACACCTTTAATGAAGCCCTAGACTCTACCCCCTATCCTCATTTGTTCCTCTTTCACCCCAAACTACTTTCCCTAATTTCCAGTAGATTGTGTGAAGTTGTGGGGTTCGTCGACAATTATCCCACCATAGTGCTACCTAGAAGAGGTTCCTAGCTGCCCTTGGATACTTCATGAGGCTTTTTTCTCAGTCAATTTGATCACAAGACTAGTAACACAAATTTCTCTCTTTTTCTCTTCAACTTCACAATTTTGCGATTAACACAGGCTCTTTGCGGTTCAACCACTATTTGTTTTGTTTTGTCCATGTCTGACTTAGCCTTTAAGCTGTAAATCTTCCTCAAGTTTTATTCCTCGCTACGTCTTCTCTTGTGTCGATTTCCTTGATGCTTGATCCTACCATTCATTATGGGTAAGGGGGTGTCTGGTCGCCCGACCATCTCTAGACCCAAAGTTCGGTTCCCTGGGACCGACATGTGATGGAGAAGGTGATGGGATCCATTACAATTGGTGCTAAAGATTGTTTGCTTTGTTGCAATATGCACCATGGCAGGTTGTTGAAGCTCTATGTGTGTCTCACATTGCTTGGCAGAAAGAAGAAGATGCGTGGGTGTGGTTGTACATATCTAACCCTATTTTGGATTTTTGTTCTTTTTGACGTGGAGGGGTATTTTGGCCATATCATGCCTAATTATTTTATTTCGGCTCTAAGTCATGATTCCAGGTTGTCTGTGGAACCGAACGAGTTGGCCAGTGCTGATTGGGCCAACTCAGATACACACCCTCTCCCTCTCTCTTTTCCTCTCTCGCGGGTCTACTTGCTGATGTGGATTTTTGTGGTTGATTGGTTTTCAAAAAGCCATAGTGAATTATTCATAGATCAACAAAATAAAATAAAATATGTTTTGAAATCAAAAAATTATAACCTATCTAATGGTACTAATTTGTTGCCTGAATCTAATGTTATAAAAAGGTGAATTTTAATGGACTTTCCTAATTGAATTATAACTTGCAAAATTCATAACTAAAAATATATAAGTTAGAAAAATATAATAAAATATGTTTTGAACTCAGAAAAATATAATTTAAAACATGGGTTGGTTTTGATAACCTAATTACCATATAAGAAAAGGCGATTTATAGGGTTTGAGAAATTAATGTAAAACTAACCCTTATTCTACATATATGCATCATAGGTGCTTTAAAGACCTAGACTTGGACCTGGACTGACTTTGTATTATTTAGATTCTTTAGTGAGGTATGTTTGTATCCCCTATTATTCCTTTTGACCAATAACCTATTTTCTTATTTCTCTTGGTCCTATGGACAATAGCCTACACAATATCTTTTTCTTTTGAAAGTATACTTCATGTGAAGTACTTTTTATTTGTTACTAATCTTGTGATCATGTTATATGATTTGACATTCTCTTGGACTCTTCCTTATACATTACTCATGGTGGAACATTCTTTGGTGATATATTCTGTTTTGCCCACTTTCAAGGTGGATGTTGACTAGGATCATGTGATCCCACTTTATGTATTGGTTGGATGTTCTCATTTCTCTTATTTGGTTTATTTTTGTTTATATTGTTGTTATGCATCATGTGGTGACTACTAGTATCTTGTACATGTGCTTTTTATGTGTATGTGAAAATTCCCACATATAAATGCATATGTGAAAATTCCTGCCATGAAAATATTTAGGGAAGACATGTTTTCCTTGCCCAGGAAGATGTTGACAGACCCTGCCACTCCATATTTTAGAGCAAATTTATACAAGACGCTGCTCACCCCATGTTTTTGGTGTATGTGTTTTTTCCTACCTACATGTTTGTATTGTCTAGTATTGTCATTTGTAAAACACATGGATGCCTTGTTCTCATACTTTGTTCTTATTTATCTCTCTTATTGTGATTCATTTCTTTTATCCCCGACTGGGTAGTTCTTATCTTTTTCTATGGGAAGCCTTTTATTTTACATCCTTTATCTCAATACATTTCTCAATTTCCATTTAGCATGCACATACCAACTTTTTATTTATGTCATCTTCTCTTTTCCTTTTGTGGGGTACGCTTCCAACCCCAGATGTAGGTCAAGGAAGAGACAACCAGGTTGGAGCAGGACCTCAACAAGTTTAATTGGATCTTTGTGGGAGACTTTATTCAAGTTGTTAGGTAATCCTCAGCTAGCCCTATTTTTAGTTAGTTTTTCCTTTTATCTCACCCTACATGGTGGAGGATATGATGATAACAAGCTTTGTAATGGTTATATACATCTTTAAATTCCACTAGTACTTTGTTGTTATGATACATACATGTTGAATAAATTGGTTATCATCCGTTTTGAGAAACAAATTGTGTTGGTGTTTGGTTGGGGATGGTGCCTTTTTATTTCTAATAGGGAGTGGATCCCCTTTGGGATCCCACTCATTACAGTTGGTTAACAAATTTAACAGGTACACCATATTAAACTATTCCAACAACTTAGGAAAATTTTGCAAACTAATCAGATAGGCATATCAACATATATGACTAGAAGGAATATGAAGAACATATAAGTCTATTACCTATTAAACATTTAATTTCTCTTACCGCATCTTATAACAACTAAGCAGTATAAGAAACAAGGCAAGGGTTAACAACCAATGTGAAATGTGTATAACCATAAATAGATATACTACATGGTTGTATTACATATTTTAATTAATGCCTCGAGGAATTGACGTATACCACTCAATTCCAACTAACCTCAACTAATTCAAAATGAGTGCCATACAAGATCTATTGGAGAGACAGCTTCCTAAGATCTCATCCACCCTCGATCAACACAAGACTGTCGCATCGATATATAAGTCCACCTGTAAAATGACCTAGTTTGTCCTTGGTATGTAGGTCACAACACTAGTAAACAACCTAGTCCATCCTTGAAAGGTCACACTACCAGTGAAACCAGGGTATCAAAACCCAAACATATGAGGTACAACCGCAACGGTCCTCAATCACATCATATATACTGAACATCAATTGAGATACGACCTCGACTGTTCTCCTACCAAGGTATGACTGCAACCATCCTTGTGAACATGCATATACTAACATTATACAACTATGAGATACCACTAAGAGGGAACCTGTTTCACCATCCAACAAGTATTGTCACTGGAATGGATATCTGGTGTAAGGAAACTACATGACTATGGTTTACTTGATTAGTTAGAGCCGATTGGGTATCTTTTAACTACATCAATCAAGTTACAAACAAACCCTAAAACAGTTCTACAAAGATAAGGGTGAATTGCAACATTAGAAGATATAAAACATGTAATGTATAAAATTGTCACATCATCACATGGTATTGTGTCCACTACCACTCATGGGTCTATGATCATCGTCACATCATCATGGGATACCAATCCCCTATCACATCAAATAGACGATATCACCTCACTTAGGGTAATCCACCCTATCCAAGGTCATAAGACCATTCACCTTGTTCCCTACAAGAACATCATAATCTCTCCATGCCTCATCAAGACTCATCATCACACATGTGATACATAAGTTGATATTACATTAAATTGAAGAGCTATGATGTTTACATAACAACAATTAGGGTTACAAGATTAGGATAGAAAAGGTACTTCATCATCCTATTAATTACTCAAGAAAGCTAAATAACATAATCATGTACTTGCATTAGATTTAAGCTCAACAAGTTAACCAAATTAGAGTTTCAAATAAATGATTAGATGTAAACCCTAATTACCATCATCTCCAACAATCTTGGAAGCAAACATGTCAAACATCATCACTAAAAGTAAAAAAATATCATGACCATGTAGACCAAAAACATCATCGACCACTTAGGAATAGGGGTGTCATCCACCACTAAAAACTAGGTCACACCATCTTTATCAACCACTGAGGGTCATCCGGTGACCATTGAAAACACAAAGTTGGCGATCAAACAAATTTAGCAATCGATCACCTTCCCCAAGCTTGAGCTCCTTCACCACCAAGCACAAAGGGATGAGCTTCAAGTGGAATAATAGAGAAAGTGGGTTCAAAGGGTTTAGTTGCATGCAAGGAGAGAGTTCAATTTAGCAAGGGGTTGGAAATAGAGAAAGAAGTTTAGGTGTCATGCTAACACATGCCATGTGTGCACCAATCTCGTCCATGTAAGAACTAACTCAAGCATGAAACTAGGGTGTTAAAACCAAGAAAAAACAGTAACCTAATTAGTCTAGAAAAAGCCATTGACTGTTGATATTCTTAGGGACCAACCTTGCCAGAAACTCAAACGATCGCTGAAGATCAGAAAAGCAAACAGTCTCTTAAACCAAACCCTAGGGTTCCTTGGCGACCAAAGTGGGTTCATTGGCTCATCGAACACCAAGACTAAGGGAACACATCAAACATAATCAATTTCTAAGAATCATGGATCACAAGATCCTAGGTGACCGCCAAAACATAAGCTCATTGGTCCAACACATTCCAAGGTCAACCATCCACTTAGGGCATCCATGCAAACCCTAATTCTCAACACATGATGTCATCACTCAAACCAAGGTGTGACAAGGTTCTAGAAAGTACCATTCTCTACAATATGATGTCAAAACATGTGAGGCACAACAAGAATGTGACAAATTGCAAGAAAAACCTCATATATGGGTAAATTGCAATTAGGTCCAAAACAAGCTCACACATATGCATAACTAGCTCAAACAACATCCAAACTAGACCAAACATAAAAGATAAGCTCATAACATGTTATCATAGCTCTAATTATGATAATCAAGCAAGATCAACCAAAAATCAAGATCATGGGTCTTACACTCTCTCTACTTATTCTTCTCCACATTTCTTTTGCCATGTATTTCCTTTTTGGATTCTGTTCTATTGATCCCTTTTGGTGGCAATGTGTTTGGTGTATAAGTTTTCCCCAACCTAACCCTAGAATGCTTTCCTCCATGGTTTCTACCATGGTTTATAGAGGAAAACTTCTAGGCTCTTAGACTAAAATCTAAACCTATGTAAGGGTCCCTAGACCTCCCTTGATGTTTTATGCACCGACTTGAGTGCTTGATTTCCCTTGATACCTCTCCTAGAACCATGATTTTAAGTTTCTTGGTTTCCCACTACCTCCATTTCTTACAACCTCACGGGTCTATCAAAACCCAATTGGGTTGGTGGTAAGTTTCTAGGAACCCCTCTCTTTATTTCCATGTTCTTATTTTCTTGTGACAATTTGCCTCTTTCCTTGTAGACTAAGCAGCAATGTTTTTCCCAGTTCATGACATGACGATGATGGTTTCTAATAAATTTTCTGCCCCTAGAAACATCTTTTGGGCATCAACACCTTTGCCTGACTCATCCCTTGTTCTTGTTCCTCTCGTCTTGTCACCCATGATCTGTTTCATATGCTCCTGTGCTTCCTCCATCTTCCCTCCATTGATGGTAATCCTTTCCATCTTCAGTAGCCATGGAGCTAGAGAAATGGTTTGTTGACTTTGCCAAAGTCTTATGAAGTCAACTTGGTTAGATTTAGCACACCAAGAGTCCCAAAACACCTATTCTCTACTTGACTTGGTCCTACTTGGCAACCATGGTGTAAGAGCGGGGAAGGGGAAGAATCCCCTATTGTTTCTTGGCTCCCGACCCCTTGTTTCCTTTTCCTTTTTATTTTTTAGCCAAGGTAAAGACCAACCTTTCATGCAGTTTGACTTTGTCAGCCGCATGTTTCAATACATTATGATTTTGACCTTTTCTAACTATCACAGAGGTAAGGTTCCAAATTGCATGTGGGGGCATTTTTCTCTTGTTGTAATTTTGATTTGTTTTAAAATAAATCAGTATATAGTGAAATCACTAGAAATTCATTACTAATTATATGTAAATCACAAAATCAAAATAAAATATATGCCACAATCATAGTAATATTTTCATTACCTAACTACACACCAATAAACATGACACGCTAAGGAATTTTCTAATTGTACAAAAAATTTAAAATTATATCTAATTCTACTAGTCAGACTAAAGTAAAATATGCTATAAATTGGGAGATTATAACCTACAAGATGGTGCAATTTTGACAACCTACTTCATTTATAATAAAAATATGGTTTTATAGTTTACTTAATAGGTGGCTTGGAACCCTGATGTAGATGTAGGGTTTAGCTAGGATCTAGGTAGATTGGATATGAGGTATGTTGCATATCCCATTTATCATATAACACAATAACTCTCTTGTTTCTTTCTCTTGAACCTATATGAGGCATTAGTATATTGAAATTTCTCTATCTCTCTCTCTCTCTCTCTCATTTTGAGTGGTATTTGTGGATCTGAATTACTAAAATCGATCTCCTATTCTCTTAAATTGCTGGATATACATGTTGCAGTCTGAATTTGTATCTTGTTCATCCTATTTCATGTTGTACCTTTATTTGTAGGTCTAGAACATGATAGAACCTATTTATGAAATGGAATCTTATTTTCCATGTGATGGCCTCTTGTGGTCTTATAATGCACCTTAATTGTGGAGATGGTTCATTACTTATTTATGGGTCATGTGACCCTACTTAATAACATTTGGATGTTCTCGTCCCTTATGCGTGATTGACTAAACTTACTTCTTGCCTCTACATTTGTGCATGCATAATAGTCTAAAATCATTTTGAGTAGTGGTTCCTCTGTACCACCATAATATTCGGGTACGCATGTCCAACTAAATTGCACCTTTTACCTCATATTATATATATTGGGAAATCCTTCCCTCACACATCATACCTTTCCACCCAACTTATTAGGCTTAGGATTTTATGGGTCTCAACCCTGCTTAAATAATGTTAGTCTAATTGTTTTACATGTATTGTTTTTTTATTGTTTATGATTGTGATATTTTATTGTGAGATTGAGTAAGGTGACAAATACCTTATTGATTATATTATTTGAGTGTACTCTTTGATATCTATTTTGTTCTCTTTCGCTTTTGATTTGGGAAGCCTTAATAAGTATATTGATATCTGTTTTCCATAATATTTCCCAATCTTTGTTTATATGCACATACTAAACATTATTATGTTGACAAGTTTCACTTTGTTTTCCTTTTTGGGGGTATGCTTCCAAACTCTAAGGTAAAGGACATGGAGGGATTCAAATGACACCCTATACCTATCTTTCTCGGATCTAACTCTTAGGAGACATACTTGAGATAGACTGGACATCCCTTTGCTTAGTAAAGAAGTTGGTTCTTTCATATAAACCCCAAGAAGGAGATAATTATGTAATATTGTAAATTGAAAATGGTCATGTTGTTTTATTCCTCTACTATTATTGTATACCTTTCAATTGAGAAATGAAAAAAACAATACACCTTTTTCCACACACTTGTTAGTGTGTTAATATTTGATGGGTTTATTCCTTAAATTGAGTAAGGAATGTATCCCTTGTCGCGTCCCACTCGTTACAAGATGGTATCAGAGCCATGAAAATCATATTATAACTATTTCAGTTGTATCTCCCTTGGGTTTTGAATCTTTTTCCCTAAATTTCTTGTAAGACCCTTACCTTATGATAAAACCTAGGTACAATGTTTACCCTAGATGAGATTATGAATCAAGGATATTTAATAGGATGAGGTTCATATGAGGATCTTAAGTTGTTGATCCTGTTGTGATGGGACCCATCATCTCATACCTTATAATATATGTTAGTGGTAACTTATTCCTTTGGATGTTATGCGATTTGACTTTACAATGAAATATATGATGAGAATGAGGAAATAGATGATTACTATATGGGTGGTTTAGTTAGGTTGATCATTGTTCCATTAATTTGTTTGGATAATTAGCTTAAACCTTTTAAGGGGTGGAGAATAGTTTGTTCATAGTATAGGGGTGTTTATATTTTTAGGAAAAGGTCATCTTTATAGGGTGGAGTTCTGTAACGTACCCAAAACCTAGCATCTTGACTCTAGAAACTCTAAAACTAGATGTGATGTTTGTATGTGTAGGAATTTAGTTTTGGTAAAACAAGGATACACATAAACCCTAATAAATTCATTTGTAACCTAAGTAATATTAATTTTATGTATAATACATAAATCAGGTATAAACGGTAGCTAATTTACATGAAACTTCATTTATACCATAGATCTATATACCTGCATATGATGATGAAATTCATATATGAATCCAAAACCCTAGTTTGTAGTTGGATAACCTAATCTACCCATGTTTGGTACCTTATATGATGCATTAGTACCATGAGGTACCAAAATAACATAATATATTTAAATAAATATGAAATGGGCCTAATAACCTAAAAGATGATTAATATATAAGTGAACAAATTGAATATGTTGCACATGCTTCGTCGTTCACAAATACATGCATAATGACTAAAATGTGATGAATTATTATTTAATGAGAATATATTCACATATTGAGCTTCCATGTATGTTGACATATTAACATACTCAATGATTAACTGAGTAAAATTACCTAAATAGTGTAGAATAATACATGATAGCTTCTTTAATAGAAAATTTAAGTTAATAAGACTAGATTTAATGAATGTCGATGAGTATGATGTAATATAATATTGAATGTAAAGATAATGAGCCTAAACCCTAATTGATACACATCATCACGCTAACGAGATTACTCAAAACACAAAACACAAAACACGATCAACTACTAATTATCACATAGTCAAAAAGTGCAGAATAATTAAAATTAATTCCAACAATGTAAATAAACTCTAGAACATTTATAAAAAGTCAATCATTCGATTCTCATATACTGTAACAAGTATTTACATATGGGTCCAAGGACCTCAGTCACATCCTGCATACAAAAGATATTTCACATGTACATGCCATATATTTACAAACATTGGCATACTCCCAAAATCTTGTGTCGATACAAGTATATCATCTAGAAAACACATCCCATACCTGGACCTGAGAGTATATGGACGACACTAGGACTCTACCACTAACATATACAACTAACCAACCTTATGAATCTATTGATCACCAGGTTGGTTCTCTTCCATAGTGCGACCTTGACCTCGTTGCCCGTGACCACCTAAAAAAATAAGTGGTGACCCACGGGTGAGACCCAGTCTGAGCGAGAGATAGAACTCTCTCCAACATATATTGATTATAACATATTGATTGATAGTAAATGAACTGAGTAGATACAATAATGAATAATCAATTTAAGCATATTGAATAGGTTACACATACTAAGTCATTAAGTAAATTAACTTGATAAGAAGTATAATTACTCAAAGGTCATATGATATCATCTTGTAAACACTGAATAGTATATAGACAAGTTAAAGACCAATCAAACAATGTGAGACATATTTAACTATAGTCAGTAAACTACAAGATCTAGGAAGAGCCGGACTCCTAAGATCTTCTCCGCCCCCAGTTAGTACAGGTCCTCTACAATGATGCATAAGGTCAAGCTACTAACAACCTAGTTCGTCCTTGGTACATGTCATGTCACTAGTGAAAGGAGGTAGGTATGCATACCCTACCATATGAGGTACAACCACAATTGTACTCCACTCTCATCATATATATATATATATATATATATATATATATATATATATATAAAATCACCGAGACACGACCGTAGTCTTTCTCAAACTGAGGGCTAGGTATGGCCACTATCATCCTCCCTAACACTTGAATTTAGGATGACAATCATTCCAAATACTCATCAGTATGCGCACCGAGTAACCATTAGGAATACTCATTTCACTATCTGGCAATTTCTGACACTCAGATATATCTATGGCACATGGCACTACATGATTAGGGTTTCACTTAATTAGTTATGCCAATTGGGTGAATTCAGGCTAAATCATACAAATGGACATTCAAACCCTAATTATTTTCTAATAAGAGTATATGTATAACAACTTCAAAAGATATAAAACATTTGAGATATAAATCTTAATCACATTACCACATGTTATCATTCATTGCAAATTAATGGACCACACTTATCATCATACTTTTACAAGATACCAATATCTTATCACAAGTTCCAGGGTTTTAACCCTTATAGGAACATGAAGAGGATTTCACCTCAATCATGGCTTCAAACATGCCCAAAGGTCATTAAGACCATCACATTATTCATAGTAAGGTTATCATCATCATTCCATGTATTAAACAAGGCTCAAAAGATCATTAGCACATATGTGTCCATAGATACTAACATGGCAAGGCACTATGATATTCAAATAGTACTACAATGTGGTTTCAACATAAGAAGAGCATAATTCATTATCACATTAATCATTCAAGAAGTCTGATTATAACCAATCAACATCATATAATTACACTAAGGTTAGGTATAACAAACTAGATCACATGAGAGTTACACATCCACTTATTATAGCAATTTATCAAATATAACTATATGATGGCAAAGGTAAGACACAAATTAATGGTATTGAACCATCGAAATATCATCACTAGGACCCACAAATAATACCATGTGATTCATTCTAATACATTGGATGTTAAAGCATCCAATATTATTCATTGGATCAGGTTCATTGTTCAAGGTTATCAATTGAAGTATAGGTCTAACCATTAGATCAATTGAACCAAGGAACCATTGGTTCAAGGTTTAGTCAAATCTACAATTACATTACTAAATCATCATATATGGTGATGACCTGATCCATCATTAATTGTGATAATTAGGTCACCATTGGTTGTTATATTAGTAATACATTCAGTTAACACCATCAAATATTAAGCTAATGTCATCATCGATTGATAACATCATTAGAATACTTCGTAAATGATAATTAAACGTCTAATTGAGCCAAAAACTGACCTAAGGGGGTGACCATTGGTTTTCACCATAAATTTGAAACCCTTGATCATGAACATAAGTTTCCAAGATAGCAACACTATTGGTTGTTGAATGGTATGACCATCGGTTGTGTGATAGGGAAGGAAATAGCTTGACAACCCTAATTTGAACCATCAATTGTTTTGTGCTTAGCACCATAGGTTGTTGCTATCAACCTATCCCAGATCATATTACATCCTAGAAAGGTTGTAGACATGTTTACAAGTTCATATAGAACTGGAACAAAATAGGGAAAACCACAAAAATTCGTAATTCTAAACAAGCATGGTTTCTCTATGCTTAATTCAACACATTAAGGCATAAACATGAACTAACAAGCTTCTAGTAAGCAATATAAGTGAATAATGTTATATAACTCACCTCTATAGAGTAGGTCAGATCCCAAACAGAAAGAATCTTGAGAAAATAGGGCAAGAAAACCTTGTATTCATATTTGAACTTGGCCAAATAAGGACTTCTCTCCACAAGGAAGCAAAACACTAGAAAAAGAAACTAGAAGGATATATTTTTGAGTTCTAGAGCCACTTTCACCATGGAAAAGTAGAGTTACGACATGGAGGAAGGTCTAAGGAAGGAGAAGAGCAAGAAAAATGGAGAAGAAAGGAAGAAAACTACTTGCCTTGGTCGAAATCCCTAAAAGATGACCTTGGAAACCCTAAGTAGGGCTAGATGGAGCTCTAGGAGACCTTCTTCTCCAAAAAGAGGTTGTATTCTACCTTTGAGCAGTTGGTTATGCAGAAAAACAGAGTGGATTCGTTGCTCCAGGTTAGAGGAAAGAGAAAGCAAGCATAGTTTCGAATTTGGGCAAAGAAGAGGTAAATATAGCCCATGGATAAGGATAGAAGTAAGCATGAGGTGTAAAAGTAGCTTCCCCATGTGTCTATGGCCTTAAATTATTCAGAATATACAAGCACACACACAAGCAGCTCCCCCACCATCCATATTGACCTGCTTAGCTTTCCTTTGTCCAATTTCCCAGCCAATCACATGATTCATTAGTTGGTAGCTACTAAAGGTTGCTCATCCATGAAGGGGTAAACCTTAAAAAACCCTTGAGGAAAACACCTTCAAACCATGGATCAACTAGGAGAACCATGGATAAAAACACTAAAGAATGATAATATAACATATAAGGACCATAATGTATGTGAATAATTGCAAAGAAACCCCTCAATTGGGTAAATTGCAGAAAAGTCCAAAATGTACATAAAATTACATAACTTGCTCAAATAGTGTCAAAATTGGAACAAATTTGAAAATTAATCTTGTCTTATGATTTCAAAACATATCAAAAGGTTATATTAGGGTTATAAGCATTCAATTATGGTAATTAATCTCATTCAACTCATTAAGAAAGTTTAGGGGCCTTAGAACTATAAACCCCTAACTAGGATTTCGCCCCAAAATCCTATGCAAAAAGAGATGGGTATTTTCTACACATATCATTCTCTAGTTCCCATGTTGCTTTCTCTATGCCACAGTGATTCCAAAAAACTTTCACTAGTATTATATTTTTTCTCTTTAGCTTTTTCACCCTTCTATCGAGGATCAACACATGGCCCTCAACATAGGAAATATCCTCATATAACTCAACCTCTATTGGTTGGATTGTCTGGTCAGTATCTGGATGGCATTTACTCAACATAGAGATGTGAAAGACATTATGCAATTTATGTAGCTCTGGTGGTAGCTCCAACTTATATGCTACCTTTCCAACATGAGCTAGGACAGGGTATGGTCCCATAAATCTGGGAGCCAACTTACCCTTCTTTCCAAACTTCAACACACCTTTACAAGGAGAAACCTGAAGATATACTCTATCTCCCACTTAGAACTCAAGTGGTCTATGTTGGTTATCTGCATAAGATTTCTGCATGTCCTGGGCTTCTTTCAACTGTTGTTGTATCACTTTAATCTTTTCTGTAGTCTGTTGTACTAGCTTAGGACCCAAAAGTTGATATTCACCTGTCTCGTATCAACAAAGAGGAGACCGACATCGTCTCCCATGAAGAGCCTCATAAGGAGCCATATCTATGCTTCTTTGATAGCTATTGTTGTACACAAACTCTATCAGAGTCAGATGTACATCCAACTACCAAGAAATTGCAACACACATGCTCTCAAGAGATCCTCTAAAGTCTGAATAGTCCTTTCAGACTTGCCATCGGTCTGCGGATGAAAAGTTGTGCTGAATCTCAACTGTGTTCCCATTGTAGAATGCAGACGCTCCCAAAAACAACTTGTAAACTGTGGACCACTATCAGAAACTATAGTCACTGGAATGCCACGCAGACGGACTATCTCATCAACATATATTTGTGCCAATTTCTCTACTGTAAACATCATCTTAACTGGAAGAAAATGAGATGACTTAGTCAATCTGTCTACTATCACCCATATGGAATCATGACCTTTGGCTTTCCTAAGAAGACCAACCACAAAGTCCATAGTAATATGATCCCATGTCCACTGTGGTATTGGCAAGGGTTGTAATGTCCCTACAAGATTCTGGTGCTCAACCTTCACCTACTGACAAACTGGACATTTGGCAATGAACTCTGCCACATCACACTTTAGACCTAGCCACCAATACATGTCTTTCAAATTTTGGTACATCTTGGTACTTCCAGGATGCATTGCATACATGGAGGTGTGAGCCTCCTCAAGTACCATCTTCCTCAACCCATCAACATCAGGAACTACTGTCCTATTGTGGTAACAAACTGTACCATCATTTACCTCATGAAAGTCATCATACTTTTCACTGCCAATCCCTGATCGGATATTCTATATCATAGTATCATTCTATTGTGCATCATGAATTTGCTGTCTCAAGGTAGGTTTCACTTGTAACTATGCCAACAATCCTGCCAGTAAGGAAACTTCTAGCTATACATTCATCTGGTGAAGAGACAATAGCATATCTCTCTTATGGCACATCAAGGAATTTAATTGTGCATTATCTACCGTTGATAATGAAGATGACTTTCTACTCAATGCATCATCTACCACGTTTTCTTTCCCTGGATGGTAGTCTATTGTGCAATCATAATCCTTAATCAACTCCATCCATCTCCTCTACCTCATATTCAGCTCCTATTTTGAGAAGATATACTGTAGATTCTTGTAGTCAGTGAAGATCTGACACTTTTCTCGATAAAGATAGTGTCTCAAGATCTTTAAGGCATGGACCACCGCTGCAAGCTCCAGATCATGTGTTGGGTAATTCTCCTCATGTTTCTTAAATTGTCACGAAGCAAAAGAAATCACATTTTTATCCTGCATCAACACACATCCCAACCCATTTTTTGAAGCATCACAAAAGACAATATAGTCTTTTCCTTGCTCTGGCAGTACTAACACCGGTGCACTAGTCAACCTATCTTTCAAAAGCTGGAAAGAACGTTGACTCTTGTGATTCCAAGCAAAAGGAACATCCTTCCTGGTTAACCTAGTTAGGGGTAACACTATAGAACTAAAGTCTTTGATGAACCTCCTGTAATAATCTGCCAGACCTAGGGAATTATAGATCTCTGTCAGTGTCTTTGGTTGTTCCCATTCTAGTAGAGATTCCACTTTCTTGGGATCAACACAAATTCCTTTTACAGATATAACATGGCCTAGAAAAGACACTTCAGATAACCAGAATTCACACTTGCTAAACTTAGCATATAGTTGATGCTGCCTCAACAAAGTCAATGCCTGGTGAAGGTGTTGCTCATGTTGTTGACTATCGTTGGAGTATATCAGGATATCATCTATGAACATGACCACACACTGGTCAAGATAAGGTCTAAACACCCTATTCATTAGATCCATAAAATTTGCAGGTGCATTGGTTAGCCCAAATGGCATAACCACAAACTCATAATGACCATACCTAGTTCTAAAAGCTGACTTGGGTATGTCATCAACCTTAATTCTCAACTGATGGTAACATGACCTCAGGTCTATCTTTGAAAACACAGTGGCACCTCTCAACTGATCAAAAAGATCATCAATCCTCAGCAAAGGATACTTATTCTTTATTGTCACCTTGTTCAACTGTCTGTAGTCTATACACAACCTCATCAAACCATCCTTCTTTTAACAAACAACACAGGAGCACCCCAAGGGGAATTTCTCAGCATGATAAAACCCTTCTCTAACAGTTCTTGTAACTATTTCTTTAACTCCTGCATCTCTGTTGGTTCCATTCTGTATGCTGACTGTGCTATGGGTTGTGTTCCAGGAACAAGGTTGATCTCAAACTCAATCTCTCTAGGAGGGGGAATGCTAGGAAATTCCTCAGGAAAGACATCCTCAAATTCTTACACCACTAGTACCTCCTGGATACTAGGACCTACCGCCTTGGTATCCACAACATGAGCTAAGAAAGCCTCACATCATTGTCTCATCAACCGCTCAGCTATCATAGCTGACATCAAACATGTAGGAAGAATTTTCCTATCACCCTGAAAAATCACTGTATATCTCCATCATGGAATGTCACCACTTTAGTACTACAGTCCAAGACTACCTTTTATTTTTCCAAGGTATCCATTCCTAGGATTACATCAAAACCATGCATGTCAAGTGGCAAAAGATCCACTTGAATGTTGTGTCTAGAGAAAAAAAGAACACAAGAAGGGCACACTTCCCGCAACTCAGCAGAATCAACCAAAGGAGTCTCTAGCTGCAGGCTATTAGATCTAAGACTAACAGGTAGATAAAAAATATATATCACCTCTCTGGTGATAAAAGAGTGCATCACACCCGGATCTACTAACACATATATGAAACAAGAAGCAGACAAATCAGAATGAAATAATTCAATCTGACCTGTCACGACTCATGGATTGACCACTGCTTCCAGCTGAGTCATGGCATAGAACCTAACTGTCACCTACTTCCGTCCACATCCTCTGCTTGCCTATCCTGAGGATCCTACATGGGATGCCTAACCACGTCCTCTGCCACTACCAATATCAAATTGTCGTTGTTGTGATCCCTGTTGATTCTACCTTAGTTGTCGAGTCACCTCCTCAACCTTCATATGGCAATTCCATATAATATGCCCTATCTGTCCACATTGATGACACACTTGGTTATCACTATGTGGTCTAAATGGCCCTATAATTGAGACTGATGATGAACTGCGAGTTCCTGTTGGTGGAAAACTGTGACCTCTACCCCTACTCGGGATTCACTATGATGGTGCATGTGATCTTGGTTCAGTGAAGGTTGACCTTTGTTGCGATGGGGGTAGGAAACACCTTGGCTTCTTAAAGCATCCAAATGATTTCTCTGCATAGGTCGCTTCTTAGCATTAGCTTCACACTTCTCTATGGAAAACCTCTCAATCCTCTTGACAGATTCCACAAAGGTGGAAAATCTTTCCCTATTCTCCAAGGATGATTATGTAGTAGTCAACTCCGTACTCAAGCCCTTCTCAAATCTCTGGATCCATTCCTTGTCCATTGCTTCCATGTGTGGGCAGAACCTCATAAGTTCCATAAACTTTGATTCATACTCATTGATAGTCATAGCTCCCTGACAAATCTTCTCAAACTGAGAAATTTTCTCATCTAGGTAGGTCTCTGGAAAATATCGGCTAACAAATTCCCTCTGAAACTCCTCCCATCCTATCACAACTCCTGGCCCTTTCTCCTCTTCTATGGCCCACCAGTGGCCAGCACTACCCTTCAACAAGTATGTTGCATGCTTAACTTTGTCTTCTTCAACGATGTTTAGGATATTGAATGCCTTTTCCAGCTCAGTCAACCACATGTCAGCATCTATTGGACAGAAGTACCTGCATATTCAATCGCCCCAACATGTCTAAGACGTTCAAATGTCTTCCCAACTCCTTGGGACTCCACATTAGAGGTGACTGCCCTAGCTTGAGGTGTTGGTGCTCTGTCAGTAATATGTGTAATTGGGGCCATCATCTGTCTAAACATATGTTGAAACTCAGGATTGGCCATCATTGTCGAGTCTAGATGAGGCATTGCGGGATGCTCTGGCCTTGCTTATGGCAATCTCTCATCGCGTGCCTGCCTCCCAACACCTCATCCCGGTGCTATATAGCTACTCTCAACATGTTCTTCATGTCCTCCAGACATATCTGCATAAACATAAACTATGATCAGATATGTTGGACACATAAGAACATACTCAAACCTAAGTCCTATGTAACTGTAGACTCAGTAAACCTAGAGATCTGATACCAACTCAACTAATACACTTCATCACGCTAACAAGATTACTCAAAACAAAAAACACGATCAACTAGTAATTTATCACATAGTCAAAAATGTAGAATAATTAAAACCAATTCCAACAATGTAAATGAACTCTAGAACATTTATAAAAGTCCATCATTCCATTCACATATACTATAACAAGTATTTACATATGGGTCCAAAGACCTCAGTCACAACCTGCATACAAAAGATATTTCACATATACATGCCATATATTTACAAACATTGGGATACTACCAAAATCTCATGTCGATACATGTATATCATCTAGAAAACACATCCCATACCTGGACATTAGAGTACAGGGATGACACTAGGACTCTACTACTAACAACTAAAACTAACCAAGCTTCTGAATCTATTGATCACCAGGTTGGTTATCTTCCACAGTGTGACCTCGACCTCGTTGCCCGCGACCACCTAAAACAAATATGTGGTGACCCACAGGTGAGACCCAATCCCAGTGAGAAATATAACTCTCTCCAACATATATTGATTATAACATATTAATTTACAGTAAATAAACTAAGAAAATTAACTTGACAAGAAGTATAATTACTCAAAGGTCATATGATATCATCTTGTAAACACTGAATAGTATAAAGACAAGTTAAAGACTCATCAAACAATGTGAGATGTATTTAACTATAGTTAGTAAACTATACGGCTTATATCACTTCTTTTATTACATTTCCCTGAGGGATTTGAGAAATACCACTCAAGTCCCAACTGACCACTACTAAGTCGAAATCAGTGCCATACAAGATCTAGGAAGAGCCAGACTCCTAAGATCTTCTCCGCCCTCGGTCAGAACGGGTCCGCCACAGTGACACATAAGATCAAGCTGCTAACAGCCTAGTCCGTCCTTGGTACAGGTCATAACACTAATGAAAGGAGGTAGGTACAATACCCTACCATCTGAGGTACAACCACAATTGTCCTCCAATCTCATCATCATATATATATATAATCACTGAGACACGACCACAACCGTTCTCAAACTGAGGGCTAGGTATGACCACTGTCATCCTCTCTAACACTTGAATTTAGGATGACAAGAACCCCACATACTCATCAGTATGCACTCTGAGTATCCCTTAGGAATACTCATTTCACTATCTGGCAATTTCCGACACTCAGATAGATCTATGGCACAAGGCACTACATGATTAGGGTTTCACTTAATTAGTTATGCCAATTGGGTGATTTTAGGCTAAATCATACAAATGGACATTCAAACCCTAATTCTTTTCTAATAAGAGTATATGTATAACAACTTCAAAAGATATAAAACATTTGAGATATAAATCTTAATCACATTACCACATGCTATCATTCATTGCAAATTAATGGACCACACTTATCATCATACTTTTACAAGATACCAATATCTTATCACAAGTTCCAGTGTTTTAACCCTTATTGGAACATGAAGAGGATTTCACCTCAATCATGGTTTCAAACATGCCCAAAGGTCATTAAGGCCATCACATTATTCATAGTAAGGTTATCATCATCATTCCATGTCTTAAACAAGGCTCAAAAGATCATTAGTACATATGTGTCCATAGATACTAACATGGAAAGGCACTATGATATTCAAATAGTACTACAATGTGGTTTCAATACAAGAAGAGCGTAATTCATTATCACATTAATCATTCAAGAGGTATGATTATAACCAATTAATATCATATAATTACACTATAGTTAGGTATAAAAAGCTAGATCACATGGGAGTTACACATCCACTTATTATAGCGATTTATCAAATATAACTATATGATGGCAAAGGTAAGACTACAAATTAATGGTATTGAACCATCAAAATATCAACACTAGGACCCACAAATAATACTATGTGATTTATTCTAATCCATTGGATGTTAAAGCATCCAATATTATTCATTGGATCAGGTTCATTGTTTAAGGTTATCAATTGAAGTATAGGGCTAACCATTAGATCAATTGAACCAAGGAACCGTTAGTTCAAGGTTTAGTCAAATCTACAATTACATTATTAACTCATAATACATGGTGATGACCTGATCCCCCATTAATTGCGTTCATTAGGTCACCATTGGTTGTTAGATCAGTAATACATTCAGTTAACACCATCAAATATTAAGCTAATGTCATCATCGATTGATAACATCATTAGAATACTTTGTAAATGATAATTAAACATATAATTGAGCCAAAACCTGACCTAAGGGGGTGACCATAGGTTGTCACCATAAATTTTATACTCTTGATCACGAACATAAGTTGCCAAGATAACAACACCATTGGTTGTTGAATGGTATGACCATCAGTTGTGTGATAATGAAGGAAATAGCTTGACAACCCTAATTTGAACCATCAATTGTTTTGTGCTTAGCACCATAGGTTGTTGTTATCAAACTGTTACAGATCATGTTACACCTTAGAAAGATCGTAGACATGTTTACAAGTTCATATAGAACTGGAACAAAATAGGGATCGACACAAAAATTCATAATTATAAACAAGCATGGTTTCTCTATGCTTAATTCAACACATTAAGGCATAAACATGAACTAACAAGTTTCTAGTAAGCAATATAAGTGAAGAATGTTATATAATTCACCTCTATAGAGTAGGTAAGATCCCAAACAGAAAAATCTCGAGAAAATAAGGAAATAAAACCATAGATTCAGATCTGAACTTGGCCAAATAAGCACTTCTCTCCACAAGGAAGCAAAACCCTAGAAAAAGAAATAAGGAGGATATAATTTTGAGTTCTAGAGAAACTTTCACCATGGAACAGTAGGGTTCTGACCTAGAGGAAGGTCTAAGGAAGGAGAGGAGCAAGAAAAATAGAGAAGGAAGGAAGAAAACAACTTTCCTTGGTTGAAATCCCTAAAAGATGACCTTGGAAACCCTAGGTAGGGCTGGATGGAGCTCTAGGAGACCTTCTTCTCCAAAAAGAGGTTGTCTTCTACCTTGGAGCAGTTGGTTCTGTATAAAAATAGAGTGGATTCATTGCTCCCGGTTAGAGGAAAGAGAAAGCAAGCATAGTTTCGAATTTGGGCAAAGAAGAGGTAAATATATCCCATGGATAAGGATAGAAGCAAGCATGAGGTGTAAAAGTAGCTTCCCCGTGTTTCTATGGCCTTAAATTATTAAGAATATACAAGAACACACACAAGTATATCCCCCACCATCCATATTGACCTGATTATCTTTCCTTTGTTGAATTTCTTAGCCAATCACATAATTCATTAGTTGGTAGCTACTAAAGGTAGCTCATCCATGAAGGGGTAAACCCTAAAATACCCTTGAGGAAAACACCTTCAAACCATGGCTCAACTAGGAGACCCATGGATCAAAACACTCAAGAATGATAATATAACATCTAAGGAATATAATGTATGTGACAAATTGCAAAGAAAACCCCTCAATAGGGTAAATTGTAGAAAAGTCCAAAATGTACAAAAAATTGCATAACTTGCTCAAACAGTGTCCACATGAGACCAAATTTGAAACTTAAGCTTGTCTTATGATTTAAAAACATATCAAAAGGTTATATTAGGGTTATAATCATTCAATTATGGTAATTAAGCTCTTTCAACTAATTTAGCAAGTTTAGAGGCCTTACACTAATTGTGTTGGAACTCATATAGGATAATCTTAGAGTTGAAATCTAATTCTATAGTGATAATTTAAATGGTTGAATTAGATTGGGTACGAAGTTTCAGCACAATTGGATAATTCTTGCAACCCCAAATTAAATAGCGAGTATCATTCCTAAATATAAATCTCAATGTGAATCGAACTACATTCTATTTCTCTTAATTAACAATGTTGGTTCTCAAATGTATTAATCTCGGGTTTTCTAAAGTTTTTGATTTATGAATGTCACACTATACGTCCAAATTATCATTGGAACATGATCATCGTTGTTGCGACCTATCTTCTAGCCTGAGTCACTGTTCCTATTTTCGTGCATAGTAACTCTTGAAGGCATAATTTCCTTTGCCTCAATCTCTATATCTCTTCTTCATCTTTTGCCACAATCTTTCGTCATTGCCTTCCTTTTTCACTTTTGTTTCTGTCGAGCTCTTTCGGTAACTATGTGGTTTAGTGTACAAGTTTTTCCCAACCTAACTCAAGCATGCCTTCTACCATGGTTTATAGGGCAAAGCTTATAGGCCTCTATACTAAAATCCAAACCTATATAAGTATTCCTAGACCCCCTTGATGTTGCCTGCACCAACATGATACTAAACCTCTCCTGACACTATTCTTTGAAGTCTCTCAATTTCCTTGCTACCTCCGTTACCTACAACCTCATGGCTTCATCAAAACCTAATTAGGTGAGTAGTAAGTTTCTTAAATCCCTCTTTTTATTTCCATGTTCTTATTTTCTCACGTGAATCCACCTCTTTCCTTGCCCACTAGCCAATGATGTTTTTCCCAGATTATCACATGCCAACAATGGTTTCTAGTAGTTCTTCATCCCCTAGAAACTTCTTTTTGGCACCAATACCTTTTCCTCATTAATCCCTTCTTGCTTTTCCTTTCGCCCTCTTTGTAAAGCCCGTAACCTTGCTAATTCATAAATATGATTATTTGGCTTAATCAAATACTTAGTTTCAAAATTAAACTTTTGATAATGATTTTATATCAAGAATTTGGTTCTCGGCTTCGCTTGCTTGAGCTATCTAATTTTGTGTAACTCCAGGCCTTTGTGCAATTTACCCATTTATGTGGGTTAAAAATAATTTCAACACTTGCATAGTTCATTTCATAATATTCTTAAGAACCTTGCAAATTTTCATTACATTACGATGCTTTTCAATTTGTTGCATGGGATACTTTTTCCCTATAAATGTTTACTCAGTTGGTAATATTGCTATATAATTAATCAACATATTGATAATAACATTTGGGACCCGTGCGGGAGGCTTCCCAATGAAGAGTCAATATCTCTGTCGGGGTAGCCTAACGAGACCAACGAGACTAGAGTAACTAGCAGATATTTTGCATGGGACTTAATTTACCTCACGTGCAACCTTCCCTGACGCACTTTTGATGCGGGGACAATACCACCCACTCGGTCGTTCTCCCAGTCTCCACTTGCCACGCGTGTCATGTTTATTTTTGTTTTGCTTATAACTTTTAAATCATAAGGTTTTTTTTGATGAAACAAAATGCATTAGAATCCTTATAGAAGTAACTTTCCAACAAGACCAATATTGACATATATAAAGAAAAAAGAAAAGGAAAATAATGAGGGAATAAAAGTAATAAAGAGAGGAGGTAAGTAAAAAAGTAATAAAATGAGAAAGAAGGATATGAGAAGACTAATATCGACATATTTTTTATAAAAAAAATGATATCAAAGAATAAATAAGTATTATTTGCACATTTTTAGAAGAAAAAAAATAAATAAGTGAAATAAAAAGAGACCCAAAAAAAAAAAGAGGAGCAAAGTAATGATATAACAGGACAGACGTAATGAAAAAAATCCAGTGACGAGGGAAGTAACGGGGACAGAGGAAAGTGAGTGTGTTGTTGATTGGGCGAATTCCAAAAAAAATTGAGTGCATTACTATTAATGTGCCTAGTTCTTAGAGTATGTGTATAAATAATAAATTAGCACAAATCTTAACATAATACACCCAATATTTGTAGAAAAATGATTAATGATGGTGCTAATGGATCAAATTATGGTGTCAATGTGCCTACTTCTTAGAGTATGTGTATATATAGCAAATTAGTACAATTCTTAACATGATGCACTCAATAGTTGTAGAAAAATGTCCAATTATGGTGATAATACACCCAATTATGGTGTGAATGTGTTTACTTCTTAAAGTATGTGCATAAAAGAAAATTAACGCAACTATTAACATAATGTGCCTAATATTTGTAGAAAAGTGCCCAATTATGATGCTAATGTGCCCAATTATGGTGTAAATGTTTACTTCTTAGAGTATGTACATTAATATCAAATTAACACAAATCTTAACATAATGTGTCCAATATTTCTAACAAAGCACCCCGTTATAGTTCTAATGCCCCCAATTATGATGTGAATGTGCTTACTTCTTAGAGTATGTGTATGAATAATAAATTAGCACAAATCTTAACATAATGAGCCCACTATTTGTAAAAAATGCCCAATTATAGTGCTGATAAGCCCAATTATGGTGTGAACGCACCTACTTCTTAAAGTATGTGCATAAATAGAAAATTAGCACAAATTTTAATATAATGCACCCAATATTTATCGAAAAAACTCAATTATGGTGCTAATGCTCCCAATTACTGTGGCAACACATCCCATTATCATACAGATAACGAGGTTTTACGCGAAAACGTGCAGAAATCACCATAACCATAGATTATGAAAAATACGGTTTAATTAAAACCGATTGTGGAAAACTGATAAACTATGGAACTATTACTTTCCAGTCCTCATCCTGCACAGAAACATGTCATATACACATACACGAGATCTGATACGTGTTCACAGTTTACTGAAATAGCTGTCTATCCATCACATGGGTTCACCACCTGTTCATATACATAAAGGCCCATATCCGGCCTACAGCAGGATATACAAAACATCATCGATCGTTTATCGTGAAACAACGTCAAAACACTGCCGAGGACCTGAGAGTATTGGGATGACTCTAGACTCTACTACAAAACATCCAAAACAACATCATATCCATCACTTGCCTTCTACTGCTCTTCAAGCTGCTCGGCTGCAACACCACGACCACGACCACGTCTACCTCGACCACCTGAAAACCAGCAGAGTGAGAAAATTGAACAATTGTCCCAGTGGGAAACATAACTTCCCACCGCAACTACAGAACCTTAGCAAGATAACTATAATAGCAGATAATTATCAACAGGCACAACCAGAGCAGTCTATATATATATAGCAAAGCTATTCTTACCGACAAGCTTACCAGCTGTACAAGATACATATAACCAAAAGTCTCTCAATAGAACATGTTTACCAGAATAAGATACAATGTCACATAACCTGATTATCCAGATAAGGCGTATTACCACAAACCTGATGAATATAGAAGTACCTGCAGATATACCAGAATTTAATACACAAACAAGGTCTCAACCAATGTTTTGTATTTATCCTAAGCAGTAAATACTAAACAGATGTATTACGTATTATTATGCCCTGAGGATTTGAATCGTACCATTCAAATCCAACCTCTGGCTGCGAAGCCTAAGACTGGTGCCATACAAGGTCAATGGAAGAGTCGGACTCCACGACCTCCCACCTCGTGGTCATTACACGAGCACAACACAAGCATGACCTCAGTCATATGCTGTAGTGGTCTAAGCCACGAGGTCAGCTCCATAGGCTACCGTCACTCTAGCCCGCCTTGGTACAGGTTTCGGCGCTAGTACAAATGAGCCACGGGCCTGATCACCGTGCTCTGAGCCATGAACACATTCATGCTTTCTCATCACATATCCTGAGCCCTGGGCCTGTTCACCATGCTCTATATACGTATCTGAGTCTGTAACTGAAGTTACACTCTTACCTCCTCACTTTCAGGCTAGGAGCAACCTACGCATATTCAACAATATGCGCTTCCAGGTTAACCCGTAGGAGAACCTGTTTCACCATCACCAAGTCCTGACGATGATGGATCTATGGCCAGGGCAACTACATGATATATTTCAATTGTGATTACTTAGTATCTTTTAGATGGATTGCATGATTCAACCAAGTTATATAACATGCAAGATATAACGGAAAGTAAAGAACATTATATTATTATTGAAACCTCATCAACCCAATCCATCACAAGGATCCAGCAACACATGTTACCCCTTGGCCTCTTGCCAACCATCCAGATCCATATCAAGGATCGTCACATACCATAGGGTATCAAACCTTCATCATGTACTGTCACTGCCTCTCAAGGCTCACATCATCATCATGGGACCAATACATTACATATATAATCTCATAGAACAAATATCAAGGTAATGTTACTCATCACATATATCACACAGCCCTTTCATGGCTACACATCACCTGCATGGTTAGGGTACATAATAACCATAGATTCAACATAAGGAATATGCTCACTATCATGGTCTATCATTCAAGATAATCTATTTGTCAATATTACGCTATTTGATGATCAAGCTTGTTAAGCACATCATACCATAATCTTGCCTACCCTTATCTCAAGATTATACAAACAATCAAGGTATTCAATTTATAATAAAAATCATGTTGAGTATACAGAGCAAACACTATTGCTACCAATTGTCATTATCACCATCAACTATCATCATTATTATCTCTATCATTAAGTAACCATTAATGCAACTACCATTGTTACCAAAATCATTACTACTTTTGATGCCATTATTACTATTATCAGCATTGTCATCTACTATTATCTTCATTGCTATGTCATTAAGCAAACTATTAATATAACTGCCACTTATCACCATTATTCCAATCATTAGGCAATCATTAATCACATTAAATTATTTAACATCATTATTGCTTTCACTTATGAGGAACACCTTAGTTATCAACAACATTATCATCATGGCTATCATTAGCACTACTAACATTATTATTATGTAAATAACATTGTGCATAACCATTCACTTCCATGATACATGAGACCATCATTAGAAAACCACATAACCCTCACTAAACAACCCACAACCTTGGCTAGCACTAGGGTTGCAGCAACGTTGCGCTGTACCCTACCGGCCAACACACTTCAAGGTGTGACGCCCGTCACAACTCAACCATAACGCCCGATATGCTAGGGCTATCGTCCAGCTTGTTGACTCAAGGTCAATTAGGTCAATGTTGACTCACGTCTAAATTGACTAAACCCTTGTTTTGATGATGACTAACCATTCCACATATTGGTGTCTAATGCTTCTACATTGAGTGATTTCAGATTAGGTTTAGACACATTCCAAATGCCCTAACTTGCGCATATCAAATTGGAGAAAAGACAAGTCAAAATAGCTACAAGTGTGCAATTTGGGATCTCTATGTAAATGACCTTAGAATTGCTTTGTAATCACTTGTAATGATTGTATGACTTGTAATTAAGCTTAGAAAAATTATTGGGACACAAAAATCCATCATTTGTACAGTTTTACGAAAATTCCAAAATACCCATAACAGGGATTTGGTCGGCCGAATTCCAAACTCGGCCGATCCATATATTCTGGAATTTTCTGGGCAATCGGCCGAGTTACCAACTCAGCCGATCCCTGTTCGGTCGAGTTTCTATGGTGGGAAACTCAGCCGATCCACTGATCGGTCCAAGTTGAAAGTCGACCGATCGGCCGAGTTTCTCCAAGGAAACTCGGCCGACAGTCTATCTTTCAGACTTGTCGCTTAGTGGTTCGGCCGAATTACCTTTATAGAAACTCGGCCGATCAGACTGTACTGGAATGCAGAAAAAAGCAAATCCAACCGTTGGAGACTTTGTTGGGACCCAAAATAGATCCGTTGCAACTTGTAAAACGGCTATTTTTCGTTCCTAAGTGTTCCCAAAGGCTAAGAGGCATCCCCAACTATAAATAGGACCCCTTGGGCTTCATTCCAAGGTGGAGCATTCATTGCAAACTCTTTGTGAGGTTCCTATTCTATAGTTGAGTGCTTCCTACAGCCTCCTCTCTCTCTCTAAGCTTAATCACTTGCTACATCCATTAGAGTGAGTAGGAGATTTGTAAGAGAGCTAGTATTATTTGTATATCTTGTGAGGCTCTCACTTCCACCACCTCCCCATCTCTCATTTCCTATATTGAAGATGAAGGTTCTCTCTCTTGTCCAAGAGAGGTGAAGAAGAACAAGGGAAGGAGTCCCTTGGTGAAGATCAAGGCTGAAGACTTGGAGCTAGAGTGGGTAAGCCCTTGGAGAAGGCAGAAGACTCAAGCTCAAGTGGGTAAGTCCTTGGTGGAAAGCTTCTCCGAGTGAAGGTGAAGTCAAAGGCGGAAGATCCAAGAAGAGTGGGTAATTCCTGCAAGGCCGAAGACTTGTGCAAGAGTGGGTAAGTCCTTGGAGAAGGCCGAAGACTCTTGCAAAGTGGGGAAGTCCTTGGTAAGGTTGAAGACTCTTTGTATTGGATAGGTAAGTCCTTTGTTGGGTCATGTATTGTAAGTCTTATGAATGAATATAAGAGTGCAATTGGTTGAAGTCCTAGAGGTTGACCTCTCTAGGCAAGTGGACTGACACACTTCTAGTTTGAAGTGTGGAACCACTCTAAATAGCTTGTCAAATTTGGTGCATGTTCAATCTCTCTTATCCTTGCTATGCATGATTTAGTTGCACTCAAATTACCTATTTAGCAACCTTATCTTGTCATATATTTTGAAGGTTTGATGAGTTTTGTTTAAGTGGTTTCAGCTCTATTCACCCCCCCTCTAGAGCACCTAAGTCACCCATCCAGGATCCAACAAGTGGTATCAGAGCGGGTCTTCTCCAAGCATACTTCTACAAGTAGGAGAAGATGGGTGACTATCTAGGAGGGAGACTCTTGACCAGCCTTCCAATCTTCAATGGGAGCAACTTCCTCTATTGGAGAAGAAGACTTCAATTCTTCATCCAAGGATCAAGTCTCGAGATGTGGCAAATGGTGAACAGCCCATACATTCTACCAAAGATAACCATTGAAGAATGGGATGAAGCCACCTTGATGAAAGCTACCTTGAACGCTAGAGCCATGCACATCCTTTATGCCTCCATGACCCCCACCGAGTTCAACCGGATTTCCTCTTGTGAGACGGCCTATGAGATATGGAGAAAGCTTTGCATCACTTATGAAGGGACAGATCAAGTGAAGGAAAGCAAAGTCTACATGCTCAAAGGGCTGCTTGAAAACTTCAAGATGGGAAAGGAGGAGAGTATAGCCAACATGTACTCAAGGATCAACACCATTGTGAATGGTCTTGCTATTCTAGGACATCCTATGTCTAGTGGAGAGGTCAACTCAAAGATCCTTAGAACTCTCCCAAAGAGGTGGGAATCCAAGGTGACTTCCATTAAAGAAGCAAGGTCGCTTAGGGATATTCCTATTGAAGAGCTCATTGGAAATCTACAAGCACATGAAGCCACACTTGACAAGAGGGAGGAAGTAGAAAGACAAGAGAAGAAAGAGCTAAAGAGAATGAAGAAGGCTGAAATGAAGGCTCAAATTGAAGCTATCATGGAACAAGTCTCTCCATCCTCTCAAGCTAAAGAAGATGCCATGTACTCCAAAGGTCGACTCTACAAAGGCAAATCCTCCTCCATCCGGTGCTTCACATGTGGAAAGAAGTGTCACTACAAGGAAGATTGCCCACAAGGAAAAAAGACCCATCTTCACAAGAAGAAATGGCAATCAAGCTCAAGTGAAGATTCAAGTGAAGGATCAAGATCAAGCTCAAGTGATGAAGGAGAATGTCATTTTGCTCTTGTAGCATCAACAAGTGAAGACTCAAATGAGGTAAATCTAGACTCTTTAGATAAAGAATCCTTGATTGATCTCATTCATGATATTTGTGCATCTCTTAAGTCTTCCAAAAAGAAAAAGAAAAAGCTTGCTAAAATTGTTGATAATTTGCATATAGAACTAGATGATCTTGAATATGCAAATTCTTGCTTGCTTATTGATAAAAATGATTGTCTTAGCCAAGTAGACTCTCTTAAACTTGAAAATGCTAGTTTACTTGATAAGATTACATTTCTAGAAGCTCAACCTCTCATGCCTAATTCTAATGAAGAACATACTTTAATTATTGATTCTCTCATGCATGACATTGATGTTCTTAAATCTGAAAACAAAAACAAAGATTTTGTTTTGCATGAATTAGAACTAGAGAATGCCTCCTTGCTTGCTAAAATCAATGGGCATGAATCTTGTTCTAGTTCTACTAATAGAGAGAATGATGTTGCTGCTCTTCATATTGATAGAGATTCTTATTTAACTAAAACTCTTTGCCTAGAAAATGATCTTCTACATGCTAGAGATAACATTAATCAATTGTCTTCTACTATTGCTTCTCTTAAGCATGATAATGATAGTTTAAGATCTTCTTTGCAAAGATTCTTAGTTGGTAAAAAGAATCTTAATCAAATTCTAGACCATACTACTAAACAAATTGGTAGACATGGTTTAGGGTATGATAGTAGTCAAGGGAACAACAAAGATAAAGGACCTCCAATATTCCATGGAGAATCCTCTAGTTCCAAGACTATGGGCACATGCAACTATTGCAATGATTTTGGTCATTATTCTACTTGTTGTCCTTTTAGGAAAGCACCCAAGAGAAATAGGATTTGGGTTGCTAAGCTAACTCCTCCGGACCCAAAAACATGATTGGGGACCACTTCATCTTTCTTCTTGTAGGTACTTGCAAATGGATTGATTTGAGCTATTGAATTGCAAATTGACTTCTCAATCCACATGAAAGAAGAAAGGTGAGATGTGTAGAGGGTGACAACAAGTGGAAAAGCAATGGTAAGCACAAAGGTAATGGTTTTATTGCTTGTAACCTTTTCTAACTTGTTTTGTCAAGTTAGTGTGCACTATACATATGGTTTTTGAGTCAAAAGTGGTATTTTGTGTTTCTCTTCACACTCTTGCTCAAAAACTGTTTCTAATGCTTCTATAGTGCATTACTAACTTGATTAGACATGTTTGGATATGGTTTGTATTTTTAGCATGCCTTTAAATATGTTTTTATAAAATAGGTGTGCTTGTTGACAGCTGCTCTGTCGGCCGAGTTTGCCCTAGTGAAACTCGACCGATAGGCACCATGGGTGTTGCCAACAGCTGTCATCGGTCGAGTTGCCAATGCACAGAACTCGACCGATTACACTGTGCACAGAATATAAAGTTGGCTTATTGGATGAGAATTTCCCTCTCAACTAGATTTTCTCAACCAATAGCCTTATTCTTTGGCACTCCCTTGGTATCTTTATATATGCATATTGTCATGTTCTAAATTGCCTATCTTGCATACAACTCTATCTCTCTAATTGCTCTAATTTGGTATATCTATATCTTGCAATTACTTGCTTTGAGTTGTTTTGCAGGTTTTGATGATGATCTCCTTGGATCTCTTGGTTGTGTCTAAAAATTGCTTCCGTTGTGCTCTAACTTGCTACATCTCTCTAGGTGTATATCTTGTTTTGATACAACCTTGACGTTCATAGGGGTAATCATCTTATGGTAAGGATGCATATCTAGTGAGTTATATCCTTTCATGCGTCTAAAATTGCATATCTCTTGGTTTGGATATATCTCTATATCTACTCATAGCTTGCTTTATCTTGTGTATCTCTTGCTATGATCTAGATCCTACTAGTAGTCCTAACTTGTGATGTCATCTACTAGTAGTTCATATACATGTAGTTCTAGCCTTGTTTAAAATTGCCATCTTTGATCATATATATGTTATGATTGTATCTTATCTCATACATACTCAAGTTTGTTCCTTGAATTGCATATCTACTATCTTGAGTTGCTTGCATAACATTGTGATGCAGGGTACATAGATCTACATTGTATGTAGAAATTGGAGTATTTTTGGATTTTATGCAGGTTTTGCTCCAATTTCAGTTTTTGCTGCAAGTATAGTGCTTTTTATGCAGAAACACCCTTCTGAGCAAGACTCATCGCTTCGCCATGAGCTCCGATGGTTTTTGGTCAAATTCCATCATCTTGAGGGTCAAACTTGTGATTTATTGTTTTTCTGCAGTACTTTATCTTGCATTTTTGGGATGTTCAAGTATATGCTTTAACTTGCTTTTCTTTCTATGCTTGGACAAGCCCCTATCTGTGCTCTTCTACTCTCCTTATATAACTTTTGTTGTCTTCTTTCTCTTAACAAGTGGTGTTTCTTAGTTTCTTCACACCCCCACCTTTTTGAAATGACAAAGGGGGAGAAAGATATGTCTTCTTTTGACAACAGGGAGAAGGCATGTCTTACATGAAGCAAAGAAGCGTGTCCATGTAAAGGGGAGAAGGTAAATGGGAGAAGACATATATGTGTAGAACATATATGAGTAGAAGACATAGTTTCTATAAATGTTATGAAAGCTAACCATGCAGGAGAAATAGCATCAATTGAGGGGGAGTATGAAAACTCCACTAGCATCAATTGAGGGGGAGCATATGAACTCAATTCTACTGAAACCCCTAGGTTTCTCCAAAGGTATGATTTTACTTACAAGCTTTCAATACATTTATGGAATGGTTTGTCATCTTCAAAAAGGGGGAGAATGTTGACTCAAGGTCAATTAGGTCAATGTTGACTCACGTCTAAATTGACTAAACCCTTGTTTTGATGATGACTAACCATTCCACATATTGGTGTCTAATGCTTCTAGATTGAGTGATTTCAGATTAGGTTTAGACACATTCCAAATGCCCTAACTTGCGCATATCAAATTGGAGAAAAGACAAGTCAAAATAGCTACAAGTGTGCAATTTGGGATCTCTATGTAAATGACCTTAGAATTGCTTTGTAATCACTTGTAATGATTGTATGACTTGTAATTAAGCTTAGAAAAATTATTGGGACACAAAAATCCATCATTTGTACAGTTTTACGAAAATTCCAAAATACCCATAACAGGGATTTGGTCGGCCGAATTCCAAACTCGGCCGATCCATATATTCTGGAATTTTCTGGGCAATCGGCCGAGTTACCAACTCAGCCGATCCCTGTTCGGTCGAGTTTCTATGGTGGGAAACTCGGCCGATCCACTGATCGGTCCAAGTTGAAAGTCGACCGATCGGCCGAGTTTCTCCAAGGAAACTCGGCCGACAGTCTATCTTTCAGACTTGTCGCTTAGTGGTTCGGCCGAATTACCTTTATAGAAACTCGGCCGATCAGACTGTACTGGAATGCAGAAAAAAGCAAATCCAACCGTTGGAGACTTTGTTGGGACCCAAAATAGATCCGTTGCAACTTGTAAAACGGCTATTTTTCGTTCCTAAGTGTTCCCAAAGGCTAAGAGGCATCCCCAACTATAAATAGGACCCCTTGGGCTTCATTCCAAGGTGGAGCATTCATTGCAAACTCTTTGTGAGGTTCCTATTCTATAGTTGAGTGCTTCCTACAGCCTCCTCTCTCTCTCTAAGCTTAATCACTTGCTACATCCATTAGAGTGAGTAGGAGATTTGTAAGAGAGCTAGTATTATTTGTATATCTTGTGAGGCTCTCACTTCCACCACCTCCCCATCTCTCATTTCCTATATTGAAGATGAAGGTTCTCTCTCTTGTCCAAGAGAGGTGAAGAAGAACAAGGGAAGGAGTCCCTTGGTGAAGATCAAGGCTGAAGACTTGGAGCTAGAGTGGGTAAGCCCTTGGAGAAGGCAGAAGACTCAAGCTCAAGTGGGTAAGTCCTTGGTGGAAAGCTTCTCCGAGTGAAGGTGAAGTCAAAGGCGGAAGATCCAAGAAGAGTGGGTAATTCCTGCAAGGCCGAAGACTTGTGCAAGAGTGGGTAAGTCCTTGGAGAAGGCCGAAGACTCTTGCAAAGTGGGTAAGTCCTTGGTAAGGTTGAAGACTCTTTGTATTGGATAGGTAAGTCCTTTGTTGGGTCATGTATTGTAAGTCTTATGAATGAATATAAGAGTGCAATTGGTTGAAGTCCTAGAGGTTGACCTCTCTAGGCAAGTGGACTGACACACTTCTAGTTTGAAGTGTGGAACCACTCTAAATAGCTTGTCAAATTTGGTGCATGTTCAATCTCTCTTATCCTTGCTATGCATGATTTAGTTGCACTCAAATTACCTATTTAGCAACCTTATCTTGTCATATATTTTGAAGGTTTGATGAGTTTTGTTTAAGTGGTTTCGGCTCTATTCACCCCCCCTCTAGAGCACCTAAGTCACCCATCCAGGATCCAACACAGCTCACACCTCACCTCAACCACCAGGAGAGAGAGAGAAAGAGAGAGAGATCACATCCTCAAAACTAGAAACCACCACCCAAGGCCTATCGGCCGACACACACACCCAACCTAGGTTATCGCCCACCTTGGCTATCGGCCACCATGGGTGTCGGACAACATGGATATCGACCAGCACACCATGCATGGCTATCGTCCAACACCAACCAACCACCGAGAAACTTAGGTCTATTGTACACCATAAAGAAGAGGATGTCTCTCAGCACAAGAAGGTCCATATCGCCCATCATGCTCACCATGTCGGCCGACACAACACGGTGTATCGCCTGATACACAACCACACTTATCGGCCAACTCACCATACTTGCCTATCGGTCAGCATAAGGAAGCAAGCCAAGCATGGTCATGTCGTTCAACTCAACCCATACTGGCCAACACCTCGCTAACTTGACTTATCGCCCACACAAGAGCACCATCATGCCGCCCAACACCAAGAACTCTCATCCTATCGTTCAACTCAAGAACAAGAGAGGATGTCGCCCAACAGGGGTCACCACCATATCGGCCAACCAAAACCCTAGCTCACCCTATCACCCAACACAAAGGCAAGGGGGGGGTATCGTCCATCCTCAAGATCACACCATATCGTTCTACACAAGGTACTATATCGTCCAACTCAAAGAGAATATCATCCAACACACCAAGCAAGGAAGGGGGTATCGCCCAAACTAGGTTACCATCTACCTCCAACTCAAGGGAGCACAAACCCTAGATCACAAGGTATACTAAGCTTACAAAGAAACCCTAAACCATAAGGGTATATCGGCCACCAAAGGAAACTCAAGCAAGGTACAAGTCTAAGCTACTACACTATGAACAAGAACAAGAACAGAAGGTAAAGGAGTTAGGGTTAGAAATTATGCAACCCGCCTTGAGCTCCAAGGAAGAAGAAGCGCTCCAGCTCCAAGGGATATCGTCCGACACAGCTCCAAGGTCCAAAGCTATCGTCCACCAGGCTTCTCTAGGAAGGTGTATCGGCCACCACTTCAACTCCAAGGGAGTGTATCGGCCAACACAAGCTAGATGGAGAGGGATATCGTGCACTCAAGGTGGAGGAGAGACCAAAAGAGCAAAGGAGACTAAGGCAAGGAGAAGAGCTACTAATATAGAAGGAAGGGGAGGAGAAACCAAGGTACAACCATGCTAAGTGTCGTCCACCCAAGGGACACTTGTCCTAGGGTTCAAGCCAACACATGCAAGGTCTAAGACACTTGTCCAAGATAGGCACCAAGTGTCACCAACCAAGGTCAAGCCACATGGGCGACACAAGCAACAACTCCTGCTGGGCGACACAAACAAGCTGCTGGGCGATACACCAAGGGTTTTGGACGACACAAAACTTCCTTGGACGATACAAACTCACCTTTGGACGATACAAAGCAAGCCATGGCCGACACAAGGCTCAACCAAGCCCAAACAACACATCTCAAGGCCCAAACAAGCTCAACTCAGGCCCAAAGGGCTCAAACAACAAGCCAAAGCCTTCCTCTCAACCCTAAAGGAAGCAAAGAGGGGAAAACATCTCACAAGATGACCAACTTGCACACAAAACCCTAAACTTGGGTTATTTGCAAGTAGCCCCTCGAACTCCCAACAAAGCACAACAAAACCCTAATCACCACTTAAAGGTGATTAGCAAACACCAAAGCATCAAGATCAAGCTAAACAAACAGGGTAAACCCTAAACGCAGGTCATGGTCCTTACAATTACGTTGCAAATATGCCTACTTCTTAGAGTCTGCATAAATAATAAATAAGCACAATCTTAATATAATGCACCAATATTAGTAGAAAAATGCTCAATTATGGTGCTAACGCGTCGAATTATGGTATGAATGTGCTTACTTCTTAGAGTATGTGTATAAATAGCAAATTAATACAAATCTTAACATAATGTGCCCAATCTTTGTAAAAAAGTGCTCAATTATGATGCTAATGTGCCCAATTATGGTGTGAATGCGCCTAGTTCTTAGAGTACGTCATAAATAGCAAATTAGCAAAAATCTTAGCATAATGCGCCCAATATTTGTACGAAAGTACCCAATTATGGTGAAAATGCTCCTAATTATGGTGCGAATGTGCCCAATTTTTGGGTTATGTACATAAATGATAAATTAACTCAAATCTTAACATAATGCACCCAATAGTTGTAGAAAAGTGTGCAATTATGGTCGCCTAATTATGGTATGAATTCGCCTAGTTCTTAGAGCATGTGTATAAATAACAAATTAGCACAAATCATAACATAATGTGCCCAATATTTGTAGAAAAACGCCCAATTATGGTGTGAATGTGCCCAATTATGGGGATATGCATACAAATGGTAAATTAATGTGCCAAAAATGAGGATAAAGCGCCTAAAAATGGACTTAATGTGCATCCTTGTTAATATAGTGTCTTTTTTAACCAAATTTATTGTTATATGCCTAATTTATAGACATATCGCCCAAAAATGGGGTTAAATCATCATCATCATCATCATCAATATCATCCTCATCCTCATAATCATCATCATCACCGTCGTTGCCATCATCATCATCATCATTATGATTGTACGCACACATTAATTTTGTGTATCAAATTTTTTTCTCTCAAATTATATCGACATTGATCTTGTTGGATTATTTTTTTTGTAAAGAATCTAACGATTTTTATTTCGTTCGAAAATAAATCACAAATTAAAATATATAAGTAAAATAAAACTTTCTCTCTTCTTCTTTCGTATACTCATTTTCATTATTCAGATCATTTTTTTCAAAATATATCAACATTAGTTTTGATAGATGTATTTTTCACAATGAGTCCAATGATTTTATTTCGTCAAAAAATTCATTATAGATAAAAAGTTATTGCAATTTTTTTTTCTTTGTGTTCGTTTTTTTTACCTATGCTGTGTGACAAAGAAAACATAGAGTCCCGCTAGGAAAAACCACCCCAATCCAACAGAAAGCCGCTTTACAGCCGTGTCAAAGACGTGTCTTGGCTACGGTGTGTCAGCCTAAGATTTTCGTTTTGAATTCATGAACTCTTATTTCAGAAAGCAAAGTTTTGTCCTCGTGTGAATAGGCATGCACACTATCGGCTCGCATAGTTAAATGACTCGAACATCTGCTTTGCCTTTTATTTGGAAGTCGACGAGGGACTTAATTGAGCCGACGGGCTGGTGGGCACGTGCGTCGACGGGGTTCGGCATTCGGAATACACGGACTCCCTCTACCATACCTCCACGATGACGGTTCTCTGGAGAAGTCGACGAGTTTGCTGGCTGCTTTAGGCTACGTTTGTTTTGGCATCGTAGTGTTCGCACGGCAAGTTAATTTGATTGGATATTTTGACCGATGTTTGTTACACAAATTAAAAGATAGACGAGATATCACACGGTCAAGTTAACCGTAAAAATCTCCGGATAACCCGTCAGGTGTTATTTTTCCATTTCATTTTCTTTTTCCGTGCTAGTGGATGGCTGTGATTGAGGCGGTCCATCGTAGACCCAGATCCGACGGCTCTAAAGTTTTCTCCTACCTCGAGTAGGAATGTGTCGCCGTGAACAATGCAAAGACTCCGATTTTCGCGATTTGATCATTTTCTTCATTGTGTTTGATATACGGTTGTGATAAATTTACTTGCCATGCATAAATTAACTAATGATATGTTAACCTTGTGTAAGATGACTATTATTTGAGCAACGACAAATAAACTTGACGGCAAGATTTTTATCGTTTGTTACACATGTAACTAATCTTTTTTTTATAAAGACAATGTCTATTATGCCCTCATAAAAATAACGTTGTATGTATTGAGCCGTTGGTTACATCGGTTTTGTGGAAGATAGACATCTACGACAAATAAACTTATTTCCTACTGCAAAGATTTCGGCGGCAGGTTATCTGGAAATTTTTCGGTTAACATAACTGTGCGACATCTTGTCTATCTTTTAGTTTGCATAACAAAGTTGAAATATCCGATCAAATTAGCTTGCCGTGCCGGTGCCAGGACGCCAAAACAAATGCAGCCGAAACTGTTGCGGCAAAGAAAAGATTTATTTACTGCAGATGTTTATTTGAACAAAACCCCTCTAACCGACTACTCAATATATACAATATTATTTTTAAAAAGGCATAATAAACTTTGTCCTTATAACAAAATATTAGTTATACGAGTACCAATACGAGTACCAATGACCAGACATCATGACATCAAATTTATTCGTCGCTGCTCCAAGCAATAGTTATCTTACATAAGTATAACATACCATTCGTTAATTTACCCGTGGCAAGTACACCTATCACAATTGAATGACAAACACACCTTAATACAGATTGGACTACAAAGCGGTAGTTTTGCATGCGGTTGACCGACATGCAAGCAAGTAGGGATGCCCGACAGAAAAAAAAAATGTACATCCTGAAGACTACGTATCTTCTGCATATGTGCCCAACGAATGTTACTAAACAAGCAACTGACGAAGCTGGTGAGAACTTGGTCAACGAGCAAATATCCCAATTGGTTTTCAGTACCTGTTTGATTTTTCGATATCTGTTTGGTTTTCGGTGCCTGCTTGATTTTTCGGTACCTGCTTGGACTTCTGGACAACACCAAACCTTCACCTACCTATATATACCCATCTCTTTCTCTCTCTTCCTCTTTTCTCATCTTTCGTGATTTTAGTACTTGTGATGTCCCGACGCACAACAAAGTGAGATTGTTCAAAACAAAACGTGGAATTAATACCCAACATTCAGGTTATAAAAAAATACAAAAAATTAGAACTGATATTTCATAGGCACAAAAGTTGAAACTTATCACATCTGAGATCACAAAAGACACATGTCATAACTCATATCTAAAGATTATTGTATAGCACTGTTCACTGGCTCACTGGCCACAACCTGTTACAACTGATAACATGTTTACATACATACATGTCATATCTGTACAATAATCTATATGACCCAAAAATGTCATCGTGATATACAAAACACCCCCAAATACCTTAGAGTACATGGTCGACACATAGGACTCTACTACAAAATACTAGCAATAACCTTTCGACAACTGCTGCTCCTCTTGCTGCTCAGCCTCAACTGCACAATCTCTACCTCGTTGTGTCTGACTATCTAAAAGATGTAGAAACCCACATGTGAGACCAAACGTCCGAGCAAGAGATATTACTCTCTGCCAACATCTATTATAAGCACATGCAAACTAAAGCAGATAGATAATATTAATATGAGATTGAGCGGATTCAGCTAAATGATATGTATTAATTTGGTAACACAGATTAAGCAAACTAGGCAGTTACCACTGAGCAGTGGGACAACTTAAACTTTAAAGAGGAATATGAAGAATATGTATAATGATGAATGCATATTCATCCATCTTTTTGCATATTTTTCTTAGTCATTTTCATTGGATTTTCTCCTTTTTAGTAATTTTTGGACTAAATTACAATTTCTCTATTTTTTTATTTACTTTTACAAATACTTAACCATTTTCTCAAAATTTTGTAGGAATTTTCTCCAAAGTTATTCCGACTCACTGAGCCAATGAGATAGTTGTCTCGCTGAGCCTAGACGGTCGACTCACTCCCTGAAGACCCTCATTTTAGAGCCAAACAACCACCTTGGCCTTGGCTCAAGCAGCCAACTCTGCACGCTAAACAGTCGTCTCATGGAGCCGGGCGAGCATCTGAACAAGCAGACGGCTAGGTCGACTTGACCTAGCCTCATATCGAAAAGCAAGCACCGTCACTTGATTAGGGTTTCAACCCTTTGGATTCTTGCACAGTAGCGTGAGAGGATCACCTCAATCTACCCAAATGAATTTTCGGGGTTTTTCTTCGAGACCAAGAAACGAAAGTAAGGGTGTCACCATTCTCTCATCTAGGGTTCGGTTGCTATTCCAAATTCATGCCACGTCACAATCGAGATGGGCATCTCACTTATCCCAGATGATCGTCTAGGATGTTGCTTCGAGCCCAAGATTTCATCCAAACGAGTGCCTCCACAACCATTCTTAGGGTTTTGATCTGAACCTTCTAGGCCCGCGCCCAATCATCACCAGACGATCGTCGCACCTAGTGAGACGGCCATTTTGTAGCAAAAAAAAGTGCATTTCAGCAGCCGCCACTCATTCTTTCTCACCCCTCTTTTAGGGTTTTCCACCCCTCCCTCCCCTATAAAAGGAGGGGGGACTCCACTAAAAAAGGGGTCTCAAATTTTGTACTTATTCTTTAGTGAAACTCTGTTAATTTCATTCTAGTGTAATTTTTACATTCAAGGCAATAAGGTTAGTTCTTTTCTCCTGCATCTGGATTCTTCTATTCTCGTTCTTCTTCTCACATTCTTTTTCTTACGTTTTCTTCTTAGAGCGGGAGAATAGACACTAAGCCATTTAGTCATCACCACCTTGGGCTCTTCAGAGATTCTGGATTTGTGGTCCATGACTTACCTTCTTTTTCTCCTTGTTTCTCCCTTCCTCATCATGAGTAGCGAGTAGTCTTCTTATCGAGGCAAGGGGAATAGCCCCTTGACCATCGTGTTGATTCAGGTTTAGTTTATATGATTTTTCTCTATACGGATGGATTTTGGAATAGAAAATCGCCGATTTAAACGATGTGATCTCTCATTTTCATCGTGAGTTAATTCTGATGGATGCGATCGTGGAACCTAGAATTTAGAACAACAAAACCAGTTGCATGGGGATTTAGATGCGACCATGGAAAAATCCCCATTGGGATGATGAACTATGAAGTGTGATCGCCAGGACCAATGAGTTCATGTGGAGTATGACTTCTGCATTTTGTTTATGAATAATTCGTATATCCCCTTCTCGTCTTTTAATTACCGTGTATTCTTGATTTGGTCTTCACTTTGGCAAAGGTGGTGAAAACCCCTAATCCTCGATGTTTTCCCCATCCAATTTCAACCGTTCTTCCAATGTTCGTTCAAATTGCCTTCTTTTTAAATTCTTTCGATATTGTTATTTTTCTTAGATAATCTTTTATTTTGTGCTAACCCTTCCTTTATTTTTCTTATTTAGTCTAATATTTCCATTTCTTATTAGTGTAATATTTATTTCTTCTTGTACTTTAGTTTATTGCATTAGTTTAATCAACCCCCCTCAAAATCAAAATTTACATTCTGTCAATCTTTCAAAATTACCAAAAAAAGAAATAATTGCAAAAAAATCAGGATTAAAAGAAAATGAATCTTAAAAACGTTGTCTTGTGGGATCGACCCTTCTATACTAGCCTTAACTAGAACGTAAAAAGGTTTAAACTCTTGGATAATTATTCTAGTGAATTGATGTGCAAACGATGCATATCAATTTTGGCGCCATTGTTGGGGACAACAAATCTTTTTCTCGAACCCTGAATTTTTTTGAAAAATTATTTTTTATGCCTTCCAAGTAACATTTTGGAAGTGTTGTCTCCTCTTTCTATTGAGTTTCCATTCTAGTTGTATGTTTTCTCTACACTTGAATATATATGTATAATCATGCATGCACTGCCCATCAGACAATTCTACGCCGCTAGTATTTGATCCCAAACCAGAGAGAATCTTCTATCGCTTAAATCGACAAAACAAACTTAGGATGGACGATGAGGAAGTTGCCTATAGGATTGAGAAGGTACTTGATGCTCAAAGAGAACTTATAATAGCTGAACGCATGACCCAAGAAGCTAATTTGCGCGCATCCTATATCACTGAGCAAGAGGTCATAGAAGCTTCTTAGAGGGAGGCCGAGAGATAAAAACAAATAAAAGATTTTTCCATTACAAAAATCGGATATGCACAACACCCAGTTGTGCCACCTGTGATTACTGCCCCCCAATTCGAGATCTGCACTCAGTGGATCACACTGATCCAAGCCAACCCTTTTTATGGGAACAAGCATGAAAGTTGTCAAGATCACCTTCAATGATTCACCAGCCTTAGTTCCTTAACCAAGATCCTAGGTGTGTCTAAAGATTCCATTAGACTTAGGCTTTTCAAATACTCTCTCTCAGGGCCAGCCAATAGTTGGTATAACACCATGAAGAGTGAAAACCTCGTTACCACTTGAGAAGCACTTTAAGCAAGTTTTTTGGATAAATCTTCCCTCCTTCCCTTACCTATGAGACCATGAGACCCATTGGTGCGATTCCGCTAGAGGTGCAACACACTAGACGATTTGACCCGACTAGATGTGCCCCATGAGGTCGGAACACACATGATAGGAATTTTCTTTTGAAATTTATAAACCTAACTTAACACCTACTCACACTAAAACACTACACCCGCAAGCGCACGGGGTCGTGTCGTAGTATAGGAAGGTGGCAAGTACAGGGTCGATCCACAGGGAAAAGAGGGGGCACTAGAGCTAGGTTTAGTTTTGCTGGGTTCCAACTGCGGAGACTAGGGTTAAGGGTTTAAAGGTGATTTGATTGTTAAACTACTATAAACAAACGAGGAATTAAAGACAAGAATGAAATATATGTTAACCCTTGACTAGATTAAGACTAAGTAGGAAAGAAAGGACTAAGCTAGGTATGAAAAGGCAAATTACACTAAGGCAAGAAGGAGAGAAGTAAAAGAGCAAAGCAAGAAGCTAACTAATTAAGGAAAGAACTAATTAAGGTAAGCAAGCACAAAACTAGGGTTTCAAGAAGTAAAGAGATGTGTGGGTTGTTTAGGGATATGAACTTATCACTTAAGTTGGCAGGTGACATATGAACATTATAATTCCATTTAGATTATCCAAACCAAACAACAAGTTAGATTCTAATGAATTAACCTAAGCTACTAACTGGCCATGGATATGCTAGGTTGTGCATAGGGGAACTAGTCCCTAACACCCCCTACTACCCTTACGAGGCTCAATTGGGTTAGGTATTAGGTACAATTCAATTAGAGTCTAATCAAGTCTAGGTTTCTAGATTAGGCATTCCTAGGGCAATTAGGGGCCGAGGGTAGTAATGGGGAGGTGAGATTAGGGTTTTAGACCCCAATTCCCCCACATTCTAGCCTTGGAAGGATCCATGCTAATTTCACTAGAATTATCTAATCTATCTACTTAGATCTCTCACTTAGGTTTAGGGAGATTGATTAGGATGTAGTAAGATAGGAGGCAACCTAGGGATCTAAGAATTGGACCTAGGGGCAAATCCCAAAATTCACACATATAAGTAATTTGCATAAATTCCTAGGTGATTCCACACACAAACCAAAATGCAATCCATGGAGAATGAGATGCAAATAGAATATAATCATTAACAAATGGAATTACAACATTTACATGTCATTTTCCCCCAACATGGTATCAAATTAATATAATTTCCCCCAAATAGCCCACCCACAAGGGACTAGCTACTCATAGAAATGGAAAATATAAAAAGAGAGAAGAAAGAGATAGAGGTGGCCATGGAGCTCGAAGTAGTAGCTGAAATCCCCCTCTCCAGTAGTTGTAGGTTGTCCTCCTCCCTCCTCCAGGGTGTAAGGGTGAAGAATGAAGGGGATTATGGGTAGGAATTAGTCTAAACTAGTGATTTGGTGGTGAAAATGATGAAATGGAGTGAATTTGAGGTGGGTATGGAGTGGAATGTAGTGGATGGTGATTTGGGGAGCTAGGAGGTGGTGTAAGGTAGCTGACCTCATGCCCCAGCCACCACCTAGATATATATAGGTGTGGGGAGGAAGCACTAGGTCAAGTAGGGGCAAAATGGGTAAAGTAGTGAAAACTAGGTGGGTTTGGTGAGTAGCACGGCCGTGGTAGGGAACCACGGCCGTGGTGGGTAGGGTAGGCCACGACCGTGGTAGATGGGCACGATCATGGGTTTATAATAAGCCAAGTTACAGGGTTTTGGTCGATTTTGGGCTGAATTGCCCACAACCGTGGTGGTCGCCACGGCTGTGGTGGTCACCACGGCCATGGTGGGTTGAGGGTAGCACGGTCGTTCTGCATAGCACGACCGTGGTGGGATCTGGTAGCACGGTCGTGCTACGTGGCACGACCGTGGTGGGAGATGGTAGCACGGCCGTGCTGCGTGGCACGGCCGTGGTGGGTGGTCGAAGCACGATCGTGCTGTGTGGCACGACCATGGTAGAGTATGCTCTGCAGCTACTTCAAAATTGAGATTTTTCCTGTGATTTCTTCATTTGTAGCACGATCGTTCTGTGTTACCACGACCGTGATGGGGGCTTTGCTTGCACTTTGAGCTTCAAACTTCGTTATCCATGGACTTCTTTGCTTAAGCTTGACTCTTGGCCAATAGGGGTAGGTTGGGGGAGCTCTGGGGCCTCCTTTGGGCCCCTCCATCTCTCTCGTCCATCCAAGTGTGGTCCAAGTACCTGAAAAACATGAAAATAATGTCCATAAGTACATTTTACACAAATATGCATATTAAGGGAAATAACATGTAATCTAATAGGTATAGACGTGATTGAAATGCAAAATGCCACAAGTTGAAGCCCTAAAATAGGGCTGAATCACCACCCTAAACTTGAAACATACTTGTCCTCAAGTATGCTCCAACTCAATCTCTCTACAAATAAGAAATGACATATGCAATGTAAAAGATGATTATTACTGAATGGTATCAAAGATGACTAAGTACATGCATTCCACCTCTCTCATCTCATGCTTTCACAATCCAATCATGAAAAAAGCACAAAGCATATGAACTTCAAATATAGTGCATAGAATACACAAGTTATCCATATTTCTTCCATAAAGTTCCGGGTAAACCGTTTCATGACGGTGTTAATCAAGGATGACTAGGAGTATTGTTTCACATTTATGCATTCAATCTTATGTTTCAAATCACACCAAAAGACCCACGTGGCTGCGAAAAAAAGGCAAAATGAGCTAGGTTTGATGTTTCCTAGCTCAATAGGTATGAAAGTGGAAGAAAGGGTTGCGGTAAGATTTTTGGAGTGTTTTTACAAACTCATCTTTTCTTTATTTAAATGCTCTTAAACAAGAGCATTCTTTTATTTTTTTTTTGCTTTTCTTTTTCTTTTTTTCTTTCCCTTGGTGTAGATAGGGCATATGGTTGATAGAGTGAAGCGAGGGGGTAAATATATGGCCACCCCAAACTTTTGGAGGTGGCCAAGGCTGATTATGTGCACTAAGGCATCTTTTTATGAGGCAGAGGGGTATGAAGATGATGGAAGAAGAATCAGATCAAAGAGGGGTCATTGGTATGATTCTCCACATAAGACATCTTGCCTAAAAATTAATCCAATACTTCATCCGAGATATCACACCACATGAATGAACAAGATGAAATTGATATATCAATTAAGTGATTCTACAAACACTAAGCGTTCAAAGCTTACTCAACTCACAATTCAACCAAATCAATCACAATCCTAAGAGAGGTGATGCACATGTAAAAAGTCAAACATTGATACCACTTAGCAACAAATAATGGTAATTCACTTGCATTTGTCAAAGGTCATCATTTTTACTTAAAACAGTAGAGATTGGGTCAAAATACACTTTTTAGACAAGAAATCTCAAATTTGGGAAGAATTGGCCAAAACTGTGCCAAGTTGCCTCCAATCACATCTAATCCTATATTATTAAACTTAAAGCAGCAAAGAAGCAAATCCTAGCCAAAACATGTAAAAATTACCAAAAATCTACATGATATGCAATGCATGGCAAAAATAGCAACATTTTTGAAAATTACGCAAAAACAACAAGGAAGCAAACTACATGGCATGCAAGTATGCAAAACAAGCACACAAAGTATGGATACACAAATATGAGAGATGGTTATACTGTTCAGTCATCTTGAACAAAAACTTAGAATAAGGACCATAGAAGAAAGTGGGGTAAACAGAGGCTTACCGCCCTACCACCCCAAACTTTTAAACCATGTTGTCCTCAACATGAAATAGAAGCTCAGAATGGTAGGGTAGAGGGCATGGAGTCATGATATATAAATGCCAAGAGGGGAGAGAGATCCCAATGTGTCCATTGAGCAGGGGATAGCATCCACGGCCGTGGTGTGCACCGCACCCATTTTGGAATGAATGCAACACGACCGTGTTGTGTGGCACGGCCGTACTGATATCCTTTATGTAGCTTCTCTACTGATTTGCAATTTTCTCTTCATTTTTGTTCTCCTCCTTGTCAATATCATCCATGCATCACTCTCCTTCCAATGTACCTATCCTAAAATTACATAAACAACAAAAACCATCAAGCATAAAGTGTGTGTGTGTGTGTGTTTTCTTGGAAAGTGTAAAAGCAAAGCAAAAGTATCAAAAATTGAAGTTCGGGTGAGAAAATCCCAAACCTAGGTGGGTTGCCTCCCATAAGCGCTAAGTTTCATGCCTTCAGCTGGGCTTGTTGTTCTTTCACCATCAACCATGGTCCAAAAACAAAATGTTTTCACCCCCATCATAAGCAATCCTCTCAAATGCTTTCCTTGATTGATCTTCCTCCCAAGGGTCATGCAAGCTTTGTAAGTCTTTTTTAGAAATTCTCTCTCCTTGGGGATCATCATCATAGATCTTAATCAATCTTAAGACCCTCAGAAATAGCATGCCATAGGTTTTCTCTCTCTTGAGGAATGGGTCTTCATAGGCACCAAAGAGAGGGGTCTCAATCATATCCATTTTCTCATGGGAAGTAGGGGGAGCATGTGATAGTTGTGGTGGTGGCATCAGGGTTGACGGCTGTTGGACTTTAGGTGGAGGAGGGCATTGAGGTTGGAAGGTGAATTGGTGGGAGGGTTTTGGTGATGGATGTGGTAGAATGAATTGAGGTTGGAAGGTGAACTGGTAGGAGGGTTGTGGCAATGGAGGTGGTGGTAGTTTGTAAGGCTTAGGATAGCCTTGGAGGTAGGGTAGTGGAGGAGGGAATTGAGGTTGGAAAGTGAAGTGGTGGGAAGGTTGCGGCAATGGAGGTGGTGGAGGTGTGTAAGGCTTAGGATAGCCTTAGAGTTTGGGTGGTGGAGGAAATGGATGGGTTTGTGCATTTTGACCTTCCATCTTGTCTTCTCCGAGTAGCTTCTCACATGCACAAGGCACAACCAAACAAAAGAAAGCAAGTTAGCAAACCAATATACACAAAGAATGCAAAGAGTAATGAATAAAGAATAGAAATGATGAGGGCAGTAGGAAAAGTTAAAGCAAAACTAACTAGCTAGGCCGAGCGCCTCTATCCCCGGCAACGATGCCAGAAAGCTTGGTGCGATTCCACTAGAGGTGAATCACACTAGCCAATTTGACCCAACTAGATGCCTCCCATGAGGTCGGAACAAACATGATGGGAATTTGCTTTCAAAATTTATAAACCTAACTTAACACCTACTCACACTAAAACACTACACCCGTAAGCGCACGGGGTCGTGTCGTACTATAGGAAGGTGGCAAGTACAGGGTCGATCCACAAGGAAAAGAGGGGGCACTAGAGATAGGTTTAGTTTTTCTGGGTTCCTACTGCAGAGACTAGGGTTAAGGGTTTAAAGGTGATTTGATTATTAAACTACTATAAACAAACAAGGAATTAAAGATAAGAGTGAAATCTATGTTAAGCCTAGACTAGGTTAAGACTAAGCAGGAAAGAAAGGACTAATCTAGGTATGAAAAGACAAATTACACTAAGGCAAGCAAGAGAGAAGTAAAAGATCAATTAAAGAGCTACACTAGCATGAACAAGACAAGAGCAAAGCAAGAAGATAACTAAGAAAGGAAAGAACTAATTAAGCTAAGCAAGCACAAAACTAGGGTTTCAAGCAGTAAAGAGATGTGTGGGCTGTTTCGGGGTATGAACTTATCATTTAAGTTGGGGGTGACATATGAACATTATGATTACATTTAGATTATCCAAACCAAACAACAAGTTAGAGTCTAATGAATTAACCTAAGCTACTAACTAGCCATGGATATGCTAGGTTGTGCATAGGGTAACTAGTCCCTAACACCCCCTACTACCCTTACGAGGCTCAATTGGGTTAGGGATTAGGTACAATTCAATTAGAGTCTAATCAAGTCTAGGTTTCTAGATTAGGCATTCCTAGGGCAATTAGGGGTCGGGGGGTAGTAATGGGGAGGTGAGATTAGGGTTTTGGACCCCAATTCCCCCACATTCTAGCCTTGAGAAGGCTCCATGCTAATTGCACTAGAATTACCTAATCTAGCTACTTAGATCTCTCACTTAGGTTTAGGGAGATTGATTAGGATGTAGGAAGATGGGAGGCAACCTAGGGATCCAAGAATTGGACCTAGGGGCAAATCCCAAAATTCACATATATAAGCAATTTGCCTAAATTCCTAGGTGATTCCACACACAAACCAACAAGCAATCAATGGAGAATGAGATGCAAATAGAATATAATCATTAACAAATGGAATTACAACATTTACATGTCATTTTCCCCCAACATGGTATCAAAGTAACATAATTTCCCCCAAACAGCCCACCCATAGGGGCCTAGCTACTCATAGAAATGGAAAATATAAAAAGATATAAGAAAGAGATAGAGGTGGCCATGGAGCTTGAAGTAGTGGCTGAAATCCCCCTCTCCAGCAGTTGTAGGTCATCCTCCTCCCTCATCCAGGGTGCAAGGGTGAAGAATGAAGGGGTTTATGGGTAGGAACTAGTCTAAATTAGTGATTTGGTGGTGGAAATGGTGAAATGGAGTGGATTTGAGGTGGATATGGAGTGGAATGTAGTGGATGGAGATTTGGGGAGCTAGGAGGTGGTGGAAGGTAGATGACCTCATGCCCCATCTCCCACCTAGATATATATATGTGTGGGGAGGAAGCACTAGGTCAAGTAGGGGAAAAATGGGTAAAGTAGTGAAAACTAGGTGCGTTTGGTGAGTAGCACGACCGTGGTAGGGCACCACGGCCGTGGTGGGTAGGGTAGGCCATGGTCATGGTAGATGAGCATGGTCGTGGGTTTATAATAGGCCAAGTTATAGGGTTTTGGTCAATTTTGGGCTGAAATGGCCACGGCCGTGGTGGGTTGAGGGTAGCACGGTCGTGCTGCGTAGCACGCCCATGGTGGGATCCGGTAGAACGGCTGTGCTGCATGGCACGATCGTGCTGCGTAGCACGCCCGTGGTGGGATCTGGTAGAACGGCTGTGCTGCATGGCACGGTCGTGGTGGGAGATGGTAGCATGGTCATGCTACATGGAACTACCGTGGTGGGTGGTCGTAGCATGACTGTGCTGCGTGGCACGAATGATGTAGAGTATGCTCTACAGCTGCTTCAAAATTGAGATTTTTCCTCTGATTTCTTCATTTGCAGCACGACCGCTCTGTGTTACCACGGTCGTGCTGGGGGTATTACTTGAACTTTGAGCTTCAAAATTTGTTATCCATGGACTTCTTTACTTAAGCTTGACTCTTGGCCACTAGGGGTAGGTTGGGGGAGCTCTGGGGCCTTCTTTGGGCCCCTCCATCTCTCTCGTCCATCCAAGTGTGGTCCAAGTACCTGAAAAACATGCAAATAATGTCCATAAGTGCATTTTACACAAATATGTATATTAAGGGAAATAACATGGAATCTAATAGGTATAGATGTGATTGAAATGCAAAATGCCACAAGATGAAGCCCTAAAATAGGGATGAATCACCCATCGTTCTCTATTCTATGGTGCCCGAAGAAAGTTTAGGAGAAGCTTGGGAGATATTTAGGTATCTCCTTCTCCGTTTCCCCCATCATGACATATCACAATCTCAACTCATTGAGATATTTTACCGTGGCATTGATGATGACACTAAGAAGTTTATTAATTCCCCATCTGGAGGAAATTTTAGGTTTCAAAACCTATACAGTGGATGGGAGGTGCTTAAAAGAGCCTCTAATATCCAAGCTAGACAAGGAGTCGGTGGGGTCCTCAAGGTTGCTAATGCTGAGGTAAACCCATACATCTGTACCATTATCGAAGCACTTAAATTAATTTCCTTGAAACAATATTTCTTGGAATCTTCTTTCAATGCCTATGAAAGGCAACCCCAACAAGTGAGGGCTGCGGAATCTCTATGTGGGATATGCCAAGGGTATGATCATACTACCTCCAATGTCAATATCTCTACAACACTTCTATGCATCCTGATATTGGTCAACAAGTGGAGGATCTTAAATCAATCTATAGCATCCCGGGCCAGGCTTACTACAATCCAAACCAAGCCAAAAATAATCTCAAATTTCAATATGGAAACCCATCAGGAGCTGAAAACTCATCTCAACTTCCCCCTCCACAAATACCCCCACAACCCCAAGCCAACTACCATCCACCACCAGGCTTTCCCTACAATAACAACCAAAGGAATTTTGGGAACCAAGGGAACTATAGGGGCAATATCCAAAATCATGGACCTTACCAAGGACAACAATGCCAAAACCTCCATCAACCACCACCTTGACATAATGTTCCCACTCTTATGATTGGTGATAGGATATCAGCCCTGGAGCAAATCATAATAGCACATCAAAAGTCCACCAATGCTCAATTTTCCCGTCGCATTGCCCAACAAAACCCCCCTGCGAGTACCTTTTCTGGGCAACCTGAGAACAACCCAAAACATTGAACAACTTAAGGTTGTCTTCGCCCATTCGGGGAAGACTCATACTCCCCCTCTAGAAAAACTCGACGTTGTACCTTTGGATTTTGAGGATGAAGATACTGTGGTCATTGAAACTCCCCCTTCACCCCCCTTCATTCCCACTCCTACCATCCCTTCCCCCGTTGTCCCACCTGTGGAAATTAATGAGGCCGAACTTCCTGTTTGCAATCCTCATCCACCTTACCAGGCCCACCTTAAGCAAACTAGGCTTGATACTCGTTTCATGAAATTTAGGGAAGCCATGAAAAAGTTACATGTGGATATCCCTTTTCTTGATGCCTTAGCTAATATGTTGGCCTAGTCCAAGTACATGAAATCTTTCTTGACCAGGAAATACCAAACCAACGAGCATGAGATAGTCAAGCTTTCTAGGACCACCTTTGGTATCATCCAAAGCAAGATTCCTGAAAAGAAGAAAAACCCTAATTCCTTTGGGATTGGGTTCTACCTAGGTGACAATGCTTGCAGGAAGGGTCTTGTAGATTTGGGCTCTAGTATCTCTATCATGCCCTATAATCTTTGTAGGAGGTTAGGATTTGTTGACATGCTTCCTACCGCCATGACCATCCAATTGACCAACTCATCCATAACAAAAGCCATGGGTACATTGAAGATATACCTATAAGGGTTGGGAAAGTTGATTATGTCCCATGTGACTTTGTCTGATTTCTTTTGCTTCTCGACATCTTAAGAAACACGAGGAGAATTATCTGACACATGATCTAGATCTAGCTGCTATGGTCCATGCCTTGAAGATCTGGAGACATTATCTCTATGGAGAGACATTCCAGATTTTCACAGACCATAAGAACCTAAAGTATATCTTCTCACAACATGAGATGAACATGAGACAGCACTGCTGGATGGAGTTGATCAAGGACTACGATTGTACAATTGATTATCGTCCAGGGAAGGCTAATGTGGTAGCTGATGCATTAAGTAGAAAATTAGCAACACCAGCCTTAGGTAAAGCATAGTTGAATTCCTTAGTGTGCTTTAAAAGAGATATGCTTATCTCCTTAAGGAAAGACAATATACAATTTAAAGTATCATTATTAGCCGGGCTGTTAGCTAAGATGCAAGTAAAACCTACTCTGAGACAGTAGATTAAAGAAGCACAACAAACTAATATTGTGATTCAGTAGATCAGGTCAGAGTATGGTAGTGAGAAACGAGATGGTTTCCATGATTCAGATGATCAGGTAGTCTGTTACCATGGTAGGATGGTAGTACCTGATGCTGATAACTTAAGAAAGTTAGTTATGGAAGAAGCTCATTCTTCGATGTATGCTATGCATCCAGGGAGCACCAAGATGTATCATAACTTAAAAGATATGTATTGGTGGCCTGGATTAAAGAAATACGTAGCTGAGTTTGTTATGCGGTGTCTGGTGTGTCATCAGGTTAAAGCTGAACATCATAAGCCCGTAGGAACAATGCAACCTCTTCCTATACCGCAGTGGAAATGGGATCATGTAACCATGGACTTTGTGGTTGGTTTGCCTAGAATAGCCAAAAGTCATGATTCTATTTGGGTGATAGTTGATAGGTTGACAAAGACAACACATTTCTTACCTGTCAAAACAACCTACACAGCTAAGAAGCTTGCACAGATATACATAGATGAGATAGTGTGGTTGCACGAAGTTCCAGCTACAATTGTTTCTGATAGGGGTCCCCAGTTTATGAGTCATTTTTGGGAGTGACTTCATAAAGCTTTGGGTACGCAGTTAAGGTTTAGTACAGCCTTTCACCCACAGACAGATGGACAATCTGAAAGGACCATACAAACCTTGGAGGACTTGCTTAGGGCACACTAGTACAAGAATGGTCTGTAGCGTCGATTTTTTTAAGCTTGTAGCGTCACTTTTTAACTGACGCCTAAGTGGCCGTCGCTATAGAATTTTCTCTATAGCGTCAGTTTATTTGACAAAAAAAAACCGACCTTACAGAGTAAACACCGACGCAAAAGGTTGTAAAAAATCTGACCCAGGCGAGAAAAAAGGAGCCTGTAAGGTCGGTTATTCCAAAAAAAAAGACCCTGTAAACACTCTCGGTCGAGAAAATTGTCGACCAAACACATTCTCGGTCGACAATTTTCTCGACCGAGAGTGTTTACAGGGTCGGATTTTTTGGAATAACCGACGCTAAATATTGAATAACCACTTTTGTATACTCCTCGGTCGAGAACATTGTCGACCGAAAATATTATCGGTCGACAATTTTCTCGACCGAGACAGTTTACAGGGTCGGTTTTTTGGAATAACCGATGCTAAAAATTTAAATAAACATTTCAGTGTACCCCTCGGTCGAGAAAATTGTCGACCGAAAATATTTCGGTCGACAAAATTTCGACCGAGGGGTACACTAAAATGTTCAAACTGAAATAGAAAAGAAGATTCATATATTCTGGGAGAGGGGAGCATTGATGCTCAACCGTCACCATTCAAAACCACACATTCATGACAAAAATGATTCATAATCACATCATAATTTACAAAATGATAGATTGCTTGAAATATAAGGAGGAAAAATTAGTTTGAAATCCTAGAAATATACATCTTTTCAAAGATTAAAAGCAATCATTATCCATATGCAAACAAGGTCTATGATTACCACTTCCATCAAAAAAATCATGCACAAGATGTAGGGTTCATCTAAGATGATACAAAAAACTATCATACAAGCTCACACCCTAGGTAAAGGTACATCTTTATACTTGGATCAATATTTTTAAGGCAAAATCATGTACATGTAACGTAAGAGTGAACAATAATCATGGATAAAGTTATATAACTCACCTTAACAAAGATGTATAAACTCCAAACAGCAAGGTATATTGAAGAAAAACAGGGAAGAAACCCTAGCTTGGGCACTCCTCTTCACCAAGTTGGTTCCTTCTCCAAAAAGGAAGCAAACCCTATGTTGAAAAGGTAAGAAGAAGAGAGTGAAAGATGTTTTCAACCATTATCTCAAGATCCACTATGGAACATCATGGATTCAACCAAGAAGAAGAGAGGGGAAGATAGAACAACAAGAAAAACAAAGAAAAAGAGACATATCTCACTTACCAAGACTAAGAAAGGTGGATCCAAACCCGGAAACGAACTCGGGAACCTTACTTGGAAACGGCGGCGACCTTCCTTGGAAACGGCAGTGATCTTACTTGGAAATGGCGGCGACCTTCATGGAGGATGAGACGACCTTCACAGAGAGGCGGTGACCTTCATGGAAGTGTGGAGAGGTGGAGACGACGAGCTCTTTTCACGGAGAGGAGGCAAGGGCTTTAGAGGCAAAGAGAGGTGGCAAGGGCTTCACGGCAGAAAAGGTATCCACGCCACGGGAGAGAAAAAGAGAATGAAAATTTTGTTTTGCGGGGGAGAAAGACTAGGTTTCAGCCATTTTAAAGGAGAGACTCGACCTGTAGCATCGGTTAAAAGAAACAAACCGACGCTAAATATAAGTAGGCATTTTAAAGGAGAGACTCGACCTGTAGCGTCAGTTAAAAGAAACAAACGGATGCTAAAGATAAGCGGTGCCCGTGTTTGGTTATTTAAAAACACTCAAACACATTTTCGGTCGACAAATTTGTCGACCGAGAGGTTATCGGTCGACAAATTCGTCGACTGAGGGGAGCTCTAGGGTCGGTTAAAAGTAAAAAACTGATGCTAGAGGTGCTTATACATGCGTGAACTAAACTGGATCCAAAATTCATGTTGGTTGACAAATTCGTCGACCGAGAAGTCCTTTAGGGTCAGTTATAAGAAAAAACTGACCCTAGAGGTGCTTATACACGTGAAATCTGGCTCCTTTTCGGTCGATGAATTTGTCGACCAAGAGGTTATCGGTCAACAAATTCATTGACTGAGGAGAGCTCTAAAGGTGCTTATACATGCGTGAACTAAATTGGATCCAAAATTCATGTCGGTCGAGAATATTTTTGACCGAGGAGCACTTTAGGGTCGGTTATAAGGATAAAACCGACCCTAGAGGTGCTTATACACGTAAAATCTGGCTCTTTCTGGGTCGACGAATTTGTCGATCGAGAGGTTATTGGTCGACAAATTCGTCGACCGAGGGAGCTCTAAGGTGCTTATAAAACCCTAATATGGGATGATGTTATGTGAAACCCTAATATAGGGTGATGTCGTGTGACACCCTAATATGGGATAATGTTATGTGAAACCCTAATATGGGATAATATTATGTGAAATCCTAATATAGGTTGATGTTGTGTAAAACTCTAATATGGGATAATGTTATGTGTAACCTTAATATGGGATGATGTAATGTGAAACCTAATTGATAAAGATGGGAAACTCTAACCCTAATGAGGGAATAGTGATCTTATCTTTGTATTGCATGATGTTGATATGAAATTGATATGGTTGTTATCAAGTATACTAACCATGCAAGTATCATGAGATAAAAAGCATATAACCAGGTATGAGCTATGATGGTAATGGGCCTTGTGAGCCATTATTTTATTTGTTGCGTAGTGAGAGGTGACAATAAGAAGTTGAATATGCCTAGTGAGTTATGTGAGATGCTTGTGTAATAGATATCCTGAATACCTTGGTCAGATGACCTGAAGGTAATAGTTACATGATAAGTGATAACCATGTTTACTGATGAACTAAGGGTTTGAATACCCAGATCCAGCAAATGTGATGATGGTGGTATTGAGGGATGTGAATTCCCAACAATGAGACAAGGGATTGAGATCCCAATGCTTTATAAAGTTTTGAAAAGTACTAAACTGGATCCAAAATTCATATCGGTCGACAATATTGTCGACCGAGGAGCCCTTTAGGGTCGGTTATAAGAAAAAAATGACCCTAGAGGTGAAATCTGGCTCCTTCTCGATCGACGAATTTGTTGACCGAGAGGTTATCGGTCGAAAATTCGTCGATTGAGCGAGCTCTAGGGTCAATTATAAGGAAAAACCAACCTTAGAGGTGCTTATACACGTGAAATCTGGCTCCTTCTCGGTCGACGAATTTTTTGACTGAGAGGTTATCGGTCAACAAATTCGTCGACTGAGAAGAGCTCTAGGGTCGGTTAAAAGTAAAAAATTGACGCTAGAAGTGCTTATACATGCGTGAACTTAACTGGATCCAAAATTCATCTCAGTCGACAATATTGTCGACCGAAGGGACTTCTAGGGTCGGTTATAAGGAAAACACTGACCCTAATACATGTGAAATCTGGCTCTTACTTGGTCGACAAATTTGTCGACCGAAAGGTTATCGGTCGACAAATTCGTCGACCGAGAAGAGCTCTAGGGTCGGTTAAAAGTAAAAAACCGACGTTAGAGGTACTTATCCATGCGTTAACTAAACTGGATCCAAAATTGATGTCGGTTGACAATATTGTCGACCGAGGATCCCTTTAGGGTCGGTTATAAGAAAAAAACCGACGTTAGAGGTGCTTATACATGCGTGAACTTAACTAGATCCAAAATTTATCTCGGTCGACAATATTGTCGACCGAAGGGACTTCTAGGGTCGGTTATAAGGAAAAAACCGACCCTAGAGGTGCTTATACATGTGTGAAGGCAAACTAGATTCAAGATGTCTAACCCGCATTTTTTGTAGACATATAAGGTCGGTAATTTGAAAAAACCGACCCTATAGATCGAGGCATGAAGCTAAAATCAAGCAAAATTTTTCCGCAGGAAACTGTAATTGGCTTTCTAATCCAATTGTCTATAAGGTCGCTTATTTTATGAAAACCGACCCTATAGAGATACACTACAAGGTCGGTTATTTTAAGAAAAGCGACCCAAGAGGTCTTAAGTGTTGCCCGCATTTTTTATAGACATATAAGGTCGGTTATTTGGAAAACCGACCCTATAGAGTTACACTACAAGGTCGTTTTTTTAAGAAAAGTGACCCAAGAGGTCTTAAGTGGTGCCCGTGTTTTTTATAGACATATAAGGTCAGTTATTTGGAAAACTGACCCTATAGAGTTACACTACAAGGTCGATTTTTTTAAGAAAACCGAACCAAGAGGTCTTAAGTGGTGCCCGTGTTTTTTCTAGACATATAAGGCCAGTTATTTGGAAAAACCGACCCTACAGGTAGTGACGTTATAACCCATTTCTATACTAGTGGCATGTGTCCTTCAATTTGTAGGAAGTTGGGATCTACACCTGAGCTTGATAGAATTTGCTTATAATAATAGCTATCAGCACAATATTGATATGGCACCATATGAGGCATTATATGGTAGACGTTGTAGATATCCCTTATGTTGGTATGAAACAGGAGAATATCAACTTTTGGGTCCTGAGCTAGTACAGCAAACAACTGAGAAGATTAAAGTATTACAACAACAGTTGAAAGCTTCCCAGGATAGACAGAAATCTTATGTTGATAAGCATCGTAGACCCTTAGAATTCCAGGTTGGAGACAAAGTATACCTCAAGGTCTCACCTTGGAAAGGAATCCTGAGATTTGGAAAGAAGGGGAAGTCAACTCCTAGATTTATGGGGCCTTATTCAATCATTGAAAGGATGGGAAAGGTAGCCTATAAGCTGGAGTTACCACCTGAGTTGCACATATTACACCCAGTGTTCCATATCTCTATGCTGAGGAAGTGTCATCCTGACACTAAGTTAGTTATGCAACCTGTGGAGGTAGAACTAAAGGATGATATATCTTATGTTGAAGGACCTGTGTTGGTTCTTGACAGAAGAATTAAAAAGCTGAAAAAGAAAGACATTTGTCTTGTAAAAGTTCTCTAGCATCACTGTGGCATTGAAGAAGCTACGTGGGAGCTAGAGGAAGAGATGAGGAGGAAATACCCTACTCATTTCTCTTAATGTTTTCATTGATGATTTCGGGGACGAAATCCTTGTAAGGGGTGGATAACTTGTAACATCCCTGACCTGGGTTATGCTTTAACCCTAGGTGTTTTGGGTAAGAAAGGTAATTATATACTTGATATTATCTTTTGAAAAGTAATTAAGGGTCAAGAGGAACTTATATTTCAATTTTAGTCCACTTTGAATAATGTTGAAAGTAATGTTTTACTTGTTTGGACTAAAGTGCAAATTACCCAAGGTAAGGGGTTAAATTGCAAATTGTGCATGATAATATGTTCCTCATGTGTTGAAGCATCATGGGAATGAAGATGATGCAGAGGTATGTCTAGTGAAAGCCTGAGTACCAAGAAAGAGCTGATAAAGCAATGTTTATGCATTAAAACCTAGTTTTGGTGTAATGTGCAATTTACCCAAAACCCAGGGTTCAATATGTAATTTACCACTTCAATAAGGTCCTTAATATTATTTACATCTTTTAGAGGCAAGAAAATGAGAGGGGCATCTCATTTGAGCTACTTTGAAGGAAAGAGAATCTTGATATTAAAATAATCAAGATTTAAGCATAATTGAAATAATGCAAAAATAGTTATATTAAATGGATTGCCCTTCAACCAAAATTTTGTTGGTTGAAATCCACATAAATGGAAGTCCTTGTGCCTTTCAAAGGCAAAGGAAAGATCAACGTGAGTGGAGAACCCACTCACATTAAGAAACTAAAAAGAATTATCCACTAACTTATGGATAATGATATTATAAAGGTTAAGGTGCTTAATTTCTTTTCCCTTAATTCATGTATAATGGAAGAGAGTTCGATGGTGATAAAGATGCCTTTGCATGCAAGGAACAAAGGGGGAAGAGGTGGCAATAATTTCGGATTTAAAGGATTTATATGAGGCATTTTCTCTCTCATTGATTTTCTTATAAAAACACCCTTTACAACTGAAACCAAAGACTTTTTCAAATCCACTTCTTCTCTTTGCTTGCAAAAACGATCAAGGAAGCTAGGAGAAGTAGTAGGACGACCCCCAACCTGTTGGTAAGATTCTTGACCTTCATTCATCTTGATTTCATGGTGGAAATCACAAATCAATGCATGATTTCTTCTTATCTCGATCCCATCTTCAGTTCTAACCATTCCTTTTCACTCAAAAGCTTGAGGAACGAACCTTGTGGTGTGGAAAATCTTCTTCCACCATTGTTGATGTGAAGCTCCAAGCTTTGAAGCTCAATTGAAGGTGGGTTATATAACTTGAACCCCTATTCATTGTTATTGAATTCAATTTCTCAATCAATTATGTTCAATTGCTCTTCTTGCAATTCCTTTGATTAGTTGATGCAACTACCATGATAATGGTAGTAGTTTTCAATGGACTAAGGCTTGATGATGATAACATCATTTTAGGCACATATTCCAACAAGTTTGCATTGCAAACGGTTTCAATAGCTTTGGTCCAAACGGTTTCACCAAACCGTTTGGAGGTTTGGATCCCAAACTGTTTAGAAGAGTTGACCATTTGGATGGGTTGACCGTTTGAGGTTAGGACCCTAGTAAATGTTGGATGATGATCTAATGGATCCAATTTATTAATTCAATATATGGACAATCCTCCAATTAGAAACCCTAATCGGGCTAAGTGTTGAAATTGCAATTGGTTGACTTAATGTTTTGGGTTGATTAACCCAAACGGTCTCAAGACCATTTGGAGGTCACCCCAAACGGTCTCAAGGCCATTTGGAGGTCAACCAAGACCGTTTGGAGGTCTAGGGTTGAGTATGGTTGAGTAATTGAAGAGTTAGAGATATCAAATTGAAGTGCAATCAATAGTTAAATTGATGATCAATCCAATGATGCAAACCCTAATTGGATTTCACAAATTTTAATGAATGATGAGGCAAATGGTCTCAAGACCATTTAGAGGTCATCTAAACGACCTCAAGACCATTTGGAGGTCATCCAAACGACCTCAAGACCGTTTGAAGTCAGGTCATATCATAACTTGATGATGGTTCATTGATTTCAATTGGATTAGTTCCACAATGTTAATCCTTGAAGGTTCCTCAAATTCAAAACCCTAATTGATGGGTTCTTGATTATAAATCCTAGTTCAATTGGGTTCAAAACCTTAATTGATGGTCCGATTCAAAGATGATTCAATAGTTCAATTGATGAATGAATCAAGGATTCAATTGATAGGTGGTTCATTGGTGGAAACCTTGAATTGGTTAAGTGTTGAAAGACATTTTGGTCCATTCAGTTTTGAGAGGGTTTGGACCAAACGGTCTCAAGACCGTTTGGGTCCAAATGATCCCAAACCATTTGGAGACCCAAGTCCACACGGTTTCAACACATTTCTTGCTTAAACGGTTTCAAGGGCAATGTGCCCAAACAGTTTCAAACTATTTGAATTTTGAAAGACCAAGACCATTTAGGGTCTAAGTAACCAAAACCATTTGAGGTTCAACATGGTTAATCCATTTGGATATCTAATGTAATTGAAGATTTAATTGGTCAATTCAATTGGATACCTCATGTAATTGAAGGTTCAATTGATCAAATCTTCTGGACATCCTAGAAGAGGATGAGAGAGAGATTCATACATGAAAAATAATCATGTAGCAATCAAGCCTAACACATTCAAAATGAGTGAGGTATACAATTAGGATATGATCCTTGAGGAAGAGATCATAAAACCCTAATTGAGTTAATTGATGAACTCAAACCCTAATTTAGGGCAATTCTGAGTGAAACCCTAATTTAGGAGGATAATGTGATATGAATTTAGGGTAATGACATGAGTAACCCTAATTCAGGGTATTCTAATGATAAACCCTAATTGGGATGAATAGTAAACCCTAATTGTGGGTTATTGAATATAAACCCTAATTTAGGGTGATGTGATGTGAATAGTAAACCCTAATTCTAAATAGGGTGAAGGTGTGTGAAACCCTAATTCTGGATTATACTATATAGTGTGAAACCCTAATCTTGGACAATGAAAAGATGAATCATTGGTCCTAATTGAACAAAGGGGATGAGTAACCCTGACTTAAATGAAATGGGAAACCCTAATCCTGGTAAGGGAATAGTGGTGTTACTCTGGAATAGTATGGAACTGAAACATGATTGATATATCTGTTATCATATGTGCTAACCATGCAGGTATCCTGAGATGATGAACATAGTCAGGTATGAGCTATGATGCTTTATTTATTGAAATTATTTATTGGGCCTTGTGTGCCATAATATGACTTGTTGCTTAGTAAGAGGTAACAAGAGAGTTAATGGGCCTCAAGTGCCAGATAAGATGCTTATGTAGCAAGTGTCACGTGTAACTTGGTCAGATGACCTGAAGGTGATGGTTACCTGAAAAAGTGGTAGCAGTGCTCAGTGATGAGCTAAGAGTTTGAATACCCAGAACCATATATTTATGGTAGTGAGTTTGATATGAGGGACTGAAATCCCAATGTCTTTTAATGACTGAGAAGTGACTGATGAAAACAATACATGTTTCTTTATAGCATTTGTCCTAATAAGTTATGTTTGAAAACTTGACTGATGCTAAATTAATATGATAATGTACTTAAATAATCAAGTGAAAGCTATTCATGTAGTGCTCTGACCATAGATCCATCATCGTCAGTAGTTGGTGATGGTGAAATAGGTTTTCCTATGGGATCTCCTAGAGTTCACATATTTTGAATATGTGGGGATCAATGGGTGAAAATATCCTTACGTCCTAATGTGGGAATTTATGAAAGGTAAACATTAAACCTGTCAATCCTTCATTATATGTTTCGGGATGGATGTATCACTAATCTCCCCATGATGTTAATGCCAGATCGATGGAGGTAAACATGAAATCTCTCGATTGCGAAGAGAGTACAGCCACCTCTGTAACTCTATAGAGAAGATGCCACTATACCCTGGCAAGCTATGTAGCAGAGACACTAGATGTCCTGCATGTGATCTCGTACTGACCGAGATGTGGGAAGTCATGGAAGCCGACTCTTCCACTGGCTTTGTATGGTACCTATTTTGACTTTGCAATGGTCGGTTGGAGTATGAGCAGTATACCTCCTCTCCTCAGAGCTTAAATATGTTTGAAAAATGTAATCATCCATGTAGCGTATTTGCATAATATTGAAATACAAGCACCATTGGTTGATGATTATCCTGCTTAGCATGTCCTGGATACATAAATGTTACTTATGTTCTTCAATTCCATATTGAATAAGAGACATGTTGCCTTGTCAAGTTATAGCTGAAATACTTGAATATGAATGTTGCTCTAATCTGTATAGATATAGATTTATCTGCCATTAACATATATTATCCCACTACTCAGTTTATTTCTATTAAACTGCAATAATAATATTTTCGGCGAAGAGTTATATCTCTCGCTAGGGCAATTGTATAATTGTCTCACCCCCGTGGGATCCAACGTTTTTAGGTAGACACCGACAAAGAGGAAGAAACTCTGTAGCAGGGGAAGAGAAGCAACAACAACAACAAGGACAACAGTGATATCCCAGGTGGGGATACTGGCCGTCAGGCTTGTACATATGTCAATAGATTCCTATGTGTCATCTCTGTACTCTCAGGTTCTAGGAGTCAGTAGATAGTGTTTTTATATATCAATATGAGATTTTGGTTTGATGCTTTGAGGATTTTGTTACTTGTGATGTTTAGCTAAGTAATGATGCATATATATTCCTCAAGAAGAGATGGTACATGGAATGTACAATGTGGACCAGTATGTAAATATAATATTGGGGTTCTTGTTTACAGAGTTTTCTGGTAATGGATCTTTTTATAAAATGGTTTTAATTTTTAGTGATTTTTAGTAGTCCGCTGCTAATGATACGCTTCCGCATTAGTTAATCTTGTTATTTTGGTTAAAACTGGTTTGTACGTCACACAAACCTTCTAGAGACCCTCAAAGGAAACTTAACCCTAACATGAAGGAGGTGGTGCGTTTAGAGGTTATCAAACTTTTGATTTCAGGAATCATCTACCCCATCTCCGATTCTCCCTGGGTTAGTCCTTCTCAAGTTGTTCCCAAGAAAGCGTGTACCACCATCGTGAAAAATGACAATGATGAACTTATTCCCACCCGCACTATCACTGGGTGGAGGATGTGTATTGACTATAGAAAACTAAATAAGGCCACTAGGATAGATCATTTCCCCCTTTCCCTTTTTGTATCAAGTACTAGATTGCCTCGCCCATCAACAATATTTCTATTATCTTGATAAAAATGACCTTTATTTTCCCATTTGGCACTTATGCATTCAGGATAATGTCATTTGGGTTGTGCAATGCTCCAACCAACTTTGAACGGTGCATGTCCTCTATCTTCACTGGACTGACCGAGACCATTATGGAGGTGTTTATGGATGATTTCTCTGTCTATGGAAATATCTTTGACTCTTTCCTCCATAATTTATCTCTTGTTTTGAAAAAATGTGAGGAAGCAAACTTGATCCTCAATTGGGAAAAGTGTCACTTTGTGGTGACTAAAGGGATTGTTTTAGGCCATAGGGTGACAAACTGTGGCATTGAAGGGGATAGATCTAAGATTGAGGTCATCTCGAAACTTCCACCCCCTTCTTCTGTCAAGGATGTTCGTGCCTTCTTTGGGCACAGAGGTTTTTGAATGTGTTTCATCCATATTTTTCTAAGATCACCAAACCCTTGACTAATCTCCTAAAAAAAGACACCCCTTTTGTGTTTGATAAAGCTTGCATGGCCAACTTTATTTGTTTTAAGGATGCCATCACTACTACTCCCATTATAAAGGCCCTTGACTGGTCCTTACCTTTTGATTTGATGTGTGATGCGAGTGATTACACTGTTGGTTCTATTCCGGGACCACATGTTGATAAAAAGCACCATGTAATCTACTATGCATCCAAAAATCTTGATGATGCCCAACAAAACTACACCATGACTGAAAAGGAAATGCTAGCCATAATATACGCCTTTGACAAATTACGCTCATATTTGGTAGGGTCCAAAGTCATTATTTATACGGATAATGCAACAATTAGATACTTGATGACTAAAAAGGATGCCAAACCTCGTCTTTGTCGTCAGATCCTTTTACTTCAGGAATTTGACCTAGAAATCCTAGACAAAAAGGGATGCGAGAATGTCATTGCTGACCATCTTAGTTGCCTTGCTTTTTTTAATGATTATGGCATCCCCATAAATGACTCCCTACCTGAGGATAAATTGTTGAAAGGAATCCCAATATCCTTGGTTTGTTGATTATGTAAATTTTCTAGCCGCAGGTGTGTTGCACCCTGAATATAATGGACATTCTAATGCTAAATTCTTACATGATGTGAAATAATATTATTGGGATGACCCATATATTTTTAGATTGTGTTTCGATGGACTTTATCGCATGTCTTCCATTGAAGAAGAAGCTCATCACATACTTGAGCAGTGCCATTCTAGCCCCACTGGAGGGCATATGAGCTCTCAGAAAACTACTAGAAAACTCTTACAAACTAGTTTCTTTTGGCTTACTCTTTTCAAGGACTCATATCATTTTGTCCTTGCATGTGATGAATGTCAAAGGAGTAGCAACACCTCGAAGCTAGACCAAATGCCCATGACTTCTTGGCAAGAGATTAAAATCTTTGATGTGTGGGGAGTAGACTATATGGTCATGTTTCCTTCCTCTTGTGGGTACAAATATATCTTGGTGGATGTTGACTACGTTTCCAAATGGGTCGAAGCCATCCCCACCAAAACCTGTGATTCCAAACCTGTGAAGAAACTCTTCAAAGATATTATTTTTCCTCAATTTGGGGTACCTCAGACCGTAGTTTTTGACGGAGGTTCCCATTTTCTAGAGAAGAGTTTTGAGTCCTTGTTAAAATGGTATGTAGTCCATCACAAGGTTTCCACCCCTTACCGCCGTCAGACTAGTGGTCAAGTTGAGGTGTCAAATAGGCAAATCAAGTCCATCGTAGAGAAAATAGTAAATTGCACTAGGATCGATTGGGCTTTTGAAACTCAATGATGCCTTGTGGGCATACATGACTTCCTACAAAAACCTCATAGGAACCACCTACATAACCCCCATAAGAACCACCCCTTTCAAATTGATTTATGGGAAATCATGCCATCTACCCATAGAATTAGATCATAAGGCCAATTGGGCCATGAAAACTCTTAATTTTGACTTAACTGTTGTAGGTGAAAACTACCTTTTGCAAATGCAAGAATTGGATGAGCTCTAGATGTTGCCCTATGAAAATGCTAGAATTTACAAAGACAAAACCAAACTATGGCATGATGGTCATATTAGGTGAAAAGACATTAGAGAGGGCGATCAAGTTTTAATGTATAATTCTAGGCTGTGACTTTTTCCTAGAAAACTTAAATCTGGATGGTATGGGCCCTACCTTGTCAAATGTGCCTACCCTCATGGAAATTTTCTTCTTTGGGATAAGGTATTAGGGGAGTTTAAGATTAATGGACATATGCTTAAACAATACATCACTGTTGAGGATTTTCTATCTTCTGAGGCACATCAACTCCCTTTACTTGAAGATCTTGACCTACATGAACCCCCACCTCCCCCTCCAGAGCTAGAAATGGGTCCATGATCCAGCTTTGTCGAGCCTTTGACATAAAACTAAGCTCTTTTTGGGAGGCAACCCAATCATCTACTTTTGCAAATTTTCTTATATAATTGTTTTATCTAACCCTTATCATTTCAATTTCATATTAGTTTTCCTTCTCCTAAAAAAAGTTGGTATTCCAACATATTGTTCATTCAATGATAAGCTACCCCACTAGGCCATACGACCGTTTAGGGTAGGCGAGACAGTTGTCTCGTCTGTCAAAGAATCTTTTCAACAGTTGGGGTCATTTGAAATTTGAAAATTGAGGGACACCATTTCCACATCAGACAACCGTCTAACATGCCCGAGACGGTTGTCTCGGCCACCAAGGGGCGCAATCAAGGTGGGTTAAAATTTCAAACCATCCCAAAAAGTGAAATTTTGACCTCAACCCTCGAACCTCTAGACGAGCGTCTAGCTTAGACGAAATGACCATTTGCCATCTCCTATATACCTATAAAATATGCCACTCAAAAGTGAGATACACACCTACTCCAGGCATCCCCTTCTCCTCCTTGAGTTTTTACTTCTCCACCCAGACAGTCGCCACCACTGTGAGACGCCCAACTCGTCATCCCAGTCGGCCGCCTCATCACGACTGACGATGATCTCGTGTCCTCTGCCCAGATGACCCATCGGCCCCGACAATCCATCCCAAATAGACATCTCAGTTGGGAGACAGCTGTTCCTCCACCTTCAGCCTCACCATAAAACACCTTCCACTACTGCTGGCCATCCTTTTCATTCTTCATCATCTCATCACCTCCCATGATTCTTCACTGCATTGCACATAGCCTGGATGGCTATTTTGACACACAAGATGACCATCTCACTCTTCCTACCACCACCATCTGGCTTGCTGTGCCACCACCTTCCCTGTCAGATGGACAACCCTCCCCCTCCAGGCGATCGCTTCTTATGCATCAGGAGATCATTTCACCGACCTCAGATGCCCACCTCGCCTATGAGACAGCTGTCTCAAGCCGCATAATCACTATCAACCGAACACCCAGTGGCACCTTTGTGGTCATTGTCAGTCATGACACCAAACAAGTAGTTGACTGTCTCCAGAAGACCACCTCATAAAGACTAAAACGCCCATCTTTGTACAACACATCAACATGTCGGAGGGAGGGTCAAGACGCAACTTCCTTGACCGCTTGTGCAAGGAAAGCAACCTACCAAAAAGACGCTTTCTCGTGAGCCACCTCATCATTCCACTGTGAGGCCGAGGATTCACATTGAGGACCCAACTGGAGAGTCCTCCCCAGAAGTGGTCTCAGAAATTCATCATGATATTGACAATCTCGATTCCATCATGGCTTCTGAGCAAGGACGATCTACATCCCGAAGCGACTCAGACTCTACTGTGCCCCGACTGCCCCACATAGATCCTACCCTAGAGAATTATGCAAAGTTTTTCTATGCCGAGCAATACAAAAGGTTCAAGGAGACTACCACGATTGGCATATCTATTCCTCATTGGGCATGCGACATCACCCTTGATGTGCTTGGCATTCAAGAGGCAGTTGACAACATCCTGAGAAAGAATCATATACTTATCTTTCCATATCACTACACTCCAATGTATAGTAAATAGACATTAGAATTCATCACCACCTATCTCCGGTACTACAATTCTTGGGGCAAATCCACTTGCAAAACCCAAGTCTTTGGAAAAGATTTTGAGATCTTTGCCCAGAAGATGACCTCCATGATACTTGATGGAGTGCCACCACGACGTTCATCAGGGACAACTCAATGAGAAGAAATTCTGGGCAGACATCACAAGGCTTCCACCCAATCTACCTAGCATCATGAAGGCCTCTATAAACCACAACATGGTGGTCTAGTACCTTCATCGCATCCTAGACCGCACATTCTTCAGTAGGGAAGGTACATAGGGTGCCATCACTCTCTATGAGATGTATACACTATGGTGTCTTTTGAATAGTGTGCCCTACAACTGGAGATGTGCCCTGATCGACCATCTCCACTACCAAGCTACCCACACCACTTCTTCCTCCTACTGTATTGGAAATAGTCACATGTATCATACTTTTCCTGGGCTACACTCATATTCTATTCTAGCCACTAGCCTTGAAGCACAATCTGATTGACTTGGCATACTTGAAGGGGTGCAAGTTCATCTGTTTGAGTACCAATGGAGTCTACTACTTTCTTTTCAAAGACTCTGAGGTGGTCCTCGAGCTTCCACACCACGCTAGGTTTGCATCCTCCAACCTAGTTTTTGACTTGAAAGATCTGCCAACACATGTCGCGCGATTTCTTTTGGAGGATCCCCATATAGACGACGTCCCCTAGCCCATGGCTCATAGGAGGAGTGTCTCCTCAGAGGAACATGGTGATGAGACTAGACTACCGCTGCCTTCAAAACTCCACACTAAGAGATGCAGGGCCAATAAGGAAGGCCCCAAGAAACCTTATGGCTTCTACGAGGTTTGAGACCAGTTGAAGGAGATCCAGCACAAGCAACAACGTCTAGGTCATCAACTTAACCATATGTATTTGATGCAATACTCCCATGAGTCCTAGCATGTGCACCAAGGCCACTATGATGCCAGCAAACCTCAGTATGAGGAGTATGGGGCCCATCAGGCCTACCCTGACTCCAACTCCCCTTATTGGGGAAACTACTACTACAACCCTCCATCATCTTCACATTTTCCACCACCACAGTGATTTTCTTTCCTCTGTCTCTGTTTTAGGTTTTGCTCGGGACAAGAAAAAATCTAAGTCCGGAGTGGGGGTGGGTGGTGCGATTATATTCCACCCCCTATCTTTTCCCTCATTTTCTTTGTTTTTCCCTTTTATGGTTTGCATGTTTCTTCTTTAGTTTATGGCCTTTATCTAGTCGGCCATAATTTTCTATTTTATTTCATTGTAAAGGCCTTTATCTAGTCGACCCATTGAGTAGACATCTATCATTGTACCCCTTGAGTCAAGTAAAACTTTTTACAAAATTTATTACAAATTGCCTTGTTTAAAACTATTATGTCACCAAGAATTCCTAATAATATCACTCTTCAGAATAGTTGGCAAGTCATAAGGAATTGATCAGAACAAAGCATAATATTTCCCTATTTTTAATTTAATGGATTATCTTGTTATAAAATTTGTATGATGTAAGTAATAGGAATATTCTAACTTGAGCAATGACACTCTCTGAAAAAAAGATATAAAAAAAAAGAAAAAACTATTGAATTAAATCACATGAACATATTTTCCTTCCCTCTACTTTCCTTCTAAAAAAGAGAAGCAAAGAATCGCCACCGGACAAAAATCAAGTCCGGGGTGGCATGCTTCCCAAAATAATTTTCCATACCTCACAAAGGGGCATACCATAAAAAAGATGCCAAAAGTGCACAAGAAAAAACAAATGTGACCAATGTAGCCATAACTTCGTAAAATCCAAATCCCGAGTCTAATAGAGGAGGGATAAAAAAATTTCCACTTCCTTCTTTGTTTTCACAACCTTCCTTGTTCTTTTATAATAACTTACATTTTTTTTTATAAAATTGGGAGTGTCAAAGCGACAGTGAGAGGAAGCCTATTTTTCTACAAATTCTCCTTTTAGAAGCAAGACTTGATTTCAGTTTCGATAGGAAATATAGAACTTTATGCTATGTGGTCCTAGGAGATTGGGTCACTTGGCCAAAATTTGGAGGTGAGGACTATAGTGATGTTACAGAGGTAAGGATGACATTTTGGGAGTATAAATTGGATTTTATTTGTAATTTCATTTGCCTGGGATGAGCAAAGATTCAAGTCCTGGGTATTTTGATGAATGCATATTCATCCATCTTTTTGCATATTTTTCTTAGTGATTTTCATTAGATTTTCTCCTTTTCAGTTATTTTTGGACTAAATTGCAATTTACCCATTTCTTAATTTACTTTTACAAATACTTATCCATTTTCTCCAAATTTTCCAGGGATTTTCTCCAAAGTTATTTGACTCACTAAGCTAGTGAGACGACCGTCTCGCTGAGCCGAGACGGTCGGCCCACTCTCTAAAGACCCTCATTTTAGAGCCAAATGGCCACCTTGGCCTTGGCTAAATCATCCAACTTTGCATGCCAAATGATTGTCTCATTGCGCCAGGTGAGTATGTTATGACCCACTTTGTAATTAACCAGTAAATACTAAGTTTAGCATATGATTAAGTTAGTGATGTTGAATTGAGAACTCACTTATGTTAATGATGTTTGAACTAATAACAAACTCTCTTAAGCTTAAATCCTAGCCCTGAGATTGTGGAGGATTTAGAGTTTGAACCGATGCCAGAGGAATCGTTCGAATCCGACCTTCGGGTCATGAGTTATGAGTTTTTGAGCTTTGAGGGACTAGTTTGTAATTTTGGAAAGTTGGTGGGCAAATTGCATTTCGCCCCCTAGCCCTTTCTCCCTTATCTCTTCTTCACCCGATAAAGCAGTGCGCAGCTGCAAAAGCGGCGCACAGACCAGCCCTCGACCAGATTGAGCAAGGCGAGTTAGGGCAGCGGCTTTGGGCCTTCTTGGCTCCGTTTCAGCCGCACGACCCACTCCCCTTCTTCTTTCTCTTCCCTTCCTACCTCCTTCCTTCTCCTTTACTCTGCCCTAGTGGGTGCAGCACCCAACAGCAGCAGGTTGATCGGCTGCGATTGGAAGGAGGAGCTGGTGTTTGTGGCCCTTAGCATCGACCAGTGGCCAGCAACGCGTCGACGACCCTCTCTCCCTCACCTCGACCACCAAGGGCGGAGCTCATCTTGCTCCAGGACGGCGCCCCACTTGCAGCCTAACCTGCTGCATAGAGCAGTGCCGCGCCTCCAGCAGTAGCGGCCGGTTCAGGGCCCAACGGTGCTTCCTTTGCTTCGATTTTTGGATGGGTGAAGCTTCCTTTTACTCCTCCATCTACCTCTCGTGCGCCCACCTAGCAACAGGGGTGGCGCCCTACGTTGCAGCAGCCGCCGCTGCAAGAAGAAGTGGCCAGGAACCCTATTTGGCACGGCTAGCACCTTCAACTGGTGCCTTTGAGCTCGGCCGGGAGTCCTCAGTTTGAATCCCTAGCTCCTAGCCATGATTTGGCCGTCAATCGGGTTATTCCGTCAATCAGTAACCCTGTGTGAAGCAACCTGTTTGCAACAGGTCCTAAAGCATAATACCCAAGGTTGAAGATGATCTGGTGAATGCCCAGAAACGGACCCTGGATGCAATTCCAGTTGATTTCGGACATTCCTAATTATGTGAGTAGGATTTCATTCATTTATCATTAAATAACTCAGGCGATTGAATATTTTCTGTTTTGTGCACGAATTACGCTGATAACAGGCGTTATCAGGCGTAGGGCGGCGTTTGGCGTCGCCCAACTTTTTATTTCATAAATTGCTTCTAGACGCTGTTATATGATTAAATTTAGCAATTGATCAGTGTGGATTGAATCGGTAGATTTATATGGTTCATTGGAACCTAAATTGCTTATTTGAATGTTGAAATTAGAAATTCATGTCTGAAAATGGTATGATTTGGGTATGAACCCAGACAATAAAGATTTCTGATAAATTATCAGATGTACAATTTCAAAGTTGATATGAATAAATAAAATATGCATGAAAACCCTAATTGCATATATCTTTTGACGTTAATATGTGTAAATTGATATTTACATGAAATGGCACATTTCTCTGAAATATTACCAGAAATTCTCAAGTATTGTTAATAAATTGTATTGTGATATGTAATTAACTCTTAATTGAGTTAAGTGATGCACAAACCAGGATTTGGGTTAATGTGCACGTTTTTCGAGAATTTTAGAAAATTGATAATTGTTGAGTATGATTCTCATATGTGAAGTAAATTTCTTTAATTTGTGCAATAAGATGTTCAATTGCGTAAATTCGCTATGTATGTGCCAAATTGAAATAAGTTGGGTTATTTATGCATTTTTTTTAAATTGTCTGAATGCATGGTATGAGAATTTCTCAGAAATTACAATGATTTGAAATATATTGCTCTGTCGGTTTAGAATGACAGTGTATTGTGATCTGATATGAAATCAGTAAATGTGAATTTCCTGTTTAAATGTTATATATTAATCAGTTAATAGACTTAGGTGCCCTAACACTGTAGAACCCCTTTGACAGATTTGCTTCTTAGGGGTGAAACTCGTGTTGCAACATCATCTGTGCTTGTGTCATGGACACACGAGGAAAGAGAGGCAGTGTCCAACAACAACCTGTGCTTGTGTCACGGTGGCACTGGAGGAAAAATGGGGGTTATTCAACATCATCCGTGCTTGTGTCACGGAGGTAACCCGGTGAGACTCTCCGCCTATGTACTCAGGTTAGAGGAGGAGTCTAGAGCACTCAGAGTAGTGCCTTGAGGCCGTAGAGCCTATGAGTCAGGCCGGAGAGCCTGGGGTCCTGTGGCAGAGCAGGGCTGGCGTCAGACTTAGCATTTCCCGGGTGTGTCGCTAAGTCTTATACGGTGGGATCGTAGTTCGCTACGGATCTTCATATGCAGGGTACACTGCATATGATTAGGGCATAATAATAATATAAATTGGTACTCATATAGGATCACAGTAAATTTAAGTATTCGAATTTTTGTGCTATTTCTTTATATCTATTTATCTTTTCAAATTATCTGTTATTGCATGGAAATGTGATTATATTCTGCAAATCTGTTATGTTATGTTAATAGTACTACCCTGCTTAGTACTGCACTTATGTTTAATTTCAATTTATAAACTTGATGAGTTGTTTAGTGATAGCTAAATGAAATGCTATTCACTGAGCGAGTAGGCTCATACCTCTACTCAAAACATTTTCAGGTCATCATCAGCAGCAGGAATCTGAAGGATCTTTTCATCCTAACGCTTAGTTGATAGAAGGTTTGTAGTTAGTCTAGTTAGAGGTCTCTTAGTCCCTTCCCCTCGGTCCTTGGGACATGGTGTGGGTGAGAGAGAGTGTGTATGTGGAATGTGTATAAAGATGTAAATTAACTGTTATGTTTACTTTCTGTTAAACAATGTTACATGTTGTAAACTCTGTTTACGTACTCTAGCCAGTTTAATTGAAATGCTTCCGCAATAGTTTATTATGTTTTAGTTTACAGAAATAATCCGGATATCATTACGAGGTTTTAAAAAGAAAAAGTTCTCAGTGATTTGTTTATGTGATAATCCCTTTGTCGCGCCCTAATCTCATGATTAGTGGTTAGTGTGAGATCGGGGTGTGACATCTTGGTATCAGAGCATAGGTTGAGTATATGAATACTCTAAGTCAAGGTCAGGGGACGATAAGAGACCAATAGGATTAGGACTTAGCTGTCTTCCTTCTAACTGCACTTTTATAACAGGAAGTGTTCTGTTATATTATTGCAGATGGTAGGAAGATGATGTGGTCACGAGAATCAAGTTGAGAGTTAAGCTGAGTCATCAGAGATCATTAGGATCAAAAGATAAAAGTTATAAGTGAGGTACATAAAAAGTGACGTGTCTTTAGCTTTGGAAGGTCTGAGTGTTTAGATACCCTGGCCAGGTGTCTGAATACTTAGATTGACCAGTATCAAGCTACTTTGTCTATTCTTCTTTGAATACCCAGGCCAGGTATGCAGAGGAAGGATAGGCCAGAGAAAAACCCTAGAAATCTTAGGGTAATGAGATAAGAAATTAATATAGGAATAAGAGGTTTAACATAGGATGTCATACAATTTTTGCTTTATATTGCTTATTTGATTGAAAATCACTAGAAATGCACTTATATGCATGAAATTAGATTTTCAGTTTGTAAAGTAAACATGATTCTTTTATGTTGTTGTATGTCATGAAATGATTTAATTATTGTTTAAATTCTTTGTATCAAGTAGACAAAAAGTTATGTTTAAATGAGTTTGCCTTAAGTGGATATTCATTCCACATGTTTGAAATCAATAGGAGTTGGTTAATCCTGAGTAGCTCTTGGCTTCAGGACTACAGGTTCGGCTTGGTCCGGTTGGCAGGATGCGTTACTGGGATCTAATGACTCCTATTAACAGTATAATTAGAGTAGACTCTGGATGATTTAGACCTGAATCATAGTAAGAATGTACATACGATAAGACGTTGAGATGTAAGAGAAAGATTAGAACAGCTAAGAATTTGCTGGAAATGATATCAGAGGCCAAGGTTGGAACCTCATATGTGCAATCCTTAATTGGAAATAAAAGAAAATGATATAAGGTTCAAATTAAATTCAATGATTTGTATTATATGAACTCTAAATATAAGAGTATGGAAAGGATATGAGAAAAGTATGTAAGGGCTAGGACGTAAGAATCAAATTTGGGTTGGATCATGGAATGGAGTAAAATACTTTTATGTACTTTAAGGCAAAGGGAAAATAGAAGAAAATAGTTGAGCATACAATAAGTACATAGAAATAAAGAGTCTTATGAAAATCATAAGATCAAGACAAGAAACTTAGTTGGATTAAAGGAAATGTTAGAAATGATGACTTTGATTAAGGAACGAGAATTACAAGACATAATTGAGAGTATGGAATGCATATCTTTATTATAAAGTTAAATACATTCATACATACTACCTTTGGATTCTAAGTCTCTATAGACTAACAAATTAGTTTTTTTAAAATAAAGAACAAACACATAACTTAGAAAATGAATGCATGATATAAGAATTTCTCAGTATTTACAATTATTTTAAGTACACTATTCTGACAGTTCTGGAATGATATCATATTGCGATTTGAACTGCAATCAAATGAATGAGGTAACTGAAACCCTAAGGATAGGGTGTTGACATGTAATAAGTGAATGAGGTAATTGAAACCCTAAGGATAGGGTGTTCAATGAATCAAGTATTTTGATATCAAAATTCTCAGTATAAGATGTGTGATGCTTAACAGTTCAATTGCACAATTTTAGTGTATAAAGTGCCAAATTGACATGCATTCTGTTTATTTGAGAATTCCAGTCTGCCTGCATGCATATTGATATTGATTTCTCAGTAAATTACAAGTGGACATGTAATTAGATTATTTAAGAATTTGAAATCTGCATGCATGCTTATTATGTTGAATCTCTTGATATTTGCAATACCTGAATATATGGCTTGTCCAGTTTGAAATGATACTCATGTTACGTTATAAGTTTCCATTAAATTGAAGAGATATCATGGAAATACCAAAGTCCAGAACAAATGAGAGAAAGGAAATTCCAGTGATAAGATAAGGAAGAATTTAGTAAAACTTATGAGATCTAAAGTTTGAATTTCAAACTAAGGGAACATAGTCACATCACAATAATGCTATGTTATTGATAAAGAAGAAACTCTAGAATGTTTAGAGTTGTAGTAGTTCAAGGGATATCAATAGTGATTTGACCTTGAGTACTAGCATCCCTATAAAATAAGATCATGAGATTTGTTCTATGAAAGGTAAGCTAGAATTAATAAAATCTAGGGTTTAAAGGTAGATAAACAATGTGAAAATGGCTCGGAAAGAGTGAAATATAAATTTGAAATGTAACAATAAGTAAGTAGCATAGAATGAGGAGTATTACCTGATACATGATCTGAAGTTAGCTGTTGTAGTTCATGCTCTTAAGACATGGCGTCACTATCTTTATGGTGAGACATGTCAGGTGTTTCAGATCATAAGAGCTTAAAATATATCTTCACTCAGAAGGATCTGAATCTTAGACAACACAGATGATTAGAATTGATCAAAGATTATGATGTGACCATAGATTATCATCCTGGTAAGATAAATGTGGTAGTTAATGCCCTAAGTAGGAAGTCTAGTTCAATAGTGGATGTATTTTCCATGGCATATTTCAAAAGAGACATGCTAGTGGAAATGCGGAAGCTGAACTTAGACTTAGGGGTGACAACACATAGTGGTTTGATTGCACAGATGCAAGTCAAGCCTACTACTTAAGATCAAATCAAGAAACTACAATAGGGTGATAGTGAGTTAAACCAGATCATGCATGACATGGAAGGGGGAAGAGACCAGAGTTCAAGTTTTCAGATGATGTTGTGTTGTATTAGCATGACAGGTTGCATGTACCTCGAGATAATGATTTGAAAGAATAGATTCTTGAGGAAGCACATGCATCAATGTATGTTATACATCTAGGTGACACTAAGATGTACATGAATCTCAAGAGTTTGTTTTGGAGGCCTGGCGTGGAAAGAATGTAGCTGAGTATGTGGTTAGGTGCAATGTGTGTCAGCAGGTTAAGGCTGAGCACTAGAAACCTACATGTACCTTGCAATCTCTTCCTCTACCTGAGTGGAAGTGGGAACATATCACAATGGATTTTGTGATAGGGTTGCCCAGGACACCTAAAGGTTGTAACTCGATATGAATGATTGTGGATAGATTAATTTAGTCTGCTCACTTTCTTCATATTAAGTCAACCTTTGATGTACCGAAGCTGAATAAGATATTCGTGGATGAAATAGTCAGATTGTATGGTATCCTAGTTTCAATTGTATCAGATAGAGATCCTAAGTTCACATCCAGGTTGTGGAATCTGCTGCAACGTGCTTTGGGCACAAGTTGAGATTCTGTACAACTTTCCACGCACAGACGGATGGTCAGTCCGGGAGGACCATTCAGACTCCTAAGGACATGCTGAGAGCATGTCTCATGTATTTCAGTGGAAGTTGGGAAGAACACTTGAGCCTTATAGAGTTTGCATACAATAATAGTCACCATTCTAGTCTTGGTATGGCTCAGTATGAAGCTCTGTTTGGCAGAAAGTGTAGATCATCCATATGTTGATATGAGGTAGGTGAAAAGTAGATTCATGGATTAGAGATAGTGGATTTGACCACTGAAAAGATTACTGTGATCAAAGAACAGTTGAAAGTTGCACAGGACAGGCAGAAAAGTTATGCTGAAAAGAGGCGTTGACCTCTTGAGTTTCAAGTTGGTGATGAAGTGTATCTGAAAGTTCCACCATGGAAAGGAGTATTGTGGTTTAGTAAGAGAGGTAAACTGACTCCTAGGTTTATGGGCCCGTATTCTATCATTGAAAGGATTGGGCCTGTAGCCTATAGGTGGGAATTTCCATCCAAATTGGTTAATTTCCATGATGTGTTTCATGTGTCTATGCTTAAGAAATGTTATCCTGGTACAGAGAAGATAATACACCCAGAACCGGCATAGCTCAGGACAGATGTGTCCTATGTTGAAGGACCGATTCAGATAGTTGATCAGAGGATCAAGAAACTTAAGAATCGCGAGATACCTTTAGTAAAAGTTTTGTGGAGGAATCATAACTTAGAGGAAGCTACGTGGGAGCTTGAGTCAGAGATGCGTAACAAGTTTCCTTTTCTCTTTTAGGAATTTCAGGATGAAATTCTTATAAGGGAGGGAGATTGTTATGACCCACTCTGTAATTAACCAGTAAATACTAAGTTTAGCATATGATTAAGTTAGTGATGTTGAATTGAGAACTCACTTATGTTAATGATGTTTGAACTAATAACAAACTCTCTTAAGCTTAAATCCTATCCCTGAGATTGTGGAGGATTCAGAGTTTGAACCGATGCCAGAGGAATCGTTCGAATCCGACCTTCGGGTCATGAGTTATGAGTTTTTGAGCTTTGAGGGACTAGTTTGTAATTTTGGAAAGTTGGTGGGCAAATTGCATTTCGCCCCCTAGCCCTTTCTCCCTTATCTCTTCTTCACCCGATAAAGTAGTGCGCAGCTGCAAAAGTGGCGCACATACCAGCCCTCGACCAGATTGAGAAAGGCGAGTTAGGGCAGCGGCTTTGGGCCTTCTTGGCTCCGTTTCAGCCGCATGACCCACTCCCCTTCTTCTTTCTCTTCCCTTCCTACCTCCTTCCTTCTCCTTTACTCTGCCCTAGTGGGTGCGGCGCCCAGCAGCAGCAGGTTGATCGGCTGCGATTGGAAGGAGGAGCAGGTGTTTGTGGCCCTTAGCATCGACCAGTGGCCAGCAACGCGTCGACGACCCTCTCTCCCTCACCTCGACCACCAAGGGCGGAGCTCATCTTGCTCCAGGACGGCGCCCCACTTGCAGCCTAACCTGCTGCATAGAGCAGTGCCGCGCCTCCAGCAGTAGCGGCCGGTTCAGGGCCCAACGGTGCTTCCTTTGCTTTGATTTTTGGATGGGTGAAGCTTCCTTTTACTCCTCCATCTACCTCTCGTGCGCCCACCTAGCAACAGGGGTGGCGCCCTACGTTGCAGCAGCCGCCGTTGCAAGAAGAAGTGGCCAGGAACCCTATTTGGCACGGCTAGCACCTTCAACTGGTGCCTTTGAGCTCAGCTGGGAGTCCTCAGTTTGAATCCCTAGCTCCTAGCCACGATTTGGCTGTCAATCGGGTTATTCCGTCAATCAGTAACCCTGCGTGAAGCAACCTATTTGCAACAGGTCCTAAAGCATAATACCCAAGGTTGAAGATTATCTGGTGAATGCCCAGAAACGGACCCTGGACGCAATTCCAGTTGATTTCAGACATTCCTAATTATGTGAGTAGGATTTCATTCATTTATCATTAAATAACTTAGGCGATTGAATATTTTCTATTTTGTGCGCGAATTACGCTGATAACAGGCGTTATCAGGCGTAGGGCGGCGTTTGGCGTCACCCGACTTTTTATTTCATAAATTGCTTCTAGACGCTGTTATATGATTAAATTTAGCAATTGATCAGTGTGGATTGAATCGGTAGATTTATATGGTTCATTGGAACCTAAATTGCTTATTTGAATGTTGAAATTAGAAATTCATGTCTGAAAATGGTATGATTTGGGTATGAACCCAGACAATAAAGATTTCTGATAAATTATGAGATGTACAATTTCAAAGTTGATATGAATAAATAAAATATGCATGAAAACCCTAATTGCATATATCTTTTGACGTTAATATGTGTAAATTGATATTTACATGAAATGGCACATTTCTCTGAAATATTACCAGAAATTCTCAAGTATTGTTAATAAATTGTATTGTGATATGTAATTAACTCTTAATTGAGTTAAGTGATGCACAAACCAAGATTTGGGTTAATGTGCACGTTTTTCGAGAATTTTAGAAAATTGATAATTGTTGAGTATGATTCTCATATGTGAAGTAAATTTCTTTAATTTGTGCAATAAGATGTTCAATTGCGTAAATTCGCTATGTATGTGCCAAATTGAAATAAGTTGGGTTATTTATGCATTTTTTTTAAATTGTCTGAATGCATGGTATGAGAATTTCTCAGAAATTACAATGATTTGAAATATATTGCTCTGTCGGTTTAGAATGACAGTGTATTGTGATATGATATGAAATCAGTAAATGTGAATTTCCTATTTAAATGTTATATATTAATCAGTTAATAGACTTAGGTGCCCTAACACCGTAGAACCCCTTTGACAGATCTGCTTCTTAGGGGTGAAACTCGTGTTGCAGCATCATCCGTGCTTGTGTCATGGACACACGAGGAAAGAGAGGCAGTGTCCAACAACAACCTGTGCTTGTGTCACGGTGGCACTAGAGGAAAAATGGGGGTTATTCAACATCATCCGTGCTTGTGTCACGGAGGTAACCCGGTGAGACTCTCCGCCTGTGTACTCAGGTTAGAGGAGGAGTCTAGAGCACTCATAGTAGTGCCTTGAGGCCGTAGAGCCTATGAGTCAGGCCGGAGAGCCCGGGGTCCTGTGGCAGAGCAGGGCTAGCGTCAGACTTAGCATTTCCCGGGTGTGTCGCTAAGTCTTGTACGGTGGGATCGTAGTTCGCTACGGATCTTCATATGCAGGGTACACTGCATATGATTAGGGCATAATAATAATATAAATTGGTACTCATATAGGATCACACTAAATTTAAGTATTCAAATTTTTGTGCTATTTCTTTATATCTGTTTATCTGTTCAAATTATCTGTTATTGCATGGAAATGTGATTATATTCTACAAATCTGTTATGTTAATAGTACTACCCTGCTTAGTACTGCACTTATGTTTAATTTCAATTTATAAACCTGATGAGTTGTTTAGTGATAGCTAAATGAAATGTTATTCACTGAGCGAGTAGGCTCATACCTCTACTCAAAACATTTTTAGGTCATCATCAGCAGCAGGAATCTGAAGGATCTTTTCATCCTAACGCTTAGTTGATAGAAGGTTTGTAGTTAGTCTAGTTAGAGGTCTCTTAGTCCCTTACCCTCGGTCCTTGGGACATGGTGTGGGTGAGAGAGAGTGTGTATGTGGAATGTGTATAAAGATGTAAATTAACTGTTATGTTTACTTTCTGTTAAACAATGTTACATGTTGTAAACTCTGTTTACGTACTCTAGCCAGTTTAATTGAAATGCTTCCGCAATAGTTTATTATGTTTTAGTTTACAGCAATAATCCAGATATCATTACGAGGTTTTAAAAAGAAAAAGTTCTCAGTGATTTGTTTATGTGATAATCCCTCCGTCGCGCCCTAATCTCATGATTAGTGGTTAGTGTGAGATCGGGGTGTGACAGAGTATCTGAGCAAGCCAGATGGCTAGGTCGACTTGACCTAGCCTCGTATTGAAAAGTAGCATCATCACTTGATTAGGGTTCCAACCCTTTGGATTCGCACACGACAGCGCCAGACAGTTGCCTCAGTCTACCCAAACGACCGTTTTGGGGTTTTTCTTTGAGACCAAGAAGCGAAAATAAAGTGCCGCCATTCACTCATCTAAGGTTCGACCACTACACCAAATTCACGCCACACCACAACTGAGATAGGCATCTCACATATCCCAAATGACTGTATGGGATGTTGCTTCAAGCCTAAGATTTCATCCAAACGGGCTCCGCCACAACCCTTCTTAGGGATTCAATCTGAACCTTCTAGGCCCGCACCCAGTCATCACAAGACAACTGAATCACCTAGAAAAACAGCCATTTCATGGCACACAAACAGTGCATTTCAACAGCCACCACTCATTCTTTCTCACCCCTCTTTCAGGGGTTTCCATCCCTCCTTCCCCTATAAAAGGAGGAGGGACTCCACCAAGAAAGGGGTCCCAAATTTTGTACTTGTTATGTAGTTAAACTTTGTTAATTTCATTCTAGTATAATTTTTACATTCAAAGCAATAAAGTTAGTTCCTCTATCCTACATCTGGATTCTTGTATTCTCTTTCTTCTTCTCGTTCTTTCTTCTCGCATTTTCTTGTTGGAGTGGGAGAATAAGACCCTAAGCCATTTAATCGTCACCACCTTGGGCTCTTTGGAGATTTTGGATTTGTGGTTTGTGGATTACCTTATTTTTCTCCTTGTTTCTCCCTTCTTCACCATGAGTGGTGAATAGTCTTCTTATCAAGGGAAGGGGAATAACCCCTTGACCATTGTGTTGATTCAGATTTAATTTATACAATTTTTCTCTATACGAATGGCTTTTGGTTCAGAAAACTACCGATTTAAATGAACTGATCTCTCATTTTCATCATGTCTTAATTTAGGTGGATGCGACTGTAGAACCCAGAATTTAGAACAACTATACTAGTTGCATGGGGATTTGGATGCGACCGTGGAAAAATCCCCATTGGGATGATGAACTATGAAGCATGATTGCCAGGACCAATGGGTTCATGTGGAGTTAGACTTTTGTGTTTTGTTTACAAATAATTCATATACCCGCTTCTCATCTTTTAATCATCGTGTATTCTTGATTTGGTCTTCACTTTGGCAAAGGTGGTGAAAACCCCTAAGACCTGATGTTTTCCCCATCTGATTTCAACCATTCTTCCAACGTGTGTTCAAATCACCTTCTTTTTTAATTCTCGCAATATTGTTCTCTCTCTTAGAAAATCTTTTATTTTGTGCTAACCATCTTCTTCCTTTATTTTTCTTGCTTAGTTTAATCTTTTCATTTCTTTTTAGTGTAATCTTTATTTCTTCTTGCACTTTAGTTTCTTGCATTATTTTAATCACCCCCCCTGAAAATCAGAATTTACATTATGTCAATCTTCCAAAAATACAAAAAAAAGAAACAATTTTGAAACAACTAAGATTAAAAGAAAATGAATCTTAAAAACATTGTCATGTAAGATTGACCCTTCTATACTAGCCTTAACTGGAAAGTAAAAAAGGATTAAGCTATAGGATAATTATTCTAGTGAATTGGTGTGCAAACGACACATATCAAATAACATTTGATTTCTCTTACCGCCTTATAATTCAAGAAATCAGTACAAAGATAGGGCAATGGGTCAAGCAATGTGAAGCATATTTAACCCTACATAAATATACTGCACAATTGTATCACGTCTTTTATTATGCCATGAGGATTTGAGTTGTACCACCCAAATCCAACTGACCGCTGCAAAGTCAAAATTGGTGCCATACAAAGTCCATGGAAGAATCAAAATCCATGAACTCTCCAACACCTCTTGGTCAGTACAAGAGAAACACCACAGAGGCATATTAGTCAACTGTAAACAACAACATATAGTCAAGATGAAGGATCGACCCACACATTGTCATCCTTATAGAACACCTAGCCTTCCTTGGTACATGTCACAATACTAGAGAACAAACTCACACATGGCTATTCTAAAAGGGCATGATGCATTTAAACTTCTGCCTATCTCATATCACATAGAAGTACAACATATGCATGGACATCTCACACAAAGGGCTAGGTATGACCACAGTCATCCTACCCAACATGCAATTGTGGATGCAACGAAATACTCAACTTGCACTCCAAAAAATTAAAAAGTATGCACTCTGAGTTTACCGTAGTAATGAATCGTTTCACCACCCAACAAGTTCTGACTTTGGAATGGATCTATGGCACAAGACACCTACATGATTAGGGTTTCACTTGATTAATTAGACCAATTTTGTGTCTTTTAGAATCAATCAAGTTACAAAATATAAACCCTAAACAAGCTGTACAAAGCTTCTAGGGTACAACTCTAGAAGATATAAAACGTATAAGATACAAATTTGTCACTCTATCACTTGATGTCACTTCCATTCAAGGCTATCAACATATCACATATCCATACAAGGCTATCACCACAAACACACTTCCATGGGATACCAAACCCTCATCACATCACAGGAGGATAACACCTCACTCTAAGCATTAGGCCTCAGCCAGGTCATAAGACCCATCACATCATTATGATGTCATCATGCTTCATCAAGGATTATAGCCATCACCCTATATCGTATGGTTACCACCATAGAATTCACAAGCTATATAATTCATTCAACTTGCCAGATTAGGTTTGCACAAGTAGGAGAGAGAAAATATAATCACATGCCATACATCAAGGCAAAGTTATCAAACATAGAACACCCTATAATTAGAGTTAGGGTTTCACATTTATATCCCATTAGGGTTTTCATATTACCATTCAACCACCAAACCCAAGATTCATCACCTCCCATATGTCTGGAGTTCTATATTAGGGTTCAAGAGCATGAGTAGGGTTAAATAAACCATTATCAAATTAACACTATGTGTTAATCATCAATCACATGTACACTTGTAGCAACCATACTCTTGTTACACATATGTAGAGACCATGCACCCATGTATGTGTGTCGACCATCCATCAAAACATGTGTTGCAACCACAACACCTACATGTGTCTCAACCAACCATCAAAACAAATGTCTTGAACGAACCAAAACATCACTAAAACCATGTGTCGCGACCCTTAGGTGTTACGACCATAAACCATTAGGGTTAGGGTTGCAACTATTACCAAAGGTATGTGATGCGCCCAACACGCATCACAAGGCACACCTCATCCAAACGAAAACTATGTGTTTAAACCATAAAAAGGTCATAAGAGTATGGACCAAAACAAAACCAACCCATCATAAGGGAATGTCGACCAAAACAGAACCAACCCAACTTGTATCAGCCAAGACATGGAGGTAGAGTAGTGACCACTAAGGCCAACTACTTCCACCATACAAGACCATCCACAAAGAAAAAATAAACCATGATCAAAATAGATGTTGGACATCAAAACACTAAGCACCAACAAGGAGGGAAAACTCCATACACGGTGAACAACAGAACCCTAAAACCAAATTCCAACATGATCAACCAAGAAGCCAAACCAAGAGAGAGAAGACCAAGCTTTAACCTCAAGAAAAAACATAAGGGTCCAACCATATCATGGTGATACATCCAAGGATCACAGTGCATGCAAGAAAATCACCTCATCATCACATAGAAAATGAGCACATGAAGTTAGGGTTTAAGAAATAGAGCAATCTACATGAGAATACTACAAAGTCTTAAACCTTAGATCAAGATAGCATCATCTACCACATTAGCATCAAGTTTAAAAGATTAAAACAACAACATGCATGCAAGATTATGGTGCAAATAATAGAAGAAGGTAGAGAGTTATATAACATGTCTTATGTAGAGACCAATATCCATTGGATCACGAGCTCTAAGAGAGAGAAAGAAGCTCCAACTAAGATCAACTCTTTGACCACATGGTTACCTCCAAGGAGAAGAAAAACATGGTAAATAAATAGCTCAAGAAAGAGGTGAAAACCTCTAGGCCGAACTAGAAGAAGAAAGGGAGAAAGAGAAGAAATCTTCCTCTCACTTGGTTACCACCATGTCAAACATAGTCTCCCACCCTTGTGAATGAAAGTTACTCTCAAGATGACCACCATGGTAGAACCATAGTCTCATGGCCAAGAAGAAAGAGGAAAATGTAGGGTAGATAACCAATAGAAAATGAGATCAAGGATTCAAAACCACTTACCAAGGAAGAAGATCACCAAAGATCACCACAAGAAGGATGAAAAAGCTCAAGAACACCACATGCAAAGGTGATCGGCCACCAAAGCACCAAGATCAGAACCCTCTAGCTCCACAAGCTCCAAGGTCGGCCAAGAAAGGCAGGAGAAAGAAAGAGAGAAAAATGATTGCTTGCATGAAGAAGAGAGGGCTTATATACATGTAGGAAGGAGGGAGGTGGAAGGTTATGAGGTGTCAACACCAAATAGAACCAAAAGGACACTTGTCCACCAAAGAAACAACCATGCAACCACTAAACACTTGCATGCAACACATGGTGATAGAACCTAGGTGGGGTACCAACCACATGGGTCACCACCGCCCTTGTTGTGGTCGAGACACACCAAGGGTTGAAACAAAATCATGCAAAGAAGGTGTATCAGTCGAAACACACCCATGACACACCAACATGGTCGAAACACAGGTCAGAACACTCAACCAAGCTCGCCATGGTCAACACTATATTCCAAAAAAGGCACCCTTCAACATAATCTTATCTTTCATGATGCTTAGGCTAAAGAAACACAATCTACATGTGACAAATTGCTAGATAACCCCTCCACCTAGGTAAATTGCAACTTGGTTCAACATAAGGAAACATAGCTCAAACAAAATCCAAACAGGACCAAACCGAAAACTTAGGATTATCACATGCCATGAAATATATCAAGAGATTATATTAAGGTTTAAGCATCTTATTTAGCAAAGCAAGCATACTTAAGGACTAAGCTAGGTTAGGGGCCTTACAATGCTACTTTCTAGGGGTCAACAAAAACCCATCGAGGTCGGTGATCACATACTTTTTGTGGATGCATATGCAAAAACTAAGGCTCCTTGGACTGATCTAGAGTCATTGATTGTTTTCCTTGCTTCTTTCGTTCAAGATTCTTACTCTTTTCCTCATTTTTCTTGTTGTTCTTCACATCTTTCTTGCTATGGTCGAGTTCCATGGTGTCTTCTTGATGGAAACCTACACATTTAGGTCAACAACTCTCCTTTCTTCCTTCCTTTCTATAGAACCACCTTATTCATGGAAAGAGGAGGCATTGTTGGAGCTTTGGTGGACGGAACACGACATCTTGTTGTTGATTTCGAAGTTTTCCATCTTGCATTTTGATTTTTTCCCTTCCAGATGAGTTATACAACTTTGAATGGGTTGCTTGCCTACCATCTACATGCATGTCATTATCTTACTTTAGAACTCATAAAACGAGAACAACTGGCCTTTTCTGTATTGTTTGACATGAAAATGATGATAATATTAGTTCTTAAGCCTTTTATGGACCTTATGAACGTTTATATTCTGTAAAGTGAGCTTCTCTTTGAACATGCAAGGTCAAAAATTCGAAATATAGGAATAATGACTCCTATAAATGTCATATAGGTGTTGTTTTGATACCCAATACTTAGAAATCTGACCCATGCATTAAACTCTATTGTATAGTGGTTAACTAATGGTGATTATAATTCTTTTATACACTATTATGTTGTTGATATGCCAATTGGTTGAAAAAAATAGTGCTGAAAGTAGCTCATCCATCATGGGATTCAGACATATAAATGCCTAATTCTTGAAAATGCCATAACTTCTACATTTGATGGACTTCAATGCTATAATTTTGGGTGACATCTTTTATATGACTTGCTAGATACTCTATAAAATTTTAGAGGATATTGATGTTCCTATCAGAAGTAAATTATTTTTTCCTAAGTGACTTAATGGGTTATTATGCATCCTAGTTTGATGTTTAGGCCTATACATGGACAAGGATGGTTGAATATACCATGATGGAATGACATGTAACATGTTTCATACATTTTGTATTGTCTAAAGTTGCAATCTATAATTTACTTTTACAAAGATTATTTGGGAGCTTGTACGTAACTTTATTGATGCAATCCAAAAATGTTAAATTCACTTAAGTAATCAAATACAACCCTAAGCAAGTAGTGTCCTGAGATCGTATAACTATTCTAGTGTCATAACTTATTGGATGATGATGAAAGGAGCTCAAAGTTGTATACTATTGAGTATATGTAGGTATACAAATAATATATCATTGTCATATTGATCCTAAGGTTTGGAGAGTGGTCAAGATAGTGTCTTGGATGTGGAAATGGTCATAACTCAGAGTTGAGGATTATATACCCTAGTTTTTGGGATTGTGATATGTGTCTCAAGTTGGACTAGATTTTTGAGTAGTTGGGCCAATGTGCAACTACAGTTGGTACTCATATGACTGGGGGGATGTGAACTAAGGATTCCGATCATTATAGATCTTATATAAGGCTGATTTCGATTTCACAGTGGTCAACTAATAGTTTGAGTGGTAAGTCTCAAAATACGTAGGGATTAATAAAATATACAATCTAGCCGTGTAGCATATCTTTTAGGGTTATCTGGAGGATTACATTAGATGATGATCCTTGGTTTGTTTATTTTAAATTGTAGATGATTTATAATGTTGCAATAAAAATCAATTGTACTCATGACTCTCTTAATGCTTGATCTTTATGCAGTTATATTATATAGTCTTTCAACTCTATAATATTATTTGCTTAAACTGCTTAAATACATAACCCTGGTAAGGAAAATGTTTTTGGAGTTATATCTCTCATAGTGACATGGGTCTCAAATTGTGGGTTACCACATCCTTTTAGGTAACTAACAACATCATCAGATGCAGTCTGACGAGGAGGCACACTTTGAAGATCAATAGTGTCAGAGGTTTTATGTGGTTAGTATAGAGTCCTAGAGTCAGACACGTACTCTCATATTCGGTCGAGAATTTTTTTATATCATGTATATCGATCCGATATTTTGATTGTATGCCATGAGCAATGTATAATGTAAATATAGTAAATATTAGGATAACAAGTTTTGTATGTAGGTTGTGATTGAGGCCACTGGACTTATGTAAAGATATATGGTATGGATATATGTGAGGTTGGACATCTGTATAAATGTTTACTTAAAGTGTTTGAAAACTTTTATTTGTTATAATTATGCATCTTTTTAATAAAGGATTAATGAGTGTTTGATCGACATTTTGATTTTGAGTGATCTTGTTTAGCATCGTGGGGTTCCACACTCTCATATCCATGCTTCCTCCAGAGCCCCTCCATATACGATATTTCTTGCCATCTCCAGTGGCCATGAAGTCAAATAGTGACTAATTGACTTTGTCAAAGTCTTGAGAAGCTAACCTGGGTAGATTCAGGGCTCAAAGAGGCCTAGAACGCCCATTGGCTACTCAACTTGGTGTTGCTGGAAGCCATGGAGTGAGAAAAGGGAAGGGGATGAATCCCTAGTGGGTTCTTACCTCCCTGTCCCACATTTCTTTTTCCTTTTTGTTATTCTGCCAAGGGCAAGACCGACCATGTCATGTAATTTCACTTTTCCAGCAACATGTTTCTTTTGCTTATGATTGTACATTTTAGCTCCACCATGAAGGAAAGGTTCTAAATGACATGCTAAGATATTTTTTCCTTTTCTAATTCTGATATGTTTTTAATTGAATTAGTAAACATTTAAATGTGTAGAAATTCATAACTAATTATACATAAGTTATAAAATAAAAATAAATGTGTGTCGTTATTAGAATAATATTATCCATGCAATGATATTGGTTTCATCACCTAAATCCAATCCAATAAACATTTAATTTTTTGTATTTTCTTATTGGATAAAATTTATGAAAATCATATCTAATCATCTATAAGTAAAAGAAAATTAAGTAAAATTCGCTATCAAATTATATAAGTATAACCTAGAAGATGGTGTAATTTTGAATACCTAATTCACTAATAATAAAAAGACAAATTTAGGGTTTATGTAATTAATGCAAATTTAACCCTAATTTCATATATACGCTTAATAGGTAGCTTGAAACCCTTATGTTGATCTAGGGTTTAACTTGGATCGTGGTGATTTATATGAGGTATGTTGCATCCCCATGAATCATATTGAATAATTACTTGCTTGTTTATTTCTCTTAAACCTCTATGATGCATTAGTATATTGAAATTCTTATCTAATGCTACGACTGGTCTTTGTGAATCTAATTTACTAAAATATACCTCCTGGTCTTCTTAAATTGTTGGATAGATATTGGACTCTATATTTGTATCTTCTTCATACCTATATCATGTTGTTCCATATTTATAGATTTGAAAAATGCTTGATTTTTTTGAATGGAATCTTATTTTCCATGTGATGACCACTTGTGTACTTATGATGAACCTTAATTGTGGACATGGTTGACTACTTGTTTATGGGTCCTCTAAACCCATACAATAACATTCAGATGTTCTCATCCCTCATGTTAGATTAAGTAAACTTACTTCTTGCCTCTATATTTGTGCATGTACAATAGACTAAATTTATATATAGTAGTGGTACCTTTGTACAAGCATAATATTTGAGTGCCCTCCTTTCCACCTTGAGTGTGCCTTTCCACTTGTATTATATATATTGAGCATTCCACCTAGGGCGTGCCTTCTACCTGACATGTTAGGCTGGAGATGTTATGGGTCTCAACCCTTCTTACATAATGTTAGCCTAATTTTTTGAAAAAATTGTTTATTATTGTATGATTATGATATTTTGTTGTGAGATTGAATAATGCAAGAAACCCCTTATTGATTATCTTCTTTTAGTGTTCTCTTTGATATCTATTTGGATGTTCTCTTTCCCTTTTGATTTGGAAGGCTTCATAAGTATATTAATGTCCATTTCCCCTAATATTTCTCAATATCTATTTATATTCATATATCTACATTTTTGTGCTAACTACTTCTAATTTATATTATTTTGAGGGGGTGTGCTTACAACCCCTTAGAGAAAGGGCATGGAGGACTTGACATGATGACTTGGATTGGCTTAGTGGAAAGGACTCTTGAGAGATAGCTAGATATAGCTTGGACATCCCTCTTCTTAGTGAAGAAGTTGTTTCCGTCATATATTCTCCAAGTGGGAGATTATTATGTAATTTCATAAATTGAAACTAGTCATAGCATGTTATTCCACTACTATTCTTGTATCATTCATTTAATAAAGGTAAAAATACAACTATCCCAACATACTTGTTAGTGTTATTGGATTAGATAGGTTTATCCCTCAAATTAAGTAAAGAATAGATCCCCTATGAGACCTCACTCCTTACACAAGCTATCCCTAAAGTCTCAAGTCTTGGAATAATCCCATCAAGACACATCTTCTCTAGTAAAGTGATACCTGAATGGTTTTTGAACATCACCCTATAAAGGGGGAACAAAAGAAAAGGTATACGCCAATGTCACATGATATATGTGCAATAAAGGCATTAGTTTGGTATTTAAATAATCAAGTACAAATAAGAGGGTTGTTCCCAATCAAGGAGGATCTACAAACAGATATGCAATATATTCAAGAGAAAAAGGATCACAAGATAATAGTAATAAGAAATTAGGCCTTTTATTTTTACAGAGATAATTAATGAATATAAAACTATTGTATTTTTATATCATTCAAAATGATTATAACAATGCATTCATATTATATTTAAAAGTTTGATATAAGTATAACACCCTAGGTAGAAGTAATGTGAGGTTGTATGTTTGTGGCTTGAAATAGCACACCCTCAGTGATAGTCTCACCCCTGTATGTATGTGGGTGGAAATAGCACACCATGGGTGGGAATATAGAACCCATGTTTGTATGTGTGTGGAAATATCACACCATGAATGATATCACTTAGATCTTACATGAATTAATATTGTATAATAGATAAAAAGTTCAATTTTTTGAATGCATTGTCCAAGGGATGTGAATTTTCACATCATATAAATTGGGATGAAGGACCATCAATAAGGTGGAGACTAATTTAAATAGTGAATGGAACACACAAACCAAATAATTCTATATAGTCTCAAGGACACAAAGAAACTAAACAAATTCAATATTCACAAGAGGATCAGGTTTCAAAAGTTATGATTTAAAGGATTTTGATAATGTTTTTAAGAGATATTTATTGGCTCATTATAGGAAATTAGCATATAGTCATCATGATACTCAAATATTATTAGAAAGATGCTCAAACCTCAGATTTGGTCAACACATATCCAAAGTTAAAAGATATAGTCCATGATCAGGGTTTGAGATCACATAAAAACATTATCATGTCAATTTAGGGTAAAACTCCACTAAATGTACAAACCCTAAAAATTCACTTTTTCACTTAGTCCAGATGGGTCAAGAAACCCCCAATTGATAGATTAATTATCCCAATTTTGTATAATATAATATCTTGTTTTTGACATTCCAAATAATATATATGAGTTTTCTATGATTAATGGAATAACAAAATTTTCCAAACCAAAATTGATGAAAAAGATTAACATGACTTGCACATCATCTTAATAGTTTAAGGCATGCATGGATAAATTGGTAAACATGCGGAGTCAAAAATTTGCACAATCCTAGATTAAAAAATATAACATAAAGACCATAATAACCCTAATTAAAATGATGAAATCAAATGCGTGAAAGGAAATTTCGAGGAAGTTTGACACATCTATGTTCTTTAAGTATGTGGTACATGAGCTTGTTGAGATCCAAAATTGTGAATCTAAAATCATCATTCTTCACTAGAACTAACAAACTAGTTGAACAATGGAGTTACTAAAGGTCCCCCAATCATAGAGACTCTATGAAAAGGTGTTGAGGTGGTCAGAGGCACCAGAAAAGCCTTACTCCATTATAGCATACATGAAAAGCTAAGACTAAATTGAAGGCCTTGGAGCCTCCAAGTCGACAGTGATGGTGACATGAGTTCCAATGACCATACCTCATAAAGTATTCATCAAAACTTATTCAATTAATCCAAATGAATAAAATGTACTAATTATGCTAAATATTTGATTATAAGTCTATTATGTATCCAAAACATCGAATTTTAGCAATGAGTCTGATGAAAGTTGATATAGAAGATAGTGTGAAGTATGTTCATCACATGCCTTTACTCATGGTCAATTTTTCTCTATGTTGTTGAAGTAGGAGACAAAGGAAACACATTATGCATACTCGTATTTAGGTATTACAATGTATATATCACGTAACAAACCCACATAAGGAGTGAGAAGGGCATATGTTTGTATATAGGTATTATAATGTAGAGATCACATAATTGGCCTACATAAGGGGTAGAAAAGTCAAGGGTTGTGCTAAATTTGAGGCATCCTATGTTAAATGAAGGGTAATTCTTAACCAAAAAATGTGTTGTTTAGGAGTTTTTATCTTGAGTTAGGGGTATCCAAGTACTATAATGATATTATAGTAAAATTGGTATTACCAATAATGAGTTTTTTTTTAATGTCTAAACTTTGTTGTTGCATATTACCGAACATGATATGATAGTAAGAAAATAAATGATTTACTTGTTTAATAGGAAGTTCATAAATGATATATTTTCATATATTGCACACCAAAGAACTTTTGTCACTAAATTTTTTTCTTAGATACATATTTTTCTTTGATATATAAATTTAAAGATATTCATGAATAACTCATACAATTTTCTTTTTATTTTATTGATCAATAAATTCATGTCCATAAATGTGATTCACAAGTATATATGATCAAGCATGATTGATTTATAACTTGTATATAAGAATAAAATAGAGGCCACATGGATATTTGAACAAACTGTGATAATAAGGATGAAAAAGTACATTTTTGAGGTGACAAATTGAGGTACAATCCATCTTATGAAAAAACATGACTTATAAACATCTTGATCTTCATTCATCTTAACTGGATAATCGAGATCATATATAAATATCATATATATTATGATATAACACGATATCAATAGATAATTTGGGAATCAGTAATGTGTGAAAACATATTCTTTATAAAGTAAATAATGAAATTTATAATATATAGGCCATGTTGGTTGTTGAATGTTTTCCATCCAAGGTATAAATAAAGTTGTGATAGGAATAATTTGTGAAATTTTTTTGTGGAATGTGACCCACCTTTCCCTCTCTATCTCTTTCTAACCTATAGAGTTTAATCCATGGATTGCACTACCACAACATCTTCCCTCTACCTCCACCATTTGAGTTCCCTCCATTTTCTGATCTTCTTATCAACCCAACTAACCTCTCAAAAGGAGAACATTTGATTCAAATAGGATATCAAGGTAAATTAGGTAATCCTCACATTTTTCTCCTACTTCTTCTTTACATGTTTGGTTATTCCCTCGCCGACTCACTAGTTCACTATATCCCCTCCCAAAACACCATATATGGCATCAACACCGTTGTAAATGTCGCCTCTCACTCTCACCCAAAAAAAAGAGATGACACTCACCCTACAAACCACCGCTAAAAATAAAAAAGACAACTCCAATATACTATCCTTTACCTACCTATAATGAAATCATCATTTCTAATAGAATCAGCGCCTCACTAGGCGAGGTTTCTTTGTTACCTCATAACCTGTGTAACACACCCCACTCAGATAATGATGCCTGCTACACCACCTATATACATATTTTCTATAGACTCCCATGGTCATCATCTTCATCAACCTTGATCCTTCTATAAGCAATACTATATATAGTGGCATATCAAGGGAGCACTGATAACACCAAATTTTGTGACGTTTTTTCCCTTTATTCTGTTATCAAAACTACCCTTTTCTGCTATTTTACTCTATTTTATTAGCATTTTCGCAATAATTGGCCAAGCAACGCTCTTATTCCAATTTTTCCTATCTTCTACAGAGTTTTCCTCGTTTTTGTGCAATAAGGCCGATTCTGGCCCACAATAAGTCTAAGCCCGTCTCGACCTTCCTGACGCCCGATACAACCCAGCCCGACAGGGGCTGGGCGACACGAGAATGATCGGCGGAGAAGGGCACTGCGCAAGAAGGACGTGTCGGCCGACATACCATCTACCCGACAGGGAGCCAAAGCCACATCGACGACCAAACTCGTCGGGCGACACAGCCACCCACCGGCAGGCGTGCCGCCAGCCACGTGACCGATAGCCAACGCCTCGTGCCGAGACATACCTGTATCGGCCATCCACATCCATCGACCGGCGTATAAGGGAGCTACGTGGCGTTTCCAGCACCATAACTCCTTCAACCGCCGCATATAAATAGCAGCTACAGGAAGCCGAAAAGAAGGGTCGTCGTCGTGGTCGTCGTCGTCAGATAGGTCGGACTAGTCGGAGGGTTGGAGAATTCAGACAAGACAGTTCGAGAGCCACCTTCGAAGGTAGCTGTGAGAGCAAGAGTATCACGCCCCAGTGCTTGTGCCGGGTGGCACTAGGTGAGCTTTCCCTCATCCCGAGAGGGAAGGGATGGTTCACTTAGTGTTGTCCCAGGCGACACTGCGGGCCGATATCGGCCAGCGAAGATGAGCGACACGAGTGCCCGACAGTAGACTCGTAACTCTTTGCCCGACACGATATCGAACCCGATACGCTCCGCCTGTCATGCGTGCCGCCCGAGAGGGTGCGCCGCCCGACATGAGCGTATCGGCCAGGGTCCTTGAGCGATACAGTCAGTCGTCAGTCGGCGCCGCCCGAGAGGGGGTGCCGCTCGACACTGCCGTATCGGGTTCGGCTCCTGACCGGTATCGGGCAGGAGAGCTACAACAATCTGTCGTTCTTCTAAATCAAGAAGGCGACATCTATCTTTAATTCTGTTATTTAAATTCTTAGCTTATGCATTGTATTAAGACCCTTATTGCCTGTGGAAATAGAAATGCTTAACTGCTATTTGTTTAATGCTTGGTGCCTTATGATTGGGTAACTGCTGTGTTGGATATCTGAACTCTAGCTTGCATGCTTTGGATCGCGTTTCGCTTAGCTACCGAATCGTCTTTCCCGTCGCAACTACTTCGAGAGTTGGGTTGCGGCTCTAGTGTTTGGTCCAGTTCTGGAGTACGAGAGTGCCCGGAATGGAGTTGTTTTAGTATCATTCCACTCTAACTTGAGCCCAGCAACCTCGAGAGGGGTGTTGAAGCTTGGTTAGAGGCACTCACTCTGAGAGGAGGGGTGCAAGGTGTTACTGCTACCGCTTGTCTTATTGAAGTCTTATCCCTTGCGTTACGCCTTAAACTGCAGTTTATCTTTCTATTTTCTGTTGCATGAAAATTCCTAAAAACCGCTAAATGACAAAATCTTAATCTTTCTTGTAACTCCAGTTGGATATAGTTTTCTTTGATTTAATCATGACAGCTTGTTGTTCCCCTTCGGGGAACTTTAATATCTCTTCATACCCACCGGAGTGTAGAGTGCCGATTTAGAGTCGTCAACACGACCCACCTTGTCCCTGTGTTCGACCCCGTATGACTACTTCGACCCCGTAAACAAAGTTGCGGGGGCCTAGAAGGATTCGGGTTATAAATGTGAAGGCTCGACTACCTCAAATACGCCTCCAATATTAGGACGCGCGATTTAGGCCGGCCAGCTTTCTGGCGCCGTTGCCGGGGACAAGGCAAATGGCACTGTTGACGAATCCGAAGCCACTAACTACACTCCCGTGCCTCAAGCTTAGAAATAGGCTTGACAACACCTCTTTTTCTTTTTCTTTTTCTTTTTTCTTTTACTTTAAGCAATATTCTTTACCCCAATTATAATTTTCTAAACATGATTTTTATGCGGTTTTCAGGTACTCTGATTTACTAAACACCGAGACTGTCAACCATGCCTCCTCGCGTAGAGCCACCTTCTGGAAACGAAAGCCAAGGAAGGAGGCCAGTTTCGCCTCCACCGGAAGACAACGACCGTTATAGTGATAATGAGCGGCAAGAAGATCCAGAATCACCAGGGCATGAGGAAGAGCATCATCAGCATAGACGTCGTCGGAGACACAGGAGGAATCATGATAACCAGGAGCGACGCCGAGACGCCAGCAACAGTGACGACTCGGAGGAAGAAGAGAAAACTCTGAGAGAATTGGCTTCTACAAAGGCCAATAGATCGAGGTGCCCCGTTATCATCCCAAGGTTCAATGCTACAAACTTTGAGCTCAAGCCATATGTGATCTCCATGATTCAAAATAAAAGCTTCAGGGGGAGTTCTAAGAGTGACAACCCTTACCATCACCTTGATGCTTTCAAAAATATCTACGACACCATAAAGATGCGAGGGGTTCCCCAAGAGGTCATTTACTGCAAGGGTTTCATCTTCTCTTTGGAGGATAAGGCTCTATCATGGTACCTTGGGCTACCCCACCAAGTGCTGAATGGATGGGGAGAACTGGCTGACGCATTTGTAAACAAGTTTTACCCCACTGAGAAGACGATGAAGAACAAGTTAAAAATCACGTCTTTCACGCAAAAGCCAAATGAAAACCTCCACGACGCCTGGGAACGATATCTGGAATATCAGAGGGACTGCCCTCACCACAATTTCAAGAAGGGCTTCCTGGTCTCTACCTTCTACAATGGGCTAACTCCCGATGAAAGGGTATCGTTGAATGCGGCAACAGGAAGTGACTTCTTAGGGAAAAAGCCAAGCAAGTCCGAAAAGATCATTAGGAACATGGCTGAGCTGAAGGCCGATGTTGACTACGATAGATCTGATAGAGGGCAGGCGAAGAAGGCAGGGGAAGGAACCTCTCTTGAGTCCAAGGCTCTGGAAAACATTACTTCTCAGATTCAAAGGATAGCAACAGATGTGAAACAACTGAAGGATCATGGCGGAAAGGGGAAGAAGCAAGTTGAGAAAGTCATGAAATGTGTTACCTGCGGTGAAGGAGGACATGGGGTAGACAACTGCGTCTACACCAAACCCGGCACCGACAGCGACTCCGACTCGGAAGAAGAAAGGACTGAGAATGTATCCTACATGAACTTCAAGAGACCAGACCACCCTGGTTTTAATTATGGCAACAAGGACGCAGCCAAAAACTCGCATCAGCTGCACACCTCGGCCAGGCCAGTGCAACCTTTCGAGAAGAGAGGGGGATCCGGGCAGTATAATAAGAATAGCCAGTTCCAACCAGTAAAAGGCAATTTCCAAGTAGCAGGAAAATACCAAGGCTCATCCCGTGAACAGGAGAAGGGGGCAAGCCAATCTGAGGTGATCGGCCAGCTGTTTGACTTTGTCAAGAAGCAAGATAGCATCAATAACCAGTTAGCACAGAGCGCGCTGTCAAATTCGGGAGTCTTGAACTCACTGCAAATCCAATTGGCAGATATGCAAACACATCAGCAACAAATCGATCAGCAGCTCACAAACATTACAAACATTATGGACTGTAATAAGGCCCGAGTCAGTGCATGCGCACGTGTGCTGACTCTTTTTGTTTTAAGGGCCACCGCTTTAGTTTTATTTGCCAGGATGGGTAAATACCATCTGAGGCCGGGTTTAGCCTTAGGCCAATGATGTTTTACCCGCATGTCGCCTCTTTCTTTAAGTGGGTTTTACCTCGGAGTTTTGTCCCGAAAAATCTTGTATCGGTCGGGCGAAGTCTGGTCTAGTAACCCTTTTTCCCAGACCGGATCGGGCGGCACACCAACCGACATACAGATTGCGCCTGTCTCGGGAGGGAATGGTTTTACCGCGACGTCCGACCGCTATATATAAGGCAAAAACTTTACCGTGTCGCGCACCCGGACTTTACCTTTTTCAGCTACCGTATCGCGTAGTACTTTTCTTGCTCTCCGCTCCCGTGACGCGCAAAACCTTAAGGAAAACAAAGGTATCGCGCGACAGCCCTTTCGCCCGAGCATACCCGATACGGACCTTTATCGCGTACGATGTATCGGGCGAGGATTTTACGTTGATTTTCTTGTCGCCCGATACTGTTATCGCGCGACACGCTTCTTTCACGCCTGCCCGATACAGCTGTGTCGGGCAGCGACCGTATCGCCCGTTTATTCTTGTATCGGGCAGCGCTCTTTCAAGACCCTGCCGGGCAGTCTGTTTCTGTCGGTCGTACAGCCCGACACAGTTGTATCGGGCAAGCTTTACCTGATCTTGTCTCAAGGCCCGATACAGTCGTGTCGGGGTGTCTTTCCCCTTATTAATTTTCCTGTTGATAACAAAATAGCATTTGTTTGATTGATGATAGGGATGGCACGCACAAAGATAACTGTTAGGCTCATTGACGAGCAAGGCAGGAGGGTTGTCACCGAGCCAGAGGCAGAGGTGGCAACGGTCGGGCAGAAGCGCTCGAGCCCTGAAGCAGCTGGACCCTCAACATCTGGAAAGAGGGTGAGGACAGAAGAAGCGGCCACTCCAGCTGCATCACCTGCTCCAACAGCAGAACCCCTGGATCACACGCCGGGGAGGTTAGTGCCAAGAGATGAGGAGCACGGCTGCAGATATGCTGAACTAGGAGCCAAGCTCTACAGGCCGAGCAGGTTCGGCAACCAGTCGTCCTTCATGCAGTTGGGCATCTTCGGGAGACTGGAGGATGTACTTACTGTAGCAGGTCTGAGGCAAATCTGCTTCAGCCTATCCGCCTCCTACACCGAGCTCACGAAGGAGTTCATGGCGTCCCTTCACCGAGTAAAGAATACACCTGCTGAAGCCAGACAGTATGGCGGAGCAGACAGACTCCAGGGGCGGCTTTACAATGCAGAGCACGTCATTTCAGAGAAGCTGCTCAACCAAATTTTCTCCTCCAGCGAAGAGGAGAGAGAGAGACTAGATAACGGTGCAAGGATCACCGAAGGAGACGGGTTTAACCCCGTAGATATCTGGGAAAAGCTAACCGGGGAGTCATCTTTCAAACCCGGGAGCAAGGTGGCGGCAGTGCACTCATGCTTCTGGAGGATAATGCACAAGCTGGTGGCGTGCCTTCTCTTCAGCAAGAACGAGTCCAACAACATTTACTCCAAGGAACTCCACGTCATGTGGCACATGATGGAGGGTCGGCCTATCAACCTGGAGCGCTTCTTGCTGAACAGGTTGCACCCAATAAAGGATGCCACCAAGGAATATTGCATGGGTGGCATCGTGAACCTAATCGCGGTGGGTTGGGATACCCTCGCGAGCCGTGCAGTCTCTCAAGAATAAGAGGGGACGAGTTGATCGACCTCAAGTACCTCATGAGGTCGGGTATAATAAAGAAGGAGGGGCGGAGTTACTTCTACAAGTTCGCAAGGACGAAGATCCTTCTCCCGCTTCCTCGTTGCGCCGCCTACGACGCAGAAAAGCTAGTCTTCACCACAGCCAAGATCGAGGCTGTGGCAGCAGGCGCAAGCTGCGCTCCACCCCCAAGAAGCCAAGAATGGGGAATCACCAGAGGGCCCATCCCGCTGGGTACTCGGCAGGACGTATCTTCAACAGCTCCTGCCGAGCAGCTCACTGCCTCGGAGCCACCAACGGCAGCCACAACAACAAGGCCAGTGGTGGCAAGAGAAGAACCGGCGATCGTGGAGGTCGCCGAGACAAGAACTGGAACTGCAGTAAGAGAGACGGCTGCAGTCCCCGTAGTTTCTGCTGCGCCCTTAGGGGCAACTGATGAAGTACAACTGGATGTCAGCGATGAGCTATTCGCCGACATCCTACAAATGGAGCTCGAAGGAGCACAGGTGACGCCGACACCACCACCAAAGTCACCTGTAGCACTTGTTGAGGAGATCGTCGACAACGTCGATATGGGGCAGCATCCGTCCCCTACAACACGATCTCCTCCGATACAACAAGAGGGTGGGGCAGCACCGACACCTCGCTCAGAAGCATCAGCCGCGCAGACGATAGAAGTAGGTTCTGCCTCGTCAGGCAGACCATCGCGCGGGAGGAGCATTTCGAGGTCGAAGGGGAGACAAGCGGAAAACCCTCCTTCACTTGGAATGATGCTGGGACAAGAACTCGATTTCTTGCAGGAGGTAACAGAAAACCATTCTTCTACATTTCTTTCCCTAACCCGCAAGTTGTCGTTTTTCGAACAAAGGCTGGATAGCCAGGAACGAGAGCTGCTAGCTTTGGCCAGCCTACCTGGCCGGCTAGAGGCAGTGAATGCCACGCTACAACAAGTTTTGCAGTGCCTTAGCGAGATCGAGGGGAGGCTGAACAGGGAGGACGACCATCCATGCCCAAGGCAGCCGAGAAGATCGCCGTCGCCTCCTGGTCCGGGCTCTCAATCCTCATCGTCAAGAGCGTCGTCAGGATCGTCATCATCCACCTCCTCCTCCGGCAGATCTTCATCAGCAACCGGAGGAAATTCATCACAAGGGCAAGGCTATGAAGCTCCAACCAGACAAGGAAGCCCTTTTGACCTGAATGAGGCCGCTCCCTCAGCCCCCTTTGACGAAGCTGAGGATAACGACGAAGATATCAGCATCGGGGAGGGCTCTTCTGATGAATCCAAGGGAGAAGGGGGGGACATCTGCACTGCAAACGAAAGACACCTCCCTAGAGGAAGGAGTTCAAAGGCTGACCTCACTGATTTCTCCGCACCGACAGAGATACCTTCCTTCGAAATGACTGACTTTGACAGAAGGGTCATAGGGTATCTAACGATCAGAGACCAGAAACTACTCAACATGGTCCTGAGATCGCAAGCCGACGAGGAAGAGATACTCTGGAGCGACAGTTATTTTTCGGTGCAGCGGGGAACTCTGAGAAACATCTTCCGCGCCAAGGCCGTCGTAGGGAAGAGGTTGTTCAGAGTACTACAAGGGGCCATTATAGAAAGCGCCGACAAGAAGAAAGGCCAACATACAGTTTACGCTGCCACCCCGGCCCTAGCAAGAAGACTAATGATGGGTTGTACAATTCTACGCAGGTAGAAAGTATGTTGGATTACATTGAAGTACACAATCCGAAACTGGTGTTGGCCCCTTACAAACACAAAAACAACTGGTTCCTGTGCATTGCCGACCTCTGAAATCATGATGTCCAACAGCACTACTGCTGCAGCAAAGAGGTCCCGCACACAGGAAGTACGTTCCTACACCCAAAGGACGTAAGGCTAAGACTGCTGCCGCTACGTCTCCACCGGGTCATCAAGTATGGAGTCCAGCGCCACAGCGGCGTCTGGAATTTCTACTCACTAAGGGACTTCCCAGTCCAAGAAGAGGAGGGAAGTGGAAATAGCGCATTCATAGTCCTCAGAGCCATGGAGATGATACATATCTTTGGATACTTCAAGCAACTCCAGAATAATAACTTCAACAGTCTCAGAAACAAATATGCATTGCTGCTGATAAAGGATAAGCGCTACTTCCGAGACGCGGGGATACCAGAAGAGCTGCTGGATAGTGAACAAGAAGAAGAGCCATCTCAACACAGCAGCCCTCCTGAAAAAGAAGCAGAAGCAGAGACGAACGTCTGTGGGGCAGGCAAACAGATGAACATCTTGCGACAAGTTTTCGGACACGACGAACAAGCCTCGCCCCAGAACCAGGAGGAGTCGATCCACAACTTCGACCGTTTCTCATGCGCTACCCTCACGCAGGAACAGGTCAACGAAATCCACATGAAGTTGGCTGACTCCAACCCTGCAGACGTAGCCTACTCGGCAGGCGATGTCATAGTCCCGATTGACGACTTAAGGGACATGGTAAAAGAGGAAGGATGTCTGGCGTTATCTGTGGCGGTCGCCTACATCCAGATACTACGAAACAAGTCTGAACACGCATACATAGCAGATCCAATGCTGTTCAACGACATTTGCCTAGCCGATGAGCAAGGGGCGAAGGAAGCTTTCCTAGCAGAGTTGGAATGCAGAGTCCCGGATATCATTCTCCTTCCAATCCTACACAACAACCACTGGACGCTCTTAACGGTGTACACCCAACAACGAGCAGGGATTTTCTACAACAGCTCGGATAGCAACAAAGACCATCCAGTGCCTTGTACATCGACAGCGCTGACATCTCTCGAATGATTAGTACGAAAGTACTATATCGATATAGCAGCGCTGATACAACCATTCCTGGGAATGCAAGCAAGAAGCTAGCATGAACTCCAGTTCTGCCACCGCAGCCCGCAGCAAATTCAACTATACAACGACTGCGGCATCTTCGTCCTGGAATGGATGGCAAACGAGGCAACGCCTGATCAGCTCCTCCACATCGACTATCACAGCAAAAGAGGAGAATATGTGTGGGAGCTCTTATCTAGCCCAGGCGCGCTGATCATCTAACCCTCACTGATTAACATTTCCTTACCTCATCTACTTCACAACTCTGGGACAGAGTGTGGAGTAAGTTTGGGGGGGTACCATGTACCAGTGAGGGAGGTACAAAACTTTTCTCCTTTGATCCCCCTCATCCTATCCATTTAAATTAGTGTACATATAACATATAACCTTTTTTTTGTACATATAACTTCTTACACAACCTTTTTCCTTCTTGCTAAAAGTCTTGAAAACTTTGAAAATTTTGCTTATGATTCCCTATGGATATGTACAAAGTTGTTGTTATAATAAAAACCTATTGTGACTTCTTGCAAAGTTTGCTTTCTATATATTTAACGAGTTACAAGTTCTGTCATATCTTTCTGATAATGATGTCTCAAACAAACAAAAGATTGTGCCTTGCCATCCAAAAATTTTTGAAAAATAATAATCTCGCAAACAGCTAAGAGACGAGTATGGAGAAGGAAAAAGCTGCCCAAACAGCAGATATCTCTTTTGTTTTCCCTTACCCAGCAAAAATCCCAAAAAGAGAAAGAAGCCTTATGAGTGTGAATAAAAGCATGAGAGTTGTGCCCAATAAAAGAAAAGAAATATATATATATATATATATATATATATATATACACACTTGTTTTCCAAAAGTACCCATCTTTAGGCATGGTAGATCTGGGGCAGTGGTACGTAGGATGTGAAATCACTGCTCTAAAGCCAACTGGCTTGGACTGCAGGGACCACTTGCCCGTTAACGGACCCTTACCTGGATGGACTGATGGGAAACAAGAAGAAAAACCCAAAAAGCCTTAGCCTACCCTATACACAACTTTCTGCCCCTAAAATAAAGCTGTTTGGTGTGGAAGCTAACTTCGGAATCATACACCAAAGTCTCGCTGAAGCTGTGGAGAAGAAAAATTTTACTTAAATAATAAGGCAAGTAGGGCAAGGTCTTTTGTTCGCATTAAGATAACATTACCTCCAAGACATCGCAAATCTTGTGCTACCCCTTTAGCCTTAAAGTTTTGCTGTGCAAAAAGAAGCAACACAAAGTTTAGTTTAAATATTGATTGAGGACAATCAAAAAGCTAAGTTTGGGAGAGTTGATAACACCAAATTTTGTGACGTTTTTGCCCTTTATTCTGTTATCAAAACTACCCTTTTCTGCTATTTTCCTCTATTTTATTAGCATTTTCGCAATAATTGGCCAAGCAACGCTCTTATTCCAATTTTTCCTATCTTCTACAGAGTTTTCCTCATTTTTGTGCAATAAGGCCGATTCCGGCCCACAATAAGTCTAAGCCCGTCTCGACCTTCCTGACGCCCGATACAACCCAGCCCGACAGGGGCTGGGCGACACGAGAATGATCGGCGGAGAAGGGCGCTGTGCAAGAAGGACGTGTCGGCCGACATACCATCTACCCGACAGGGAGCCAAAGCCGCATCGACGACCAAACTCGTCGGGCGACACAGCCACCCACCGGCAGGCGTGCTGCCAGCCACGTGACCGATAGCCAACGCCTCACACCGAGACATACATGTATCGGCCATCCACATCCATCGACCGGCATATAAGGGAGCTACGTGGAGTTTCCAGCACCATAACTCCTTCAACCGCCGCATATAAATAGCAGCTACAGGAAGCCGAAAAGAAGGGTCGTCGTCGTCAGATAGGTCGGACTAGTCGGAGGGTTGGAGAATTCGGACAAGACAGTTCGAGAGCCACCTTCGAAGGTAGCTGTGAGAGCAAGAGTATCGCGCCCCAGTGCTTGTGCTGGGCGGCACTAGGTGAGCTTTCCCTCATCTCGAGAGGGAAGGGATGGTTCACTTAGTGTTGTCCCGGGCGACACTGCGGGCCGATATCGGCCAGCGAAGATGAGCGACACGAGTGCCCGACAGTAGACTCGTAACTCTTTGCCCGACACGATATCGAACCCGATACGCTCCGCCTGTCATGCGTGCCGCCCGAGAGGGTGCGCCTCCTGACATGAGCGTATCGGCCAGGGTCCTTGAGCGATACAGTCAGTCATCAGTCGGCGCCGCCCGAGAGGGGGTGCCGCCCGACACTACCGTATCGGGTTCGGCTCCTGACCGGTATCGGGCAGGAGAGCTACAGCAGTCTGTCGTTCTTCTACATCAAGAAGGCGACATCTATCTTTAATTCTGTTATTTAAATTCTTAGCTTATGCATTGTATTAAGACCCTTATTGTCTGTGGAAATAGAAATGCTTAACTGCTATTTGTTTAATGCTTGGTGCCTTATGATTGGGTAACTACTGTGTTGGATATCTGAACTCTAGCTTGCATGCTTTGGATCGCGTTTCGCTTAGCTACCGAATCGTCTTTCCCGCCGCAACTACTTCGAGAGTTGGGTTGCGGCTCTAGTGTTTGGTCCAGTTCTGGAGTATGAGAGTGCCCGGAACGGAGTTGTGTTAGTATCATTCCACTCTAACTTGAGCCCAGCAACCTCGAGAGGGGTGTTGAAGCTTGGTTAGAGGCACCCGCTCTGAGAGGAGGGGTGCAGGGTGTTACTGCTACCGCTTGTCTTACTGAAGTCTTATCCCTTGCGTTACGCCTTAAACTGCAGTTTATCTTTCTATTTTTTGTTGCATGAAAATTCCTAAAAACCGCTAAATGACAAAATCTTAATCTTTCTTGTAACTCCAGTTGGAGATAGTTTTCTTTGATTTAATCGTGACAGCTTGTTGTTCCCCTTCGGGGAACTTTAATATCTCTTCATACCCACCGGAGTGTAGAGTGCCGATTTAGAGTCGTCAACACGACCCACCTTGTCCCTGTGTTCGACCCCGTATGACTACTTCGACCCCGTAAACAAAGTTGTGGAGGCCTAGAAGGATTCAGGTTATAAATGTGAAGGCTCGACTACCTCAAATACACCTCCAATATTAGGACGCGCGATTTAGGCCGGCCAAGCACTCATCTTCCCAAAAAAATGAAGTGACATAGTTTGGAAGAAGACCATGTTTGGATAGAGATATCATCAATTACCTATTCTAAATGAGATCAAAAATTATGGTCGTTACACCTATGTTTATTGTTGGATAGACCTCATTGGTACCTTCTGCGTATCACATTCATACTTCCTTACCTTCAAATGGGTGTCATAGGATTGCCTAGACCTCATCGTCCATTATGAAATGGATAATATCTTCCAATTCCATATATACATATAATACTTTGACCAAATCTTTCTCAAAACCCCACATATGGAGTATCACACTAACTCATGTTAAGTGAAAAAAAGACTTTGTGGAAAACCCAACCCAGATCATGAAGATGACTTCCTCTTCTTGGATGCTTCCTACAATGCAGGCTCAAGCATGGTCCAACCTTCCTCTAATGAAGTTTTTGTCCCTAATTGTAGGCTCTAGAAACCTCTTTAGTGCCACCATCATATGTATAAACATTGAACTCCTCTTTGACTAGTGATAGTAATAGAGAAAATTGTTGCATTCTATTCACTTTCCTATATGGAAGATACTAGCATTTATGATTGTGATAACATTAACTACCTTTCCTCCAAAAACAAGGATAAATACTACAAAGTTTTGCTTCCTACCTTTATTTCACTGTCAATTGCATTTTTTTCAACATAATATCCATCAGCAAAACACTTCATATTCCATGTCACACATGGTGTTAAACCTTCTTCAAAAAAGATGTTGCATTGCACACAAAAAAGTCTTCAAATCATTAAACCACACATATCCGGCCATGAATTTTGTTGTTTAGTTTTGTATCATAAATATTATGTATGACCAACACGTTTTGTTTCTTCAACTACAATTCAAACTTTCACCAATATTGAAATTTCCTCCACTAGAAAAAAATCCCAAAGCATACATCTTGATTACTATAATTGAGCCCCATTCTATAAAAAAATGATCTACCTAAGAACTAGTTTAAAATAATAGTGTTAGCTAATAACACCATCATTTATAATTCCTTCTAGTTTTGAGCCCAAAACCAACCCCCAATAAACGACAAACCTACCTTCCTTATTATCTAGTTCACTATGTTTCACCTCCTCCTCCACATCATAACCATGAACTTATAATACCATTGAAAGTACCCTTCCCAATATGGTCATGATGGAATATCTAACCTTCCTTAACACCAACACTCCCCTTACTCTTGGTCATTTTAAATCCTTATTCTCTAATATCCCTACACTAGATAAGATCCCTACTAGACTATCTATTTTCTACCTAAATACAACCACATAACTCCCTTAAATGTTATTTTCTCCCAATTCCCTACCATTGTACTAAACTCGATTGTGAGTTTCCATCCAAAACTTTCTCTCTCGGGCCACTTCTTGACCATATATCAACCCCATAAACATCACTATCGACCACCACCCACTACTATGCACCCCTCAATACAAATAACTCACACTATAAAACCATTTAAAAAATACCCAACCACATACCCCTACCCATTTATAGACATAATTTGCATAACCTCTATACTAGACACACTCCTTCACATTCGGACTGCAACCATAAACCACCCCCTATACATGGACCATATACCAAATGGCCCATCATCCTCTAGCTATAACTATGAATCCTCAACTCTAGATATTGGAATCAACAATAATGATATCTACCTTGATTTCCCCCCTAGTTAGTCTATGCCAAGCCCAAGTTCTCAATAGTTGTGAGCTCGTAGTTAGGTTTGATATATAAGGGGAACTAAAACCTTCCTTGTTATTGACATCACACATCACCTTATGTCACGACTCCCTAATAATGATATAGGTAATCCTAAACCCATTTGTAATATAGAACTTCTTTATATTATGCAGTTAACAACCAAGGTTGATAAGCTTGAAGGTTGTTCCTTCTTCATAGATGCTAATAGCAGAAAGTTTGACACGATCATTTTCTGATGGGATGCTACCTTTGGAGACAAATTAATTGATGGCAGTCACACTTATGAATTTATTCTCCTCACTTCCCTTCCCACCCGTGGATATATGAAATCTTTCATAATATCAGACATTAACATGCTGCCTTCTCATTGATGCTCCTGAAGACATCACATGCCCATTATATTTTAAATTGCCAAAATTGTTGTTTTAGATACTAATGATTTTTGTTACTCCAATTCCTTTAATACCACCAATGAAGTGTAACCCCAGTGGTAAACGTGATGATGTAAGACCGAGAGGTCATGAGTTCGAACCTATGCCACAAGATGAATGAATTGCCAATTTTTTTTATTTTAAAAAACTCCTTTAACATCATCATTGGTGAAAAGGTTTATCCCCTCTCTTTTAGTATTGTTGATGAAACATATCATAATATCTTCTTCTACATTGATAATCATCTTCACCAGACCATTTGGTCATATATCCTTTCCACATTACGACTTATACAACCATAAATACTCCAACATCTCCTTACAATCACATCTAAGGAAAAATCCCTTTGATATTTTTAGAATACCTCCTTCAACTAGAAAAAATGTTCCTCCATCAGATTCATCACCCTTAAAGTTCTTTCTAAAATCTCAAACATCAATGGTATTAAGAAATGTATGGTCTGGGTTAATGAAAATGATGACCCCTAGCTTAAATAACCTCTTATTCATCTTCCACAAAAGATAATTCGCCATACTTTCCCTCCTTTCAATCCTCACATGATGTATGCACACCCCCACACCACCCACCCAACTCCTAAACCTTGGGGGTTCAAAGACCACACTGCTAGCACTAGTAGTTTTTTTGAGCTCATATCTTTGTCCCTGTCAGTGGATAATAATATTATAGTATTTCATGATGACCGATTCAAGGAAATGGTGATTTATCCTTGTGTTCCTCCTTACCCATCTTTAGGTTTCTTATCCCTCATACTCTAGTTATTTATCTAATAGACCCCTATAGACCATTATCCCTATCCAAGGTGCACCCCAAATTCCAATTCTTCCTCTAGATGATCAATATCTCTCCCAACATCCCCTACTAGTTCATATTTACCCCAAGACTATCCTTATACTTATATTATCTGGTACAACTAAGATGAATGCATTTCTTTATATGAAAATAATGAGCTCTATTTATTTGATTAGGCCAACAAAAATAGATTTTTGATATTTATCTTGTGATCTATTATGGCCCTCATACAAATACACAGGCACACTTAATAAGCAATTTTCTTCCATGTTTTCATTATATGATTATTAGCTCTCAGGTTTCTAATTTTCAAACTTTTCATATATCATTTATATCCATGCCTTCATGATTATTTGCACCTAGAATATAATTGGTCTTGTGTCTTGCAAGATGAAAAGATACCTTAGATACCAAATTATAAAACATAAGATAAACATGTGATTAATCAAGAATCGAAAACATCCCTTTATCAAAAGAACATATATTTTGTTGATGGTCTTAAAAGTACTATATGGATCCAGATATGAGCTATAGAAATTAGTGGAGATATCATCATTGGTTGGAACCACCTTGCCTTAACCTTCAAACAAATCATTCTAATCTCTAAATATATGTCCTCCTTGAACTTAAAGCCAGCACCATGTAGACTGTCATAGGATTGTATGGTAAACCCTCCTCCAACTACACAACAGTCCTCCATGAATTGGATAATTTGAACTCTTGTACCACTCCACCCCTGGATTATAGGTGGTGATTTGGATAAAACTAGATTCCTACACAACATATCACACTAACACAACCATATCTCTATTCATATGAACATGTTGTATGACTTTAGCAATAACATCAATCTTGTTGACTAGAGAGGATATATCTACTCTTACACTTGGACTGACAATAGTACTCACGATAATCATGTCAAACTTCATAGATTCCTCTACACTCCCTCATGCTTAGACGTTTATACTTGAATAATGAGTTGTTCTATGCCTAAACATTTATCCCATCTCAACCTGATCATCCTTGATATTATACTTGTTTTTTAGAGTACCAAATATTTTCATTCTGAAATATTTCAACTAAAAACTCATCCTTTAAGAACCATTTTAGTTTCATATTGCCTCATAGATTCTTAGACCAAAATATGATAGCTTGTAGGCTTCTCTACAACCTTAGGATTTATCTTACTTAGTTGATATTACAAATATGATTTATGACCTTTACAGACATTTGGTAATCGTCAAATCTTCTGATCCCCTTACCCTACTTGATAAATATAACACATCCTTTTTTGTCAGAGCTCCTCCTTTATCAGTAAATCTATTGACCAAAATAACTATGTCCCATAAAATTTCTCTACTCATAAATGACATAAATCATAGACAATCATTTTATTAGTGGCCACATATAACAACGAAATGGATGTTATAGACCATACTATCAAGCACTTTTTACGATCTTCTCAATATATATGCACAACCACGTGACTATACCCAGTTTATCCTCCATCATAGTACATCCCATTATTGATAGTCATGGATTCCACTACCTTAAACTCCCTTTTCACCCCTAAGGAATTATAGGTGAATATCAGGTCAATAAACCATGATAAATCTAATGGCCATGACAGCTTTTCTAGCTCCTTCCACACATCAAATTGGAATACTATTACAACCCTCAGTCATAAATATCTTCAACACTCAACACACCCACCATGATACAAAGAGTCTCCTCACTGGACTAAAAACCATACACCAACTCTTCCATAAAAAAACAAAATCCTTACTATATTTTCAATTAGATCCATTAGTCTTATGAACTACAACTACAAACTATTACAAAGATCCCAATTTCCAATATTTAACTCAACCTTAACCTATTAATATCTCACAACCAGACTGCCTTTGTTAAAGGTAGAATAATGCATGATGCCTCTTTATCAAAAAAATAAAATCCTACATTATAACCACAAAAAATCCCTACCCCTTGATATGATTAAGCTATACATTGTAAAAGATTTTGACCACCTAAAATGTTTATTACATTGGAAAGTCATATTTAGATAGTGTTTTAGTGATACTTGGATAAGTTAAATAAGAAGGACGCATTACCCTAGAATCTTACATGTCCTCTTGTATGAAGCACCCCAAGATTTTTTTAAAGAGCTCAATTGGTTTTTTCCAAGGTGATCCCCTATTTTGACAGCTTTTCATAATACATACACAATGCTTTAATATACTTCTCCAACTTGTCGTAGTGTCCCATCTTATATATCTTATAATCATGAACCATCTTGAGATCATTACCTCGATACACTTTTTGGACGATACCTTCCTCTTTATAAAACTTTCAAGATAAAACATAGCAAATATCATGAGGATCTTCTATACTTTCCAAACCATACCTTGCCTATTCCAAACCCTCTCCTTTGGGTTGCCACATACCTTTGTAAAATCTCTCAACCTTCTACTACATCCTTCAATGTGAAATTTATATTTTCCATACATACCTTGGTCTAATTATATCCCCTACACTCTTAAAGGTGCCATTTGACTCTTTCATAACTATAATTTCTTGTTGGACGGTCTTTCCCTTACTAGGGGTGATCTATCCCAAATTTTCTCATATTGTATTACTTCCTTACCCCTCCATACAAAACTAAGACTTCAAAATAACAAATTATGTATATATTTCCTCTGGAACTACAAAAAAAGCATGTTATCTGGGATACCATGTGCCTCATCAAATTAGAGGGTGGTTTGTCTATTATTAACCTAAAAATGATGGCCTCCTACTTTTCATATGGAACTTGTACACCCTTTATGACAAATCACACACTTACTTGTATATAAGTTTCCTATCTAAAAACTACAAATAGATCCCCTTTTGTTCCTTTATCCCTTCATATAAATTCTCATACATATGGAAACACATCCCCTATAGTGTTGATACTCTCAAAGTCATATGGTCATATTAGTACAAACATGTGAAATTGTTCTTATAGTTCAATCCATGACTCAATGTCTACAACTCATTTCAACATATCAAATTTGTATCTTTCAAACATCACTCTTCTAAAATCCACAAATTCTTTATAAAATTGAGATCAAACATATTTAAAAGTTTTTTGGTTTTCATATATGCCACATTAATCCTTGTATACCATCCTTAGATACATATCATACCCTAAAACAACCCTTATACTACATGGTTATTGGGCAACTCATATACAATTTATTATGGACACAAATTTCTCTTTATTAGAGGCTCCAATATGCCTTTCAAGATAAAATTTAGGTACTTTAACACAAGAACAAACATCACACATTTTATTTAGATGATGGTCTTTGACAAACTTTCCTTTGGGCCCATCCCTATAACATAGAAATGTACATGGTCCTTTCCCCTACATGATATTTTGAGGAATCACAAAGTCAACCATCCGTACCTTCTTTGTGTTTGATTTTTCCCAAAACATGTGGCTATGGTTTGAAGTTAATGACATGCACAATATAAGTCATTGATATTCCCTTATACTAAACACAAAGAATGTCACCCACTTCATTATTTTTCTTAAGATGAGATGCAAAACTTTTATTGTTCTTGTTTATGACATACATGGCTCGAGAGGAATCAAAAATTGTTTGGGAATAGTTACATCATGCGTAACAAAATTATCAATGTGATTAGGTCTTGTCTTGTCTAACCATAGTTCTAATTTATAACTTTCTCTATTGTTATAGGCCTTATCGCTATGTTTTCTCCATCCAAACGTAGCACTCCACCTTCCCTAAGTGCCCTTGATCACCCACTCTTACACGTCTATCTGATGAAGAGATTAGTGGCTTCTCTAATGTTGGTGCACTCATTCTACGTTACTCAAAAGCACCACAACTCTTAGACGCAAACTTCCTAGTGTTCTGTAGTTTGTTTTTCTAATAAGGGTTTTTATAAATGGAGCACCCCTCCCCTGCGAAACTCTATGACTTTGGGTTTGTGTAAGGCATTGGTCCCTCTCATATGGGAAACTATGGCCACACCATCAACATATAGAAACAAAGCCTCCTAACTCATAGTGTTTTTGTTCTTGTATGGTTTATCCTTGATGCCTCTATTTATTTGGATGTTAACCCTTTGGTACTTTGCGATTTTGCCAAGTTGATTAATGTAGAAATGTTATCAAAAAACTATAATAGATAATGCGTCCTTTCCATTTGACTTTGGCCATTACTGATGGTCCAAACACAATGGACCATAATGGGATCCCAGTATAGATAAGATGACATAAAATATGTTAGTTCTTGTAAATGGGGTTTTGACATGATGACTAGTTATATTTCAGGAATCCATGTAACTAAAGGATCCTGAGATCCATGTCAATTGAGCTATTATAATGACTTATAATGTCCTTATATCCAAGAAAATGTATTATAATATATTATGTACATAATTTTAGTTTTCATGATTTATAAAACCAAATGAAATGGCTACTAAATTGTTTCTCTTAAGCTTCCATTTCCAGATATGAATCAAATCTATACATGATATAGAGATATGCATTAAGGTATTCATTGGTAGAGAATATGTTTAGGGAATCATTAATAATCTGGGGAGTTAGAATTGTGTTGTGGTCCTTTCTTTAGATGCTCATATGGTATGGTTCAGATTACACTTTGTAAATTTTAGAGGCACCTCGGTGGACATAGTATAGAGGCACCTTTTTTTTTTTTGAAAGACACCACATTCATTACATTAAAGCCATACGACATCTACATGTAAATGGAGATACACCAACCGGACACAAAAAAGTAAAGACCAGATACAATAACCAGAAACTCATATTGGAATGTGATAAGAACAATGATGTGTTGATCTCTCTTCTATATCGCTGACCAAAACCACTTTTTATGAGAGATTCCTTCAACCTGAGATAATATCTGATATAGAGTATATGCTCCAAACCAGCGACCGAAGAAGGGACCACCTTCGCACTTGCTGCCATATAACAAAGAAATAAAAGAAGACCTAACATGAAAGGAGGACACAAACCACACGACAACAAAGAAGCTATAACTCACTAAAGAAAACTATAAACAGAGAGAAAAATAACAGATAACACGCCGCACTATGGCACCAGTAGAAAAAGCCACTACGGATCCCTTTCAAGACAAGCAAAGGAGCAGAAAAGGCCGGAGGAAGAACAAGGATGGGGGATAGAAAACACAACAGAACCCCACCACCACTCACCAAGAATCCTAACTCGATCGCAATCGAGAGAGGAACGGAAGCAACGTCTCCAAACCCAAGACCCCTGATTATCCCCTACCCCAGCAAGCCAACAGAGAAACTGAGGGCACACTCACCAAACCTCAGACGGCAGAACAGACACAAAGTACAAAGAAAGGAAGACCCCAACTACCTAGACCTACAAACTACCTACAAACTACACAAAGACAAACAAACAGGGAGAAAAAAAACTAAAAAGAAGAGGGAAAGGGGAAGAAAGGAGCCCAGTGTTGAGGAAGCCCGAGCCAGAGAAACGCTGGAGATGCCAAGAGGCTCTACGACCACAAGGGATCCAGAGCCCACCTTTGTCTCCAGATCGTTGTGAGCAACCCGTCCGTCGCTATCAGGGTCTAGAGCCCCGAGTCCCAACGCGTGATCCCCAGCTTCAGACCTCCCTGAGCACCAGGCGGCCTAGGAGAGACCCTGGGGGAGCGGGTCAGCGCAAGGACGGCGGCCGAAACCCCTCCCCCGAGCCGTCGCTGCCCATAGGGGGAAGCCCTAGTCGCTCTCCCTAATCGCCAGAGCAGCGCTCGCTAGTATAGAGGCACCTAAGATGCATTTCATGGGCACATGTTTGAGACATCTAGTGATGACTGATGGGTTACAAAATTTAGAGGAGGAAGCCTATTGAATAATTTACATAATTTCATGAAGTTTCTGAAATTGAATATTATAATATTTATTAGTAACTAATGTTTAATCAGTAATAATATATGATGATTAAAGTTTCACTCATATTCAGGCTTACATTTTAAGTTTATTTCTTAAATCTGAATGCATTCTTTCACTATTTGTGCATGTGTATGTACGGGATGTACATAGGTGAAAACCAACGTCATAATATGACATAACAACCAGCTTAAAGATTTAGGAGTGCTTTCCCCGTGTTCCGTCTATATGTGCTCTATGGATTCCTTTTATTCTTAAGAACTTCATAGTAATGGATTTAAGCTTCATTTTAAAACACAATGTATCGGAGCGTACTACATAAAAATCCATATAAAAATGCAATATCTTTTAGTACCTGATATTTTTCAATATTATTTTTATGATGATTAGTGTGTATCCGTCGCACTTCCCACGTGAAAGTTATGGTGGATCACATATGCTTCCGCTTATGCTGTGTTTACTTGTGAGGATGTTAAGAGTAACACCCCAAAGATGTATAAATTATAGGGAAAAAAAACGCAGATAGCGCACTTTGACCAAAAAAGTTCTAAGTATAGCAATCCCAAGTTCCCAATATATCCCACTTCATTGAGAAAACACCATGCAAATTGGTATTTTTCGGGCCCACATGGTCAAAATGCCGGCCCATTCGACGCTTTTGATGAAAAAAAAAGAGAAAACGCCAAATCAGTTGGCACTTACGCCCAAAACATGGGTAAAAACAACTATTGGTTTCCCGTTTCCTCTTTTTTTTCATTTTTTCATCAATAGCATCAAATAGATTGGTACTTTCACCCCTTGAACTGGAAAAATGTGAATCTTTATGGGATTTTCTCACCAAAGTGGCCTATTTCTCGAAATATTTTTAAAAGAATGTGTTAGATATATAGTTGTAGCAGCCATGTAAATAGCATGGGTTAAGCCCAATGTAGTGTATCTAATACATATGAGAAAAGTAGTTTTGTCTCTAGTGCAAATGACAAAGAAGTTTTATCTCATATTGCTCACTCCTAGAACTTTTTTGGTCCTTATATGTAGGATCACATGTGACACTAGTGTCCAAAGGGGTCCTAAGAGGAGGGTATGCTCACCTCCTTGGTGGAGGTGGTGACCACAACACACACGCACGCGCACCACGCCAGGCCTCGCCAGGTCAGGTCGGCCGACCCGTGCATGTAGATAGTGGAGAATGTCTTCCGTCTTCTATCTTCTTTTTGCACTAGGATACAACTACGTAATTAATTACTCGTTTAATTAATTGTTTCTTTTCTATTTGGATTTATTAATCCTAATTGAAAAGTGTCTCTTTTGCGGATTTTCCGCAACGTGTACAAGAACAAGCGAGTGGTCGCGTCTTAACAAGAATATGATTACTGGGGCGTGTAAGGCTATAAATAGACCTTCGGTCATTAGGGTTAAACACATCTTTCGAACACGCAGCCGTCAAACGCTCGAGCGAGTTTGCGAACCCTAACACTGGAGTCTCTCTCTACCGCCGTTGCCTCCATGGTGCTTAGTAGAGACCCTCTGAGATGCACCAGTGGTGTGCTGCTTCGTCTGCAACGTTCGTCATAACACAAATGTGACATTCTTCTTCAGGTTCGTACCGAGTCGATTGGGAGAACGACGTCTATCCAGAAGGATTGCAAGGCGTTGATTTCATTAAGTATATCACGTTCGTTTCTCAACGAACGATCTGGTTTGATCCTAACTTTATTTCTTTTTGTTCTCCTGCGTTGGTTTATTCTACATTTCTTATCTGGATCAGCCTAAAATGTTAACTTAATTGCATCTATCGATGTTGCATGTAATGACTTAATTCATAACTAATAACATTCTTAAAGAAATCATTATCTGTCGTTAGTTAACTATGGCAGGTTCTGAAATGAAAATGGACACGTCTAGTATGCCTGAAAAATTTACTAAAACTTATTTTGCTCGTTGGAAAAGTAGGATGCAAATTTGGCTTAACATGGTAGAGTTTAATCAATATTTAGAAGAACACGAACCCAAAGTAGATGAAATTATTCCCGATAATGCTAATATAATTGCAACCTAGAAGAAGGGTGATAAGATGTGTCGGGGGATGATTCTGTTTTCGTTAACAACAAACTGTATGACTCATACTCTAAGCTTTGTCTGTTACTACATCTAAGGTTCTGTGAAAAGAATTAGAAAAGATATACAATACTGAGAATCCGGGAACTGAAATATATTGTGTTGTAAAATTTGTTAAGTTTCATATGTCTGAGGGTAAATTTGTTTCTGACCAAACACACGATTTTCAACTCTTGGTACAAGAGCTCGCTGATGCGGGTATGGTACTTCCTGAAAAATTTGTTGCTATGTCAATCATTGAGAAGTTCCCAAAATCTTGGGAGTCGTTTGGCATGACTCTTAAGCACTACAAAGGAGACATGTCAATGAACGATCTCATGATGGATATCAACATTCAGGAAGAGCATCTGAAAGAGAAGACTATCAAAGTACCAACTGATGTTAATGCGACTATTAATTTTACTACTGCTAAGAACAAGGATAAGAAATCTAAGAATTCACTTAAACCTAAGGCCAAGATCCAGAAGAAATTGAAGAACTAACCTTGTTGGACTTGTGGATAGGTTGGCCACTGGAACAAGGATTGTCCTTCAAAGAAGGCTAAGAAAGCTACCACATCTGCAACTGAGGAGGCTGTGGTCAACATGATGACTGCATCCTTGAACCTCAATGATGGCTACATTTCTATAAAACATGAAGTTCTTTCTATTTTTGAACCACTATATTGGATTATAGACACTGGGGCTAATGTGCATGTTGTACTGGCAAGTCCCTATTTGTGTCTTATCAGGCCTCTAAAGGTCGATCCGTGACTTTGGGCGACTCCAACGCTATAGAAGTCAAAGGCGAAGGACAGGTGGACTTGAAGTTTCCTTCGGGAAAGGTTCTGACGCTTCATAGAGTCAGACATGTTCTATCAATACGATTCAATATTCTTAGTGGCACAATTTTAGTTAGAGATCATTTTAGAATAGATTGTAAATGTAATAAAGCTATTATTACTCGCCTTTGAGATTCTTCATTTTTTTGTAAGAGGCGTCTTTGTGATATAGAGAACTTGTTTAAGATTCTTGTAGAACCTGTTTCAAATTCTATTTTAAATTTGAATGACAATAGTTCTTTATGCTTGAATGTTATGTCATCTGATGTTTGGCATGCACGTTTGGGACATGTGAATGTTGGTTCAATTAAACACATGATGAATCTGAATTTAATACCTAAATCTAAAATTAGCAATAATAAATGTAAAATCTGTGTGCAAGATAAATTACTTAGGAAACCTTTTCATTATGTGAATAGGAATTCAGAAATATTGGATTTAGTGCATAAAAATATCCTGTGAATTTAATGGTATTGCTACAAGGGATCAAAAATGTTATTTTATAATTTTTATTGACAATGCTAGTAGATATTGTTATGTCTTTTTACTTAGAAGTAAAGATGAGGCATTGGATAAATTTAAAATTTATAAGAAAGAAGCTAAAACTCAAACCGGAAAAGTACTTAAACGATTAAGGTCAGATAGGGGAGGAGAGTATACCTCGAATTTGTTTTTAGAATTTTTCCAATTACATGGTATAGTTCATGAGGTTGCTGCTCCATATTCACCACAATCTAATGGCATAGCTGAACCTAAAAAATGAACCCTTATAGATATGGTAAATTCTTTACTCCAAACCTCAAGTCTACCCAACTTCATGTGGGGGGAAGCTTTGAATACATTTTGCCATATTCTGAACAGAGTCCCCACAAACATGTAGAGAGTAGTCCATTTGAGTTATGGAGAGGAAGAAAACCGAGTCTCAAATACCTTTGAGTGTGGGGATGTTTTGCTAAGGTACTTGTCCCTGAACACAAAAGGAAGAAATTGGGACTGAAAATGGTTGATGCCATATTCTTGGGGTATGCAGAGATAAGTTATGCCTATAGATTCTTGATTATATCAATCTGATATCTCAGGCATTGAGGTCAATACAATTGTAGAATTATGTGATGCTACATTCTTTGAGGATGTGTTTCCCATGAAATCTGGTGTGCCCAATGAAGTATCTCAAGAGGATTCATTCACCACAGGTTCCATTCCCGAGTACGTGGAAAGGATGACAAATGTGGGGGGCGACTCAGAACAAGCTATTTCTGAATCTGATGATTCTGAAGAAATAGTTGAACCAAGGAGAAGCAAATGGTCTAGGACATCCAAGGACTTTGGAAGTGTGTTTCTCACTTACAATGTTGAGGATGATCCTGTAACTTTCAAGCAAGCTATGGAATCTCCATAAGCTAAGTTTTGGAAAGAAACCGTAAATGATGAAATCCAATCAATTCTCTCAAATGGAACTTGGGAATTGGTGGATTTGCCTCCTGGTTATTCTGCAGTTGGTTGCAAATGGATCTTTAAGAAGAATCTTAATGCAGACAGGACAATCAATAAGTATAAGGCAAGGTTAGTTGCTAAGGGATACACACAGAGGGAATGAATAAATTATTTTGATACATATTCTCCTATTTCCTGTATGACCACAATCCGAGTGCTTATAACATTGGCTTCCATTTATAATCTAGATATCCATCAGATGGATGTGAAGACCGTGTTCTTACACGGTGATCTTCAGGAAGAGATATATATGGAACAACCTGAGGGATTTGTGGGTCGTGGGAATGAGTCCAAAGTGTATAAACTTGTTAAGTCATTATTTGACTTGACACAAGCCCCTAAGCAATGGCATGAGAAGTTCGATTATGTGATATCATCGTTTGTCTTTTTTTCTAATGAATTTGATAAATTTCTCTACTATAAAATCTTCAATGATGGATTCATTTTATTATTATTATATGTCGATGATATCCTGCTTTTTGGTTCCGATATTAAAGTAGTAAATGAGAAAAAAAACATTCTTGTATAGCAAGTTTGAGATGAAATATGTGGGTGTCGCTGATTTGATTTTAGGGCTTAAAATCATAAGGTCTATTGATGGTATAACTCTCTCTCAGTCTCACTATGTTGAGAAGATACTGGAGAGGTTTGAGTACACGTCACGTAAACATATTAAGACTCCATATGATTCATCCAAGGCCTTGTTCAAGAATGAGACTGGGGTTCCAGTATCTCAATTATGATACTCTGAGATTATGAAAAGTTTGATGTGTCTTATGAACTGCACACGTCCATACATTGTGTTTGTCATGAATAAGTTAAGTAGATATACCAGTTGTCCCAACAAGACCCATTGGGAAGCTCTTGACAGAGTTTCGAGGTATATCAAGGGAATTTGTTCCCTTGGGCTGCATTATGGCAAATATCCTTCTGCAGTCAAAGGATATAAGGATGCAAGCTGGATAGCCCTTAACTCTGGGAGTAATGGTGTCTCAAGATATGTATTTCTGGTGGGAGGAGGAGCTATTTCCTAGAGGTCTAAGAAACAGACCATATTGTCTCGGTCTACTTTTGAGGTTGACATGTGTGCTTTAGATGAAACTGGATTGGAAGTTGAATGGCTACATAGACTTATTTCTAGTTTACCTATGGTAAAGAAGTCACTTCCTACAATTTTAGTTCACTATGATAGTACTACAACTATTGCCAAGATAAAGAGTCACAAGTACAATAAAAAACAACATAGACACATCTAAGTCAGACTCAAGTCTGTAAGGGATTTAGTGTCTAATGGGGTCGTGGCTGTGGACTATGTGGGTACCAAAGAAAATATAATTGATCCTTTCACTAAAGGACTTACCCTAGATTTAGTGAAAAAATCTAGGTTGGGGATGGGACTGAAACCCCTCATTATTCACAAGTAGTAGCAACCCAACCCAATAGAGTGGAGATCTCACAAATTGGGTTCAATGTGGTAATAACAAGTTGCCGGGTGAATTGGATGACACTATGTATTTACTTTAATGCTTCATGCATCTGTGTATCTATTCCCTGGGAAACCTATTAGTGTCATGACTGCAAGTTAGTAAGAGATTAGTCTTTGAATAGTGTTAAGTCTTAGTACATGATGTTAGTATTACATCCTTGGAGACTCTAACTAAATGATTGATGTTGTGTAGGCTGCAACATGAGAATTGGGTTGTTCTCTGTTATCAATCATGACATTAAATTTTGTATGCATGGCCTTAATGCATTGTTTTCTTTTCTACTATGTCTTTATTGTGTTGTTACCTACCTATACTCTTGTACCCAAGGTTCATGTTCAAGGCTTTTATTTACCTAGTTCCTACGGGGGTCACAGTTGGATAACTCAGGTAGATTCAAACTGAAAGGTATCTGCAGAAAACACAATATGGAGGAATGAATGGTAGAGCACACTACACATTGGCCTTTGTGGGGGATTGTTAGATATATGGCTGTAGTAGCCATGTATATAGCATGGGTTAAGCCCAATGTAGTGCAACTAGTACATGTGAGAATAGTAGTTGTGTCTCTAGTACAAATGACAAAGAAGTTTTATCCCATATTGCTCACTCCTAAAATTGTTGTGGTCCTTATATGTAGGATCACATGGGGCACTAGTGTCCATGGGGTCCTAGGAAGAGGGTATGCTCACCTCCTTGGTGGGGCTGATGACCACAACATACATGCACGCACCATGCCACGCCTCGCCTCGCGGGGTCGGCACGGGCTCGGGCTTATGGCTTGTGGATTGTGGATTGTGGATTGTGGAGAATGTATTTTGTCTTCTTTTTACAGTAGGATACAACTATGTAATTAATTACTCATTTCATTAATTGTTTCTTTCCTATTCAGATTTATTAATAATAATAGGAAAGTATCACTTTTACAGAACTCTTCGCAATGTGTACAAGAGCAACTGAGTGGTCGCGTCTTAACAGGAATTAGATTAGTGCAACGTGTAAGGCTATAAATAGGCCTCTGATCATTAGGATTAAACACATCTTTCAAACACAAAGCCGTCAGCCGTTCGAGCATATTTGCGAACCCTAATGTCAGAGTCTCTCTCTTCCGCCGTCATCTCCATGGTGGTTCGTAGAGACCCTCTCCTGGATGAAGCCAGTTCATATCCTTTCCTTCCAAGGTGCAACCTATTAGGTGGTGGTTCCTGTGGTTGTTGAGATGCACTGGTGGTGCGTTGCTTCATCTCCAATGTTCATCGTCAACACGAACGTGACGTTCTTCTTCAGGTGCATACCGAGTCGACTGGGAGAACGACATCTATCCATAAGGGTTGCAAGGCACTGATTTCTTTAAGTATATCACGTTCGTTTCTCAATGAATGACTTGGTTTGATCCTAACTTTATTTCCTTTCTCCTACATTGGTTTATTCTACATTTCTTATCTGGATCGGACTAAACTGTTAACTTAATTGCATCTGTCATTGTTGCATGTAATGACTTAATTTAAAATTAATAATGTTCTTAAAGAAATCAGTATTTGTCGTTAGTTAACTATGGCTAGTTCTGGCATAAAAATTGACACGTCTAGTATGCCTGAAAAATTTAGTGGAACTTATTATTTTATTGTTGGCAAAGTAGGATGTAAATCCGGCTTAACATGGTAGGGTTTGATCAATATTTAGAAGAAGACGAACCCAAAGTAGATGAAACTGTTCTTGATAATGCTAATATAATTACAACCTGGAAGAAGGGTGATAAGACGTGATGAGGGTTGATTCTATTTGCGTTAAACAATAAAATATATAACTCATACTCTAAACCACCTATTACTACATCTAAGGTTCTGTAAAAAGCATTAGAAAAGAATACAATATTGAGAATTAGGGAACTGAAAAATTATTGTGTTGCAAAATTTCTTAAGTTTCATATGTCTGAGGGTAAATCTATTTTTGATCAAACACACAATTTTTAACTCTTGGTGTAAGAGCTCACTGATGTGGGCATGGTACTTCCTGAAAAATTTGTTGCTATGTCAATCATTGAGAAGTTCCCAAAATCTTGGGAGTCATTTGGCATGACTCTTAAGCACCGCAAAGGAGACATGTCAATGAACGATCTCATGATGGATATCAACATTTAGGAAGAGCATCTAAAAGAGAAGACTATCAAAGTACCAACTGATGTTAATGTGACTGTTAATTTTACTACTGCTAAGAACAAGGATAAGAAATCTAAGAATTCACTTAAACCTAAGGCCAAGATCCAAAAGAAACCAAAGAACAAACCTTTTTAGACTTGTGGACATGTTGGCCACTGAAACAAGGATTGTCCTTCAAAGAAGGGTAAGAAATCTGCCGCATCTACAGCTGAGGAGGCTGTGGCCAACATGATGACTGCATCATTGATCCTCAATGATGGGTACGTTTCTATAAAACTTAAAGTTATTTCATTTTTTAACCACTATATTGGATTATAGACAATGGGGCTAATGTGCATGTGTGTACTGACAAGTCCCTATTTGTGTCTTATCATGCCTCTAAAGGTCGATCTGTGACTTTGGGCGATTGCAGCGCTGTATAAATCAAAGGTGAAGGATGAGTGGACTTGAAGTTTCCTTCGAGAAAGGTTCTGACGCTTCATAGAATCAAACATGTTCCATCAATATGACGCAATATTCTTAGTGGCGCAATTTTAGTTAGAGATGATTTTAGAATAGATTGTAAATGTAATAAAGCTATTATTACTCGCCTTCGAGATTCTTTATTTTTTGGCAAGGGGTATCTTTGTGATATAGAGAACTTGTTTAAAATTCTTGTAGAACCTGATTCGAATACCATTTTAAATTTGAATGGCAATAGCTCTTTGTGCTTGAATCTTGTATCATCTGATGTTTGGCATGTGCGTTTGGGATATGTGAATGTTGGCTCAATGAAACACATGATGAATATGAATTTAATCCCTAAATTTGAAATTAGCAATAATAAATGTGAAATCTATGTGCAAGTTAAATTACCTAGGAAACCTTTTCATTTTGTGAATATGAATTTGAAAATAGTGGATTCAGTGCATACGGATATCTGTGAATTTAATGGTATTGCTACAAGGGATCAAAAATGTTATTTTGTAACTTTTATTGACGATGCTAGTAGCATACTGTTATGTCTTTTTACTTAGAAGTAAAAATGAGGCATTTGATAAATTTAAAGTTTATAAGAAAGAAGTTGAAACTCAAATCGGCAAAGTACTTAAATGATTAAGGTATGATAGGGAGGAGAGTATACCTCGGATTTGTTTTTAGAATTTTTCCAATTACATGGTATAGTTCATGAGGTTACTGCTCCGTATTCACCACAATCTAATGGGATAGCTAAATGTAAAAACCGAACCCTTATAAATATGATAAATTCTTTACTCCAAACCAAAGGTCTACCCAACTTCATGTGGGGGGAAGATTTGAATACGGCTTGCCATATTCTGAATAGAGTTCTCCACAAACATGTAGAGAGTAGTTTGTTTGAGCTATGAAGAGGAAGAAAATTGAGTCTCAAATACCTTCGAGTGTGGGGGTACCTTTCTAAGGTACTTGTCCCTGAACACAAAAGGAAGAAATTGGGACCGAAAATGGCTGATGTCATCTTCTTGGGGCTTGTAGAGAAAAGTTATGCGTACATATTCTTGATTATAAAATCTGATATCTCATCCATTGAGGTTTAATTGTGGAATTATGTGATGCTACATTCTTTGAGGATGTGTTTCCCATGAAATATGGTGTTCCCAATGAAGTATCCCAAGAGGATTCATTCACCACAGGTTCCATTCCCGAGCACGTAGAAAGGATGACAAATGTGGGGGTGACTCAGGACAAGCTATTTATGAATTTGATGATTCTGAAGAAATAGTTGAACCAAGAGAAGTAAATGGTCTAGGAAATCCAAGGACTTTGGAGGTGAGTTTATCACTTATAATGTTGAGGATGATCATGTAACTTTCAAACAAGCTATGGAATCTCTAGAAGCTAAGTTTTAGAAAGAATCCATTAATGATGAAATCCAATCAGTTCTCTCGAATAGAAATTGGAAATTGTTGGATTTGCCTCCTGGTTGTTCTGTAGTTGGTTGCAAATGGATCTTTAAGAAGAAACTTAATACAGACGGGACAATCAATAAGTATAAGGCATGGTTAATTTCTAAGGGCTACACATAGAGGGAATGAATAGATTATTTTGATACCTACTCCCCTGTTTCCCGTATGACCACAATCTGAGTGCTTATAACATTGGCTTCCATTTATAATCTCTATATCCATCAGATTGATGTGAAGACCGTGTTCTTACACGGTGATCTTCAGGAAGAGATATATATAGAACAACCTGAGGGATTTGTGGGTCGTGGGAATGAGTCCAAAGTGAATAAAATTGTTAAGTCATTATATGGCTTGAAACAAGCCTCTAAGCAATGGAATGAGAAGTTTGATTTTATGATATCATCGTTCGTCTTTTTTTCTAATGAATTTGATAAATGTCTATAATGTAAAATCTTGAATGATGGATTCATTTTATTATACTTATATGTTGATGTTATCCTGATTTTTATTTCCGATATTAAAGTAGTAAATGAGACAAAAACATTCTTGTGCAGCAAGTTTGAGATGAAAGATATGGGTGTCGCTGATGTGATTTTAGGGCTTAAAATCATAAGGTCTACTGATGGTATAACTCTCTCTCAGTCTCACTATGTTGAGAAGATACTGGAGAGGTTTGAGTACACATCACGTAAACCTGTTAAGATTCCATATGATTCATCCAAGGCCTTGTTCAAGAATGAGATTGGAATTCCAGTGTCTCAATTATGATACTCTGAGATTATCAAAAGTTTGATGTATCTTATGAACTGCACACGTCTAGACATTGTGTTTATCGTGAATAAGTTAAGTAGATACACCAGTTGTCCCAACAAGATCCATTGATAAGCTCTTGATAAATTTTTGAGGTATATCAAGGGAACTTGTTCCCTTGGGCTGCATTATGGAAAATATCCTTATGTAGTCGAAGGATATAGTGATGCAAGCCGGATAGACATCAACTCTGGGAGTAATGATGTCTCAGGATATGTATTCTTGTTGGAAGGAGTTGTTTCCTGGAGGTCTAAGAAACAGACCTTATTGTCTCGGTCTACTTTTGAGGCAGAGTTGTGTGCTTTAGATGAAACTGGATTGGAAGATGAATGGCTACATAGACTTATGTCCAATTTACCTATGGTAAAGAAGCTGCTTCCTCCAATTTTAGTTCACTGTGACAGTACTACAACTATTACCAAGATAAAGAGTCACAAGTATAATAAAAAATAGCGTGGACACATCCAAGCCAGACTCAAGTCTGTAAGGGAGTTAGTGCCTAATGGGGTCGTGGTTATGGACTAAGTCAGTACCAAAGAAAATACAACCGATCCTTTCACTAAAGGTCTTACCCTAGCTTTAGTAAAAAAATCTAGGTTGGGGATGGGACTGAAACCCCTCATTATTCACAGGCAGTAGCAACCCAACCCAATAGAGTGGATATCCCACTAATCGGGTTCAATGTGGTAATAACAAATTGTCGGGTGAATTGGATGACACTATGTATTTAGTTTGATGCTTCATGCATCTGTGTGTCTATCCCCTGGGAAAGCTATTAGTGTCATGATTCCAAGTTAGTAAGAGATTAGTCTTTGAATGGTGTCAAGTCTTAGGATAGGATGTTAACAGTACATCATTGGAGACTCCAACTAAATGATTGATGTTGTGTGGGCCGCAACAGAAGAATTGGGTTATTCTCTGTTATCAATCATGACATAAAATTTTGTATGCATGGCCTCAATGCATATTTTTCTTTTCTACCATGTCTTTATTGTGTTGTTACCAACATATACTCTTGTACCTAAGGTTTAGGTTCAAGACTTTTGTTCACCTAGTTCCTGCGAGGGTCACAGTTGGATAACTTAGGTAGATTCAAACTGAAAGGTATCTGCTGAAAGTACAGTATGGAGGATTGAATGGTAGATCACACAACACATTAGACTTTGTGGGAAATTGTTAGATATATGGCTGCTACATCCATATATATAGCATGGGTTAAGCCCAATGTAGTACAACTAGTACATGTAAGAAATGTAGTTTTGTCTCTAGTACAAATGACAAAGAAGTTATATCTCATATTGCTCACTCCTAGAACTTTTGTGGTCCTTATATGTAGGATCACATGGGGCACTAGTGTCCAAGGGGTCCTAGGAGGAGGGTATGCCCACCTCCTTGGTGGGGGTGGTGACCACAACACACATGCACGCACGCATGTGCGCGTCACGCCTAGCCTCGCCGAGCCGAGCACGGGCTCAGGCTCGGGCTTGTGGCTTGTGGCTTGTAGATTGTGGATTGTGGATTGTGGAGAATGTCTTCCGTCTTCTTTTTGTACTAGGATACAACTATGTAATTAATTATTTCTTTCCTATTCGGATTTATTAATCCTAACTGAAAAGTATCTCTTTTGCGGAACTTTCTACAATGTGTACAAGAGCAACCGAGTGGTCACGTCTTAACATGAATAGGATTAGTGGGACGTGTAAGGCTATAAATAGGTCTTCGGTCATTAGAGTTAAACACATCTTTTGAACACACAGCCGTCAGTCGTTCGAGCGTGTTTGCTATGACGAAGTCTCTCTCTGCCGCCGTCGCGTTCGTGGTGCTTCGTGGAGACCCTCTCTTGGACAGTTCATTTCCTTTCCTTCCAAGGCGCAACATGTCAAGTGATGGTTCCTGCGGTTGCTGAGATGCACTGGTGGTGCGCTGCTTTGTCTGCAACGTTCGTTGTCAACACGAACGTGATGTTCTTCTTGATGTTCGTATCGGGTCGACTGAGAGAACGACGCATATCCAGTAGGGTTGCAAGGCGCTGAATTCTTTAAGTATATCATGTTCGCTTCTCAATGAACGACCTGGTTTGATCATAACTTTATTTTCTTTTGTTCCCATGCATAGGTTTATTCTACGTTTCTTATCTGGATCGGCCTAAACTGTTAACTTAATTGCATATGTCGTTGTTGCATGTAACGACTTAATTTAAAATTAATAACGGAGTGATATACCCAGATTTTTTTAAACCAAATTGTGCCATTTTGATTTTTCCTAAATTATATTCTTGAGGTGATTTCTATGACCTGGAGAATCCTCTTGAATCTCAACTCTTGGGCTAGTCGTGTCTATTCCACAAAAAGGTAAATGCCACATAGAGGGTGGCTTTTATGTCGTTTCCTAGAGCTAGAAGTTCTCGTGTTGGAAGTTCAGATTCGGTCTTCTTGGCCTCCTCTGTTTTGTGTAAATTAAAAGATAGGTTTATTTTTCCTTCATAGTGCTGTTCTACTTATACATCCAACTTCTCTTATTGAGGAAATATATCTTTTTGGATCTTCCATATTCTCTTCTGGCTATCTAATTGGGGTATAATATTTGACGCTGCCACATCTTAGTGGTCATTCTATTTTACGAAAGAAGGACTCTAACAGAGACGGCCACACTTTCCTAGGCGTTTCAATTTTCTCTTCTCATGGCGCATTTGGACTAATCGTTCTTGAAGAACGAATGACTTGGTTCAAGTTGAGAGAAGACCGAGGAAATATGTTGATGGTGGATGTGATTGGTCTCTCCGTCGAAACAAAGAAACGTGCCTCGTCTACTTGGAGCATCTAGAATGATGGCACTTATTGTTTTATGTGACACTTGATTTGACAATGAGCCATATCTAGCAACATTAGATGTTGTCCATATCGAGACGGGTTGTCAGGGTTATTAAGGACAAGAGTATTTATAGTTGGTTTTGCATTTTGCTTTCGTTGTTGGGCGTTCCTGATATGTGGGGACATTTCCCATCGATCAGTAACGGAAGGCGTTGTCGTACCAGCTCGAAAGGAGAACGCATCGTTTGAGAATTAAGCGTGCAGGCTTGCGTAAATTGTAGATTTGCAAATAATATTTGATTTATATATGCACGTAAAATTTTGTAATGGAGTGATTAAGAGTTTGGTCAATAATTAATATCCCAGTGTATTACAAGTTCATGTTGGCTTACGGAGTACGTCAGAGTCAGTTCAACTTTGTGTTGAATGGTTGTATACAAAAATTAATGTAATTGCCTCTCCCTATAGAAAACACTTGGCATAGACCTGTGCGTTGCACGGCTGGTTCTGAGTTATGTCCATACAAAAGAAGCATATAGATTATCAATTTTCCTTCTGTGTAATCCATGTAATAAGATGTTTACTACATAAGGTCGTTAATGAGTATTGGTAAAAGCCATGTAATAAGATGTTTACTATATAAGGTCTTCAATGTGTATTGTTAAGAGTTTTGCAACACAATTTTTACTCTATAAGGTCAACTTGAGAATCTCCACTTTCGTTGTTTGCATTCTATGTTCAAAGAAAATTACAATTCATTATCCCGTCAAAATGGCTATGATAGTTTATCATGAATGGACAGTAGCACTTGATCATTTTGCAAGAAAATTTAACAACTACTACAATTTAAAAGTTTTAGATGTAAAATAAAGGTGCACACATGCTAGAGATTCGAGGAGCTACCAACCCAAATCAAATTGGAGTCACCATAAGAGGACTTGTCGGGTAACAACGGGAAAATGAGGACCATCAGTCTCTTAAAAATTGAAACATGATAGAGGACCAAATATCTTTTCTAAGAGTCTAAAAGAGGATAGGGTCACACATAGCTTGTGAAATCTTGATAGATTCATTCTATGACTATATGGTACAATCAAACAAAATGGACATTATCGAAAGGGGGAATCAGTTTCTGCATAACATAAGTCGGATTCGATGAGGTTTTGCCAAAGGCAAAGAGAACCAACAAGGAAAAATGGTAGATCATAAAAATCCTACAAAACATACAACAAGCTCCAAATTAGTAAGTAAGGGCATCACTAGGAACCCAAGAGAACATTCCATCTAACCATCACAAATGGATGAATCTGAATACTAGTATAATCAGTACTCATCATCATGTGTATACAAAATTTAAAACACATTCATTAACTTGCATTGAATAATGTTTTCACCAAAATAGGATCATATGGTAGGTAGCTAAAGGTGATTTAATTCAATAGAAGTGAACTTGATGGAAAAGAGAACAAAAGAATGAACAGAAACCATACCTATAGACTACCAATTCCATTGTTGATGCTTCTGATTTTGAATCCTCATACAATATAGTATTCTATTTAAGAAAGGTTTTTTTTTCAATTGTATGAATAGATTAGCAACATATCAACATATATCAAGACCAGAAAATTTTGTACATAAAGAGTGATATTTTGCATATAAGTGTCGTGCATACATTAGTAGAAGATCTGGAAAAGAAAATATACCTCAAGAAAATTTAGGTTGTGTCATTTTATAAATAGTTGATTACGTTATTGGCACATTTAGGAACATAGACAACATTACACATATGTAACTGATGTAATTGAAGAAAAATATTTGTAACCCAATGATTGAAATATATAATGTATTATTTGTCAGGCTGTCGTAGTTCAAAGGAATAGTTGCATGATCGCTTGTTTCTGAAATATGTAGTTTTCCATTGTACGTGTCAGTATATAAGTAATAAGTTATGAATGGAATATAAGATAAGCAACACACACTCCTGGCTACCGCCTGTTGCAACCATCGTGAGATATAACCAAGATTCAATATCCAAAACCAGTGAATAGAAAAAGAAATAGCGAGATCATCAAACACACAAATGCATGCAATATCCGAGACAACAACTGCAAATCTTTTAATTAATGCATGCAATGTCTCCATGTGAATCCCTATCCGCCAACAGAAAGGCGGTGGTGCACAGAGTTCAAAGCAGTCGATGAGCCCCTCTTACGAATGGAAAGATAAACTTATAATAATCTTTTTTTTAAACTTTGCCTTTATCTATTAATCAAGGAGGAAAAAATACATCATTCTCAGCGGCACCACACCAGTCAAGAGGCAACACGCCATGTCTAATAGTGTGTCCACCAGAGTCCAGAGCATCGTGACAAATAAAGTGAGCCAGAGAGTTCTGGTCTCGTTTTACATGGAAGAAACAGAAACGGCTAAAAAAAGATGCTAGGCTATGAATATCTTCAGCTATAAGGCCCAAGTAATCCCTTCTTTTGCCTCGATCCTTCGGTGCTTTCACCAAGGAGAGAGAGTCCGAAATGAGACTATTTTGTAATAATCTTTTTATACAAGACTAAAGACTATTTTGTAATTTGAAAAAATGGCTGCAAAAATCGTACAGAAGACCCAAATAGCTTTGGAAAAAAATACACAATTAATCCTCGGTGGCTTGTGTTGTATAGTATAGATATTTGCAACGACACCAACAACCAATATTTTTTTTTCTTCAATAAAACGTAAACACGACTATGGAAAAGTTGTTGTGAACATTATCTCAGGCCGAAGTTGCGGGGAAAACATATTTTGCAACCCTTGGCAATTAGTAATTTGATGGATCCAAATTTTCTGTCCTCACTTGGTATCTCCTGTGTGTCCCTTTACATCTCAGCCAAAAATACACCACTTTATTTTTTTAGGGGGTGGGCGTGACGCCCCGACACGTCACAAACGAGGTTAAAACCAAACACGGAATTATAACTAAACATGCATATTACTAAAAATCATAGGAAATTAAAACCAATTTAGCAAAAACACCATAAGTCAAAAACTTATCGCATATGGGTCCACAGGCATCACACATCGTATCACAAGGTGCTTACATCATTCTTGTCATCAACATGTTACATATCGATAACATATTTACAAAACACAACGAGAACACCCCAAATACCTGAGTATACATGGACGACGTCTAGGACTCTATCACAGAAAAACCAGTATCAAATCCAACCTTATCAACTATTACTCTTGTTGCTGCTTTTCTTCAGCTACACGATCTCTACCTCTTCGTACATGGCCACCTAAAAGATGTAGAAACCCATAGAGTGAGACCAAACGTCCCAGCGAGAGATATAACTCTTCGCCAACGTCAATTAAAGAACAGATAACTAAGTAGGTAGATAAAGTACTAAGCATGTTGAGCTGATTCAACTAAATGATATGTATCTAATAGACAAAGTAGATTAAGAAAAACTAGGCAGTTACCACTGAGCAGTAGAACAATTAATATTCTAAGAAGAAATATGAAGAACATTTATAAAAATTAACTTCTCTTACTGTCTTATAATTCAAGAAATCAGTGCCAAGATAAGGCAAAGGACTCTACCAATGTTATTTGCATTTGACCCTAAGAAAAATACACTACTCGATTGTGTTACATCTTTTATTATTGCCCTGAGAATTTGAGTCGTACTACCTAAATCCAACTGACCACTACTATGTCAAAATTGGTACCATACAAGGTCAATGGAAGTGCCGGAATTCACGACCTCCCCAATACATCTTGGTCAGCATAAGAGAAACCCTAGTAGAGACAAATAAGTCAACAATCACAAACAGTCAAGCTAAAGGATTGGCTCACACATGTCCATCCATATATATAATCACACCTAGACCACCTTAGTACAAGTACGACGCTAGAATAACATGCTCACGCATGGCCGTTCTAAAAGAAGGATTGGTTCACGCATGGCCATCCATATCACAAGGAGAGTAGCCCGTGTGTGGCTATCTCACGCCACCTGTAATTGTGGATGTAAGGAGATACTCTACCTGCACCCCCACATATTCAAAAATATGTGCTCTAAGTTCCCCATAGGAATGACTCATTTCACCATCCAGCACTGAGACTGACACTGGAATGGATCTATGGAACATGGCACCTACATGATTAGAGTTTCACTTCATTAATTGAGCCAATTGGATATCTTTTAACATCAATCAAGTTACAATGTACAAATCCAAAACAAATCCTACAAAGATAAGGGAATAGTGCAACTCTAGAAGATATAAAATGTATAAGGTGTGAACTAGTCACATCATCACCACATGATAATCTTAGCACTGCAATTCACAAGGCCATCATCAATATCATATCATTGTAGGATATCAATCCCTCAATCATATCACTAGAGGATGTCACCTCACAATAGGCATCAAGCCTTCACCAGGTCATAGGACCCATCACATCAATGTGATCACATCATATCTAATCAAGGCTTATAGACATCACCTTGTATCACATACTAATCATCATAGCATACACAAGCCATGATATTCTTCTCACATGCAAGGGTTAGGGCTCATAAACAAGAGAGAGTAAGCATCACGTTATAGTACCCACTCCAAGAAAGGGAAACAAACACATTACATGGCCCAACATTAGGGTTAGGCTTACATGTATAGCCAATTAGGGTTTTATAACATTATTCAGTCACCCACCCTAGGTACACCACCTCCCACTTTCTAGGAGCATATTAGGGTTGAAGAACATGGTTAGGATTAATTAAGCAATCATACAAACAACACTATACATGGTTCATTACTTGCTCTCGCATACATGTATTGGTTATATGATTAAGTATGTGTCCCTACCACCCATCACATAGGTGTCTCAACCACTCATGATCCAGTGTCTCGACCAACCTTCATACAAGGTGTCTCGACTGCAAAAACTATGTGTCTCAACCATAACAACATCACATGTCTCGACCATCACACACAAAACATGTTTTGACCCCTCATGGGTTAGGGTTTCGACCCCAAAGCAAAGCATGTCTCGACTTCAAACACAAGAGTTGTCTCAACCTCAAAACTAGACTTGTCTCGACCAAAACTAAGCAAGAGTCACATCCATCACAAGGCATGTGTCTCGACTGAAACTATGACACATGTCTCGACCCAAAATAGCAGAAACATCTCGACCAAATCACCAAGTACCAATGTTTCTCGACCTAAAGGGAAAATATGGTGCATCGACCATTAAGGTCGAGATACAACCAAGGCAAAAGATCACCATCAAAATAAGGATGAACCTTGACCAAAACAGAAGATAAACACATCCAAAATAGGAGATGATCATCAAAGAAAACCACCATTAACTAGGAGGAAAACTTCTCATTAAACGGTCACCAAAAATCCTAAAACATGCATCCTGAGAATCACCATGGAAAACCTTATGTAGGAGAGATAAGCTCACGCTCAAAACATCCAAAATAGAACCTAAACTTCATGTGACACCAAGGTACACAAACCTCATGCATGTGTTCAAAACCAAGATCAAAATAGAGGAGAAAACCATCCATCTCACCATCATCACAAAATGGGTACCGTGAAATTAGGGTTTCAGATTCTAACCAAACCAAGCATGATAACCACTATCATTAAAGTTATAGAACATGGTATTATCTACTAGCATGTTAGGATCATAATTTAGAGAGAGAAAAAACAACATGAAAGAAAAGTGCAATAATAGAGAGGGTAGAGAGTTATATAACCTGCCTTAAAGAAGATAAACTCCAAGGATTACTAGCTCCAAGCACATAATCACCAAGGATGATGAATCTCCACCAAAGGCTCCACTTTTGGATACAAGATCACCTCAATAAGAAGAAGAAGACACCAAGGTCAAAGATTGCTCAAGAAAAGAGGGTAAGAGAACCCTTGTCCAAACCAAAGGAAGAAGAGGGAAAAGAGAGAAGAACTTCCTCTCACTTGGGTACCACCTTGTCAAAACATGGCCTATGACCCTTGTGATGAGGGGTTTCTATCCAAAACGACTACCATATATGGTCCATGGTCTAAGGCTGAGAAAAGAGAAGAAGATGGGGTAGAAGATCCAAGGAAAATGTCACAAAATAAAGGCATACACTTACCAAGGTTAAAGATGAGAAAGAATAACCACATGCAAGGGATCCGATCACCAAAGCTCCAAGGATCAGCTCTCCTTGATCCACCAAGTTCCAAGGATGAGAAAAAGAGAGGGAGGAAGAAGGAAGGATGAAAGGTTCACTTGCATGGAGAAAAAAAGAGTCATATATCAAAGGAGGATAGAAGGAAGGTGGGAGATGAGGTGTCAACACCTAAAGGCACCAAAGGGACACTTGTCCACCCAAGAAACCAACACACAACCACTACAACCTTGCATGCACAAGATGGTCATACAAAAAATGTTGGGTCTCGACTAATTAGGTCCCCAATACATGGTTTGAGTCACAACACCTCAAGGAGGTGGAAACAAAAGCACCAAAGCACCACCAGGTCGAGACAAAAGGTCACAAAGACACTCAAGGTTGATACACACCATAAAAGGACAAACAATCTTGACCCAACCACTCCAATACCATAATGGTTGAGAAAAAAATCACCTAGAGAAGGTGTATCAGTTAAGACACTCCCAAAACACATCACAAGGTTGAGAGAAGGGTCGAGACACTCCAACCAAGCACACATGGTCGAGACACTCAAAACCCTAGAAACCCTAATCACCTCTAGTGATGCCACCACTCATCTAAGGCCCAACCAAGGAGACCCAAAGCATCACACTCTCTCTTATGAAGCCAAGGAAGAGAAGGTATACACTAGACATGGCAAATTGCAAGATAACCCTTCAAATAGGTAAACTGTAATTTGCCCCAAAGCAAGCACATCAAGCACAAACATCATCTAAACAACATCAAATTGGAAACTTAAGTTCTCCACAAGCTCTAACAACATCTCAAAGGATTAGAGAAAGGATTTAAACACTTAATCAAGCAAAGAAAATAGGGTTAACCCATAACACGGGTTAGGAGTCTTACAAGCCATAAACCCCTAACAAGGATTTTGCCCCCGAAATCCTAAGTGAAAAGAGACGAGTACTTCCTACGCATCTCTTCCTCAAGCTCCCACGTGGCTTCCTCAATATCACGATGATGCCACAAAACCTTCACCAACACTATGTCCTTCTTCTTCAACTTCTTCTCTCTTCTATCAAGGATCAACACATGTACTTCCGCGTAGGACATATCTTCTTCCAACTCAACCTCCACTGGTTGAAGCACTAACTCGGTATCTGGGTGTTACTTTCTCAACATAGACACATGGAACATTGGGTGCAATCTGTGTAACTCGAGTGGCGACTCCAACTTATAGGCCACCTTCCCAACATGTGCCACCACACTGTAAGGTCCCATATACCTAGGAGCTAGCTTACCCTTCTTCCCAAACCTCAAAACACCCTTCTAGGGAGAGCCCTTAAGATATACTCTATCTCCCACTTGGAAGTCCAACGGTGTATGCCAGTTATCAGCATACGACTTATATCTGTCATGTGATGCCTTCAACTTCTATTGAATTACTTTAATCTTCTCTATTGTCTAATGCACAAGCTTAGGACCAAGAAGCTTCACCTGTCTTGTACCAACACAATGGAGATCTGCAACGTCTCCCATAAAATGTCTTGTACGGTTCTGTGTCGATGCTCCTATGATAATTGTTATTATAAGCAAACTCCATCAAGCTAAGGTGGATATCTCAACTGCCCAAAAATTGCAAGGTACGAGCTCTCAACAGATCTTCCAAAGTATGTATGGTCCTCTCGGAATGTCCATTTTTCTGTGGGTGGTAGGCGGTACTAAACCTCAACTGCTCACCCAAAGCCGTATGCAAATGCTCCCAAAAGAGACTTGAAAATTGAGAGCCTCTATCTGAAATGATAGTAGCTAGAACACCGTGTAAACACACTATCTCATTAACATATATCTAAATGAGATTATCTATTATATAGATTGTCTTTATAGGAAGGAAATGCACGAACTTGGTCAACCTATCAACTGCCACCCAAAAGGAATCATGACCTTTGACTATCCTTAGAAGACCAAACATAAAGTCCATCATAACATTATCCCATTTTTATTGCACTATATGCAACAGTTGCAACGTCCCTGCAAGCTTCTGATGCTCTGCCTTAACTTGCTAACATACTACGCACTTGGCCACAATCTTAGCCACATCACACTTCAAGATAGAGTACCAATACAAATCCTTCATATTTTGATATATCTTAGTGCTACATGGGTGCATAGCGTACATTAAAGAGTGATCCTCTTCTAGAACCATCTTCCTCAAATTATCAATATTAGGAACCACAACTCTACTGTGGTAACACACTATTCCATCCTTTGACTCATGGAAGCCATCACTCTTCTCACTGCCAAACTATGTTCGTATATGCTGTATCACAGGGTCACTCTGCTATGCCTCTCCGATCTACTGTCTCAACGTAGGCTTCACCTGCAACTGTGCCAACAACCCCGCTAACCAAGAAACCTCTAGCTTCACATTCATCTGACGCAAGGAGACCAACATGTCTCTCTTATGTCACACCAAGGAAAATACGGATGCCTTCTCCAAATACGATGATGAAGAAGACTTCCTACTCAGTGCATCTGCCACGAAATTTGCCTTTCCTAGATGGTAATCAATAGTGCACTCATAGTCCTTGATGAGTTCCATCCAGCATTATTGCCTCATGTTCAACTCCTATTATGAGAAGATGTACTTCAAGTTCTTATGATATGTGAAGATCTGACACTTATTTCCATATAGGTAGTGCCTCTAGATCTTCAAAGCATGAACCATTGTAGCTAACACCAGATCATGGGTTGGGTAGTTCTCCTCATGCTTCTTTAACTATCATGGAACAGAAGAGATCACATTTTTTCCTGCATCAGCACACAACCCAAACTATTCCTTGACAATCACAGAAGACTATGTATCCTTTACCCTACTCAGGTAAAATTAACACCGGTGTACTTGTCAACTTCTCCTTCAATGACTAAAAGTTATGTTGACACTTATCATCCCAGAAAAAAGGCACATCCTTCCTTGTCATCTTCGTCAAGGGTAAAGCCACTGGGATAAAGTTCTTGATGAATCTCCTGTAGTATCCTGCCAAACCGAGAAAACTACATACTTATATCAACATCTTTGGTTGTTCCCACTCCAACATGGATTCAACCTTCTTGGGGTCCACAAAAACTCCCGTTGTCCAACCCACATCCACCTCCACCAACAGCTACTGAATCCCGCCCAACCGTACCCCAACCCCATCCACATTTGAGAGAGGAGAGAAGAACATATCAAAGAGGAACTCTAACTGTGGGGTACAAAGAAGAGGTGTTGATTCCAACGCATCACAAAGGAAGGGCACTAGGACACGTCAAAGAAGGTGAGTGACGTTGACGTGTCACATAAGTGAAGTGATGTCGACGTGTCACAGGAGGGGGCGACGACATTGATGCGTCACAGAAGTTGAGTGTCGACGATGATGGGTAACAAAAAATGGGAGATGACGTTGATGCATCATAAAAGGAGGGTGCCAGTTCGGGACGACGAGGAGTTGCTTGGAATCAAATTCTTAAGCAACCTGTGAACAATAAGGAAAAGGAGTTGGAATTCCCAAAACCTAAGGTTGCAGATGGAGAACTCCATTTTGAATTGGACAAGGAGGAGTTTGACAAGATGAATAATGTATGGGAATTCACCATCATGGTGTACATCTTGGGGAAACATCCATTCTACCCTCACTTGCTGGCCTGGGTGAAGAGGACATGGAAGCCTAAGGGGGAGTTTGAGATGCTATCACGAGATCATGGCATCTTTCTTGTCTGATTCTCTACGGCGGAAGACAAGGAAGCTGTGTTGGCCATGGGCCCTCAGTGGTTTGACCAGTAGTTGGTGATCGCCAAACACTATCAACATGGTGATGAGCTTTGCAAGGATGCTTTTCTTATGATCCTAACTTGAACAACGTTGAAGTCTTTTGGGCAGACATGGACTACAAATCTGTCGGAACCATTATAGAGGGAGTTGGGACAGTGTTATATATTGATGAACGATCCTTGGAGGGCGTTGAACCAAGACTCTTGGTGGAGCTGGAGGTCAACGAACCCAAGCTAAAGGTGTTCTGGCTCAATGTGAAGGGGAGAGACCTAATCTTGATGACGATCGAATATGATCACATTCCTATTTCTTGCAGCAAGTGTTGCACCTTCGGGCATGGCACACAACAGTGTGGGAAGTAGGAAGCAAAGAAAGTGGATGAGGATGTTTCCATGAAGAATATCTGGAAGAAGGTAGATGAAGGGGCTCGTGTTGTGGAGAAGCCATCAGCCGAGATGAAGAGCCATACAAAACCAACAGATGGCAAGAAGGCTTCAAGCTGGCAAGCAGGTGATGAAGGTAGAGGAACACCAATGAAAGGCAAAGGGAGTCCTGATGACACTGGACATGAAAAAGGAGAATTCGTCTCCTCAATAAGGAGGAAAGGGCTCAAGGTGACATGTATACCAAAGAGTGTGGGTATGGGTACCATCCTAGACACCACAAATAGTTTTGAAGCTCTCTCTAACTCGGATAAGGAGGGTGGAGATGTTGTGGCACAAAAGGAGCATGAGGTGAGAGGAAAGGATAACAAGAAGGATACGATCAGGCATACCAAGTCACACAAAAACCTTTGATATGTCCATGCTCTTATGTAATATTAAGGGTGGGTGTGACAAGAACAAGAAGAAAGACATTTGAAAGTGGTCTCATTGGTTGCTTTGGTAGAAATAAAAAGGTGCAAAATAAAAATAATATCATATATTTATTGTCGCAGGTATGGGAGAAGATATCTAATATATAATGTGTTGAGGTAGCCAGAGTCTGCGTGGCATGGAAGTTGAGTGTGCGGCAAGTGTCGGTGATACAAATGTTAGACCAACAGGTTATAGTTGATTGCAACAATAATAGAGGCTTACACATTTGGTTGACAGCTGTATACGGTCATAATGATGCCAAGGTCGGACTATATTTTTGGAAGGATTTGATCTCTCTATCCAAATAGATAACTCTACCATAGTTGGTGATTGGATACTTCAATACTATTCATTTGCAGGCTGAAAAGAAGGGAAAAAGATTAGCATTGAATGATGAGATAGATGCTTTCAACCAAGCTATTGATAAATCCAGTCTTTTTGAACTACCAATGGTGGACAGTGATATCTTTACATGGAACAATGAGAGGGGTCCAGAAAATAGGCTAGCAAGAAAATTGGACAGAACTTTAGTGAATGATGAATGGATGTGAATCCTTCCTAATGTGTAGGTGAAGGTAGGTGGATGTGAGCTAAGTGATTATGTGCCTATCTCAGTTCAAATCATTAGAAAAGAACCAAAAAAGGAAACATTTTAGATTTTGAAATTACTTGGCTGAATGGAAAGATTTTGAAGATATCATAAAAGAAGGTAGGAGCACACAGGTGATAGGAAATCTGATTAATGTTTTTGCAAAAAAGCTGGCAAGTACCAAGACAACACTTAAGAGATGGGTCAAGGCTGAAGTCAACATTCCAAATCTGATTAAGGAAACAAAAGAATAATGTAAGGAGGTCAAGATAAAATTGGGGGCTGACCCTCTTAATCCTAAACTGATAGAGAAGGATAGAGAACTGAAAAGAATGCTTGAGGATCTGAAAAAAAAAGCAGAGGAAAAATTCTACGGGCAAAGGAGTAGGGAAAAATAGATGGAGGATGGGGATAGTAACACGAAACTCTACCATGTCGCTGTTAAAAGAATGAAGGTTGATAATGTTATTTCTAAGTTAGTTGATGTTGAAGGAAGAGTAGTCAACAAATAGGAGGACCTAGAAGAGTAGGCCATAAACTTCTATACATCATTATACAACAAGAGTTTTAAAAATGACATAGAGGAGGATGAGTTGGAGTGGAGGTTCAGACTTACAAGTATAGATAATAATATTCTTACAAGAATACCTAATGAACAAGAAGTAAAGGAAGCAGTATGAAGCATCAGCAACAACAAGTCTCTAGGGTCAGATGGTTTCAATGCTTTTTTCCACAAGAAGACATGGGATATCATCAAGGAGTATTTGGTTGCATATGTTAGTTGGTTCCTAGAAGAAGGAAATATGGTGAGACAGGTTAATCATTCTTTTATGGTACTCATTCCTAGGAAGAAGGTTACTTCCTCTCTTGTTGATTTCAGACCTATTGCATGTTGCTCGATACAATATAAGATAATCGCTAAGATTCTGGCTTTGAGATTGAAGATGGTACTTCCCAATCTCATTTCTGTAAATCAAGGAGCCATTGTGTCAGGGAGAAGTATTAGTGATTGTGCATTGTTGGCAGGAGAATTCCTACTGGACTACAATGTCATGAGAGGAAGTAGGAAAGCCTGCTTAAAGTTGGATGTTTCCAAAGCCTATGATAATGCCAGATGGGAGAAGCTGTGGTGGATTATGAAACAAACGGGGTTCAATGATCAATGGATATGCTGGATGAAGCAATGTGTTGGTACTTCAAGCTTTTTTATTCTATTTAATGGCACATCTGTAGGTATATTTAGAGGAGGTAATGGTTTGTGCCAAGGAGAACCCCTTTCACCTCTCCTCTTTTTGATTGTTATGGAGTACTTTACACAAAAGATGCAGCAGGCTGAAATAAAAAAGGAGATCAAGTCCTACACAGTCCATGGCACGAAGGTGCTGACCCATTTGATTTTGCAGATCATGTGTTCATGTTTGTTGAAGCCAAGCAACATTCTCTAAAAAATATTAAAAATATTTTAGGGAAGTTCTAAGAACAGACGGGGATTTGTGTGAATTCAAACAAGACACATAATTTCCTATCAAAAAACTACTACCAGATAGAATACATGTTGGTAGATGCAATGGGAGTGGAATGGGGGAACTTCCCAACAAAATACCTTGGGTTTCCTTTAGTTGGAGACAACCTACAAGTCAAAGACTTTGCGAATGCATGGACATGATGGAGGAAATGATTAACAAATGGCCAACACAAAAGATATCCATGGCGGGAAGAGCAACACTGATAAAGGATTCTATAGAAGGTCTTTTCATTTTTTGGGTGCAATAAGGGGAGATCCCCGGGTCTATCCTGGACAGAATGGAAATGAAGATGGCAATTTTTTTGTGGATAAGTGAGCATCACCCTATGAGATATACAAGAGTGGCACTGCCAAATGATGAATGAGGTTTGAACATAAAATCTCCAAAATGCATAGCAAAGTGGGGGAAAATACAGAGAATAATCATTTATCAAGAAAGCACCTCAAATTATGGGAAATAAAAGAGGGAGAGATATCTAATAGGATTGGACTTTAAGCCAAAGATAAGGGAAGGATACTCACGTACTATTAATGTTATGATAGAAGCATGACACATGTTAGACACCTGTCCGTGGCCTAGGATATGGGGTGATGGAGACTTAGATATTCAAAGACATGCTTATGGGAGTTGACATGCTCAAGGGAAGCAAAGGACATGTATGGGGAGCAGATTTGGGCTGGTGTGTATGTGTCAAAATGGAGCATGTGTGTATACAAAATTCTATATAGTATTCTTGCTACTCTTGACAGGATAAAGGGGTGGAACTATGATCTATTTAGTTTGTGCTTGCTATGCAAAGATGCTGAAGAATCCCACAACCACCTTGTGGGTGAATGAAAATTCACAAGGGAGGTGTGGGATGCATTGTGTAAGGATTTCAAATTACAACTCTAGCTAACGGATGATCCAAGAAGGATGCTGATAAAGTGTGGGAATGATGATAGATAGAAGTTGCTATTTGCTGCTCTATGCTATCTTATTTGGGAGGAACAGAATGCCAGAAGACACCAAGATGTTACTACAAATGCAATGGGTATTTCTGTAAAAATTTGTAAATGTGTTAAATGTAAGTTGCACATTAGTTAATTGTGTGAGTTGTTGCTCTATTTCGTGGTGTATGGCGTTTGGTCTACATGTAAATTTTGACCTCCTATAATTTTAGGAGGAAGTCAGCACATATTTACTTGACTTTGATCATTTGTAAGTTTCTCCTTGAACCAGGATTTATAACATGATTCATGCTAAGTTTTTTTTTGGGTCTTGAATTGGGCCATAATCACCTGAACCTGGGCTGAGTTCTTAGGCCTTGGGTTTCTACCCGACCATGTTTATATAAACATGGGCCTAGTGAAAGAGAGTGTTATGGGCTAAGGTGTTCTAGAAGAATCTGAGTTGTGTAAACCTTGGTTGCATTCATGAGTGGGTGGATATAATTGGATTGTGAAGGAGAAAGTGAGTTTTTAATGGTTGGGACATGAACCCGATCGGGTTTGTAAGAAACCTGGGAGGATCATGTGAAGTTTTATAAAAGCAACAAAGTTCTATGCATGAAGAAATCAAATAGAGATCAATGCATTTATTGTCTAGCTCTATAACTCCAATAAAAAATAGATGACACCAAATTTCTTTAGTTCATTTACACCCTTGAGAGTTTTTGGGATGCTTTCGGAGTGAGAGGAGAGCCTCCAAATGGTAGATTTGAAGTTGGGGCTTTGAGGCCATTGTATCTTGGATCTTAGAGATCTAATCAAGTAACTTCTTCCCCAAGATAGAATTACCCACTTTCATGTAAGATCTCCTCCATTTTTCACATTTTCCTTGTTGTTCTACCTTTTTTACATTCTTTGGCGATGGTTTTCTGAAAAACATAATGGAAGCATTTTTATGACCTTAGATCATTATCCAAACTTCTATGGCATATATAAAGAAAACTCTTGTTTGGAGGAATGCCAGGAGAGGAGGACCAAGGTCGGTCCATGGGGACCTGAGTGGATAACCTTTGTTTAAAATTCATTCATCCATATTTATATTTTTCTTCTTCTTCTTTGCTCTTCCTTAGCTCCAAGGAAATCTTTGTTGTCTGAATATAGAAGATCCCAATCTTCATTATTCATTGGCCCTCGTTTAATGGTTCTTTGGTTATCCAAGGACATCTTTGTGGAAATGATGTTGTCAAGCTTGTTGGTGCCCTGCTAGATGTAAGGAAGCCGAGAGGATGTATTTATGTTGTTGTCTTTTATGGCAAAATATGGACATTGATGGATCTCGAAGGAGGAGCTTCCTTTTGCAAGAAGAACAAAGTGATGTTTTCTCTATACTTGCTAAATAATCATGCAATGGTTTAAACACATTGAAACCTAAGTTCTAAGCTTGTTGGTCGTTAAATATATCAAGATTAAGGATGAAAATTTTGTTTTTTGGAGAGTATAAACCTTTCTATGTAAATGACCATTATTCTTGCAAGCATGCATGCTTTGATGATCCATGTGTCTCAAAATGAAACATTGGATGTCGATCCTTGCATTAGTATCCAATAAAATGTAATAAGAAGTTATAAATATTATAAAAAATGAGTCCTCATCCCTATAGTTAATAATTCAAGTGCATATCAACCTATGCCTAACCTTATATGTAAATCTAGTTGGGTTCACAGAGGGTAAAAAATACTTTTATCATGAGATGTGTTCTTATTAAAATGGTAAATTCAGATAATCAACTTCTATTTTATTCTTTTTCATTTTAAATACATGGCGTTCTTACTCTAAGGAGGATCTAATGAGTGTTAAGAACTTCAAAAATGGTTAATTCCCTGAAGCATTTGGAAAAGATAGTGGATGTTGTCGTTGACACCTAACCTAGGTTAAATGATGGATCGAAGATCTAAATACTATGATATACATAGGATATTCATGTTAAACTGCAAGACAGTCAAATTCTTAGATGCAATAAAAGTAGTTTAGCCATAGAATTTTTATATATCAATCAGTACACTTATGTACAAATGGATGCATAAGTCTATCTCGCACTCATCTTCTAGTTGAATCCAACGAAGATGAGGAAACAACATCAAGTAAGGATCCTCATCATCTACAAAATTTAACAATGAATTGTCTTGGGAGATCTAGTCACAACTCATAGATCGCGCTAACAGATCATGTTTCTCTTCCCCTAACTAAAAGACAATAATCTCTTTAAGGCCCATGAACTGTCATGACTTGGAGTTTCAACCAATATTTCTCCATATTACTCATCTTTTATTAGTTCATTATTAATTTATATAGTTTGAGATGTAAATCTAATCCATAAAGAAAATATTAACCCTTGATACACGACTATCTAAGTATGCTAAGTTTATGCAATCCTGAGTTCTGAAATTCAAGAAGGTCACTCACATGGATGCATTAAACCCTATTTTCATGCTTAATCATGCTAAAACAGAATATATCATGCAAAACAGTTCAAATCATTTGTATTGGTACTATGTAAATAAAATTATTTTGATCATACATAAAAATCGTACTACTTCATGGAATCCATCACTTAATTAAAACCATGAGATGAGCCTCTTGAGTCTCAATGATATTCTTGAAATCATCCATTTTCCATGTAGAAGGATTAGTTACACGACTACGGCATATAAATTGTCATTTTCTTCATTGATAATAAGATCTATGAATACTCAATCATATCTAGGAGTTCCTTTTTAATAATGAACATAAAATCTCATTGCAAGATATAGCTATATAATTTTTTGTAGATTATTGCATTTACAAAAGTAATAACTTCTATTCAATTCAAGCCATATCTAGTTATTTTTCATTTAGTAAAGTTTCATAGTAGTAAGGTACTATACTATGACCTAAAATACCAAACTCAATTTTGTAACATCCAAATGCAAAGCCATACAATTTCCCAATTTGAGATTCAACATCATAAATTTAATTCAATTTTGTGATATTATAATGATTGAATCGTTGAAACAAGAATTAAGTCAGTTATCTACTTCCCAAGTAGTGTAAGAATATATTCTTACGTCGAAGGCCTTGAAACGTTGATTTCTTCACATAATCCCTTAATTTGACCTAAGCTAGGCAGAAAGGACGAAAATAAGAAATTAAGTGACAATTGGGTTTGTATAAGAATCTCTGGACAAATGGATTTTAAAATATGGAATATGAAGAAAACAAGAAAAGATAGTAGTAAATCATGATTTCACCATAAAAAAGCTTAGAATTGATGATAAATCAATTTTTTCAACTTGATTTGAGGTCAAACTCCCTTGATCTCCTTATCCTTTTCCAAAAATTGATTATAAAGAAGTTGAACATAATAAGAGTTGATAAGGCTCAAGTTTAATATATATACAAAATTTCAGTTTCTTTTTAATATGTACATCATCCATTTTATTATATATTTTATTTCCTTATATATTAATAAGTCAACTAACTTTCTAAAGGAGAGACCCACCTTTAGGAAGTATGGAACAATTGGTCTAAAGAAACCCAACTAGATAAGTTGAGACCACTACCCTGGTCACTGGAGAAACTAGTGGATCACAAGAAATCTCCAAAAGTCACGATGATCTTCCATGGACAAAAATTAGTCCAAAGAACTCAAAGTACAGACCAATCTTTGAGTATCAAAAATGAGAATCCTAGGGAATGATTGGTCATTCACAGCTAAGAGTTTGGTTGATCTATGGAACGTTCAGTTGACCATGGAAACAATTATTGACCAAATATCAAGCCACCTCTCATAGAGAACATTAGACCCTCAACATTGACCCTTGTGGTCTCAAATTCCTATGTGGGATCGACAACAAATCATATATGAAGCATATATGTTATGATATTTCATGAAGATTTCACTAAATTACCAAGGTAAGAGAGATTTTCCTCTTAAACCCAAAATTCAACATCAAATAGGGTTTTGCTTCACCAAACCCTATCTCTTCATCTCAACTACATGTTAAAAAAGTTAAATTGTGTGGAAAAGATCTCATGAATAGGTAGTAAACATGGGTTATGACTAAAATAAGGTTTAGGATCTCAAAAATCATCCTTCCTTTCATGATTTTTCCTCAAAAAGCATAGATAAGTGGTATGGTGACATCATGTCTCCTCTTTTAACTCCAAATTGGATTCCACAACAACTTTACTTTACTAGAATCATATTTTTCTACTACAAAGTCTAGATTTATGCATTTGAAATCATTAATAATCCTTTTAAGAAAGTAAAATCTTAAAAAAGTGTACATACATAGGTTGTATCATATATTATTTTGTTGCATGGAATTTCCTAAGAAAACATATGTGTAAGACCTTATGTAGCCTATCCTACTCATGTATGAACTTTAAGTGGTACACTTCCTTTCTAATATGTTCTATCACCAGGTTAGGCTTCATAGATCTACAAGATAATTCATCCTTCTTTCCAAACCAAACTGCACCCTTCCAAGGTGAGACTTTTAGATAAAACATCTCTCAATAATAGAATATAATGATCTCCTATGATTACTAACCTCAGACATATGTCTACCGGGTGCTACTTTGTGTGGTTTCTTTATTCTATATTTTCTATATGCTTTCTTATCATACTTGAAGACCTAGAAATTGTATGTCTCATACCGCATACCAGCACATAGTATATTTTCCACAAGTATCATACACATCCTCATACAGTTCCATTTGTATAATTTTTTTGTATCTATTACTATTAGCAAACTCAACAAAACTAAGATGGATATCCCAAGAGAGATGGGGAGCGGGTTGACAATGGCGCAACAGGGGGGAAGGCATTGCTGGAGGACGGAGGCTAGCGGGACCGATGGGTGAAGGAGGGATCTGATAGCCGAGAGACCTATGGCAGTCTGGGGAGCAATGATCCAGGCATTCTTAAAGAAAACAGCAAATCAATTGTTGCGGAACCGTAGGACCAAAGGATTAACAACTTGACTCTGCCAGCGTCAGGGGAAAGGGCGAAGAATGACTTGCTCAGCCCAGAAATAAGAACAGGAGTCAATGTTACAACAGCCATTTATGATGAAGACCGACGGGAGGGTTCCAGGAATCATAACCGGGGAGGAGAGTCACAAGGCAAGGAGGCAACTGTCAAAAATATCTTCTCCACTATACTTACTGACCTGAGGCGAAACACAGAGACAGATGAAGGGCAGGCACTAGAGAAGTCAGTTGCTATTCTGATGTATAACAATGGCAGCGGTGAAAGCATGAGAATAACTAGGGGATAAAAGTTGAGGATGAGAAATAAATCTCACCCGGGTATGAAATCACCAACAAATCAGCACAACAGAAGAAGAAGAATTCATATCAAATGTAGGCCAGAGGTGAGAGAGGCGGGAGAATAGGAGGAAGAGAACACAATATCTCTACAGCTGGGTAAAAGAGTTAGGATGGATGATACTGTGATAGATACAGACACAGATTTGGAGACTGTTTTCGTACATAAAAAACATAATGCCCAACAGGGGCAGGTTGTCGAGGCAACATCTCTTTTCTCCTCAGCAGTAGCGGGTGCTGGCTCAGACCAGACCCGTGAACAACAATGAAAATTTTCAGCTGGAACTGTCGAGGTATGGGAAAACTCGACAGTAGGAGAGCTCTCCTTACTTGGGTAGGGAGAGAAAGCCCCAACCTGGTGTTCCTCTCAGAAACCATGGTTGCTGACACAAAGTTAGAGGAAGTAAAGCGGTTCTGTGGTTTTAATGATGGTCTTTGTCTTTCTAGTAATGGGAGATCGGGAGGCTTGGGCCTTTGGTGGAAAGACATTATGGTGGATGTTATTAGCTACTCTGATCATCACATCGAGTGTTGGGTTCATGAAGGGACAAATCAAGTGAAATGGAAAGCAGATGCTATATACGGTTGGGCTGACCAGCAAAACAAATTTCGTACATGGGATCTCATGAGGAAGGTCATGGACAATTCGGAGTCTCCTACCATCATGTTCGGGGATTTCAATCAAATTCTATCTAATGATGAAAATGGGGGGGGGGGGGCAAGGCCAAACAGCTGGATGCAGGATTTCCGCGACGCTATGGATGACTGTACTCGTTTTGACCTGGGTTTTTTGGGAAGGTCGTATACATGGGAAAGAGGAAAGAAAATTGACAATCTTGTGAGGGAAAGATTGGACCGTGCTTTGGCGAACTATGACTGGAGAAGGATGTTTTCTTCTTGTAAAGTTATCCATCTTCCTTTCTATCTATCTGACCATTCTCCCATCATTATCTCTGCTGATCGATCAAAAATTAAAAAGAAAAGGAGGCAACATTTCTTCCAGTTTGAACCGATGTCGATACACGAGGCGGGTTGTTTGGACACGATCCAAAGTGTCTGGGGAGATCATTATCAGGGTGGGCTAGTTGACAAGATTGAGGGGTGCGGTGAGAAGCTCAACATTTGGGCTACTCTACATCTGGGCAATATTAGGAAAAAGATCAGGGAGACGGAGAAACTGTAGGCAGAAGAGCAAGAAAAACCACCGGATAGCCAAGTGCTAAAAAACTGTGACGACTTGGCAAAAAAGTTGCAAAAATGGCATAGACGGGATGAAGAGTATTGGTGTGTGAGGGCACGTGTAAATGAAATGAAATCAGGTGATCGAAACACGACGTATTTCCATCATAAGGCCTCTCACATAAGGAAGAGAAATCAAATTGACCGGCTGCTTGATAAAAATAATGTCTTACGCATAGAAGAGGAGGAGATTGAATCAGTGGTGGTAGATTTTTTCGATGAGCTCTTTACAACTAGTACTCCACAGAACATGGAAGAGGCAGTTAAAGGACTCAAGAGAAAGGTGAATGCATCCATGAATTTGTCCTTAGAAAAAGAAATTGCAGACAAGGAAATTGAAGATGCGCTGGCTGACATGCACCCAAACAAAGCCCCTGGGCCCGACGGGTTGAAACATCTTTTCTTTCAACATTACTGGAAAGTTGTGGGAAAGGATGTTGCAAATTATATCAAAGGTTGGTGGAAGGGAGAGGAGGATATTGGGAAAGTAAACTCCATGGTGGTGGTCCTAATTCCAAAAGTTGAGAAGCCAAAAAGTCTAGCAGAATATAGACACATTAGTCTTTGTAATGTGGTCTACAAAATTGCCTCCAAAGTCATGGCCAATAGACTCAAGCTACTAATGGATAATCTTATTTCTGAGAATCAGAGTGCCTTCATACCGGGGAGAATGATTACCGATAATGCTCTGGTAGCTTTTGAAGTGCTCCATAAAATGAAGATTGAAAGAAAAAATAAGAAAGGCACTTTTGCCCTTAAGTTGGATATGTCTAAAGCTTACGATAGGGTGGAGCAGAATTTCTTAGATATGATTCAAGAAAAAATGGGGTTTGGAAGGATCTGGAGAAGCAAAGTTAAAGAATGTGTCTCGTCTGTTAATTTTTCTTTTGCAATCAACGGTAACCGGTCCAGGAAGATACTACCATCCCGTGTCCTCAAACAAGGTGACCCTCTCTCCCCCTATTTATTTATTCTATGCGCTGAAGCGTTTTCAAAATCTATTTATTTAACTTTAGCAAATAAATCCATTAGAGGGGTCAAGGTCAGCAAAAATGGACTCCCTATCACTCATCTTTTCTTTGTAGACGATAGTATTCTCTTTGCAAAAGTAACCAAGGAAGAATGTCTGACATTAGCTAATATTATTAGCCAATACGAACAGGCATCGGGACAAAGAATCAACCTAAGCAAGACCGAAGTTGTTTTTAGCAAAGGAATACCTTATCACAAAAGAGGGGAGCTCCTAGATATCCTAAAGGTGAGAGAGGTGCAGAGACATACGAAATACTTGGGATTACCGGCATATATAGGAAGATCAAAGAAGTAGGTTTTCAACTATATCAAAGAGCGAGTATGGAAAAAGCTCCAGGGTTGGAAAGAAAAATTCATGTCTAAATCGGGAAAGGAGGTGCTTATAAAAGCGGTAGTTCAGGAAATTCCAATGTATGTTATGAACGTCTTTCAACTACCTACGGACCTCATTGATGAGATACAAAGTTGCATTGCTAGGTTCTGGTGGGGTGCTAAAAATAATGAAAGAAAAATATCATGGTCGAGCTGGACCAATCTATGTAAGCCCAAGAGAGCGGACAGTTTGGGCTTTAGAGACCTTCATGCTTTCAACCAGGCCATGCTTGCTAAACAACTTTGGAGGCTGATCACGAAAGAAGACTCTCTTGCTTATAAAATTCTAAAGGCAAGATACTTTCTGAGGACTAATATTGTAAGGTCCCTGACCTTCTTTTAGGGTTTACCCTATTTGTTTTGCTTAACCTTGACACTTTGGTGCTTGCTAATCACCTTTAATGGTGATTAGGGTTTGGTTGTGCTTTTTTGAGAGTTGGAGGTGCTACTCGCAAATAACCCAAGTCTAGGGTTTTGTGGACAAGTTTGCCATCTTGTGAGGTGTCCCTCTCTCTCTTTGCTTCCTCTAGTTTAGAGAGGAAGGCTTGGGCTCGTTGCCTAAAGTTCTGTTGGGCTTGGTTGAGCTTGTTGGGACTTGTGGTGTCTTGCTTTGGTTTGGTTGAACCTTGTGTAGGGCAAGAGAGGAGTGTATCACCCATGGAGGTGTATCGCCCAGGTGTGTCGCCCTAGAGCCTTTGACCAAGCTTTTACCTCGTTTGTGTCACCACTAGTGGACACTTGGTGCATGATGCTTGCATGTAGCGATGACCTTGGACATGTGTTTAGAGCTTGCTAGAGTGGTGGCTTGTGCACTAGGACAAGTTCCCCTAGGTGGACGACACCTTGCTTGGCTCTACCTTGTTTTCTCCTCCATCCCCTTCTATATATGTGTTCTTTTCCTCTTGCTAGGGATTCTTTAGTCTCTTGGTTTTCTCCTCTACCTTGGTGCACGACACACTCCCTTTCTTGCAAGTTGGTGGCCGACACCCTTGGAGGAGCTAGCTTGGTGGCTGATCTACCTTGGAGCTTTCTTCTTCCTTGGTGCTAGGAGCTTGGAGCTTGCTTAAGGTGGGTTGCATAACTCATAACCCTAACTATACTACCTCCTTTCATGTTCTTATATGTTGCTAGCTTTGTTTCTTTCTAAGTTGTTCTTGTTGGCCAAACCATGTGCTCTAGGGTTTCTTGGTGAGCAATACTCTCTTCTCTTCTAGGTCTTGAGGAGTGAGCTTGAGTTCTAGAATTATGAGCAACACTCCTCTCTTGTTTAAGTTGAGAGGTGAGCTTGTGTTCTAGTAGCTTGAGAAACACCCTCCTCTCACCTTGGACTTGAAGGGTGATCTTTGTGGTAGTTGTGAACTTTGTTAGAGTTGTTCCTTGTCTTGCCCGATATCCTTCCTTTGGTCTGACCTTGGACGATATGTTGTGGTTAAGGTGAACGATACCTTGGTCCCTGACTTTGTGGTGATCTTGTGAGTTGTACCTTGGTCGTTATGGGCTTGGGGAGGTGCTGCCCGACAGCCCTCTTGACCTAACACCTTGGACGACATGGAGTGTTGGTGACGGGCAATATCCCTAGTTTGTGTGACGGGCGTCACAATACCACTTTGCCCTGTGACGGCCGTTAGGCCATGGTTTGAGTGGCTGGACAATAGGTCAGTGATGGTAGCTTGAGCATTGCCCTTGGACGATACCTCCTGTGGGATAACCTTGCCCGATATACCCTTGTGACGGGTTGCTAGCATATGGTGACGGGCATCATCTTGGCTTTGTATCGACCGATATACACCCTGTGACGGGCATTACAGCTAAGATGCCTGACACAACCGTTGCCCGATAGGCAAGGTGCATAGCAGACTCTGACACAACGTTGCGCGTTGCTTGGTGACAGCCGTTATATGATGAGCGTCATGAGATGGACATTAGATGAGGGCATGCTGCCCGACACAGCCTTTAGTGAGGGTTCTTGGTGCTTCTAGTGAGGGTTCTGCCCACATACATATGTCGTCTTACTCAATGGTAATTATTATGCTTGCTTATGTAACTCCATATCTTTATACATGAACATGATCATCTGGATTATTTGCAGTAAGTTGAGATAATGATAAGCATATAGTATGGTTTACTTAATGATGTGTCTTATGCACATGATCATCAGTTGATGTATGATTGATATATAATCCTTAATGTCACTCTATATTGATATCATGGTCTTCTGTTAAGCCTATGATAATTGTGTACACTAACCATGCAGGTGATGATTAGCCAAGAAAAAGGCTATGAGAAATATGTGATGAGTAACATTATTTTGATAGTTACTCTTGTTAATGAGATTACATGTATGATGTGTTTGTCCCATGATGATGATGCAAGCCTTGAGAGGCAGTGGCAATATATGATGAGGGATTGAGATCCCATGGTATGTGATGATCCTTGAGATGGATCTGGATGATTGGCAAGAGGCCAAGTGATAACATGTAAGGTTGGATCCTTGTGATGGATCAGGTTGATGTGATTACAATAAAATCATAATGTTGAGCTTTATGTTGTTTATTTCCTGTTATAGTTTACATGTTATATAACTTGGTTGAATCTTGCAATCCATATAAAAGATACAAATTAATCACAGTGGAATATATCATGTAGTTTGCCCTGGCTATAGATCCATCATCGTCAGGAGCTGGTGATGGTGAAACGGGTTCTCCTATGGGTTAACTCGGAGCGCATATTGTTGAATATGTGAGGTTTCTCCTAGCCTAAAGTGAGGAGGTAAGAGTGCAACTTCGGTTGTAGACTCGGGATATGTGATGAGCATGGTGAACAGGCGCATGGCTCCGGATATGTGATATAAAGAGCATGAATGCGTTCATGGCTCAGATCATGGTGAACAGGCCCATGGCTAAAATATACTAGCGTCGTGACCTGTACCGAGGCGGGCTAGAGAAAGGGTAGCCTGTGGAGCTGACCCTGTGGCTGAGGCCACTTGAGCATGAGACTGTGGTCCTACTTTGGTTCTCGTGCACTGACCACGAGGGGAAAGGTTGTGGAGTCCGGGTCTTCCATTGACCTTGTATGGCACCGGTTATGGGCTTCGCAGCCGAAGGTTGGATTTGAACGGTACGGTTCATTTCCTCAGGGCATAATAATACATAATCCAGCCGTATAGTATTTATTGCTTAAGACAAAACACAGAACATTGGTTGAAGCCTTGCTTGTGTAGCTGATCTGTTATATCTTGCAGTTACTTCTATGATTCCTCATGTTATGTGGCAATATATCTTATCTTTCTAATCATGTTCCATAGAGAAATATTGGTTATAGGCCTTCCATATATCTGGTAAGCTTGTCGGTACAATTAACTTTACATAAACTGCTCTTGTTATACCTCTTATCAGCTATCTGCTTTATCTTTCTGAGGTTCTGTAGTTTCGGCGGGGAGTTATGTTTCTCGCTGGGACTGTGTGTCTCACCCCGCTGGTTTACACCCTTTTTAGGTGGTCGAGCTAGACGTGGTGGTGGTCGCGGAGTTGCGGCCGAGCAGCTAGACGAGCAGTAGAAGGCAAGCGATGGATATGCTGCTGTTTTGGATATTTTGTGGTAGAGTCTAGAGTCATCCCTGTACTCTTAGGTCCTTGGAGGTGTTTTGACGTTGTTTCACGATGTATAATCGTTGATGTTTTGTATATCCTACTGTTGGCCGGATGTGGGCCTTTATGTATATATTTAACAGGTGATGAACTCATGTGATGACAAGACAGCTGTTGCTCTAAGCTGTGGACACGTATCAGATCTTGTATATGTTTATATAACATGTTTTCTTGCAGGAAGAGGACCTATAGGTAATAGTTTCTCAGTTTATCAGCTTTCCGCAATCGATTTTAATTAACTCGTATTTTTGGTAATATGTGGTTATGGTGATTTCCGCACGTTTTCGCGTAACACCTCGTTGTCTGTGTGATAGTGGGATGTGTTGCCACAAGTTTTAGTATCAGAGCTCTAGGTTCGCTGAGTCTACAGGGATTTAGGACTAGGTTGAGTTTGTTCTTATGAGTTGTCCAGATTTTCTTACAATCATCTTCTACCCCTAGAAGAAGAGAAGTCAAGATGTCTGGAAATCATGAAGAACATGCTCCTGAGCATAGTGATGCTGCATCAGTTGATGGAGCTGAGGGTCAGGCACATGAAGATACGGTGCCTGAGGTCCCCCAACCTGACCCAGCCATTCTCGAACATCCTGCCTATCAACAGCTTATGGGGCAGATGATGGCTACAATGAATCTCATGGTTGAGCGATTGCCAGTGCCTCCGCCGAGAGCACATGCTCCCCATGGAGAAGCATCGGGTATTGGGAAGACCTTCGAGTGGCTTCGCCGAGTCAGAGCTTCGGATTATGCTGGAACGGCTGATCCAGTAGATGTAGATCTGTGGCTGACAAGTCTTGAGAAGGCTTTCCGGATCCTCGACATCCCCGAAGAAGACAAAGTAAAGCACATTGTCTACCTTCTGAAAGGTAGTGTTGGTCATTGGTGGACCATCGAGGAAGAGAAGTGGCCTGGTGAGGTGATCTGTTGGGAAGTTTTTCGGCGCGAGTTCGTCAGCAGATACTTTCTGAAGACATATCTGGATGAGAAGATCAGTCATTTTGAGCATTTGTGACAAGGAACGATGAACATCACTGAGTATGAAGCCAAGTTCATGGATCTGTTGAGGTTTTGTCCTCACATGGCAGTGACAGATGAGGAGCGGATCAGACGCTTTGAGAAAGGTCTGAGTGTTGAGCTGACAACACCTGCTTCTGCATTGGAAAACTGTGAGCGTTTTGCGACGTTTGTGGAATCTGTCCGGAGGATTGAAAGGTCAGTAAGGGAGAAAAGAGAGTCCATGTCTCACAAAAGACCTGCTCAGTTTTAGGGATAGAGGTTTGGTGGATTCAAGAATCCCAAGTTTTCATTGTCGTCAGTGATGAGAGGTTCCAGTGCACCATCGCAGTGGTCTCTGAGTAAGGGAAGAGGCTATGTTTCTTCGCCGTCTAAGACACATAGTATGGCATCAGTGGCAGTGACAGGGCCATCTAGGCCACGGTTCGACGTTAGGACATGTTATACCTGCGGTCAGATAGGGCATGTCAAGTCGAGTTGTCCCAACAGGGATGATGAAGTGACGCAACAGTCAAGGCAGAATTTTCAAGGATCAGATCGACAACAACCTAGTGGTAGCAGAGGGTGATGACGCGGTCAAGCGTTGCAAGCAGGATCGTCTACTCAAGGAAGTAGAGGACGTGGACAGCAAGCAACAGCTCGATTCTATGCTATGAATCATCCGAAGGCGATAGTCAACCCGTGAGTGGTGACAGGTCAGATGGAGTTATTTCATTCTGATATGTCTTCTTCTTGCTTTATATCTGTTCTAGTTGACCCGGGTGCTACACACTCTTTTATCGCCTATAGTATGCTTGAAAACTGTCGTTTACCTATTAGTCGTAAGAAGGATAGCTTGTTGTTAGAAACCCCTCTTGATGGTTCCTTGTTGCTTCGAGAAGAGTATCCATCTTGTGTCTTATCTTCTGTGGGACACAGCATCCAAGTGAATCTTATACCACTTGATATGCATGGTTTCAATGTTATCCTTGGGATGGATACCTTAGAGAAGTATAAGGTTGTTTTGTACTGTAGTTCCAAGCAGGCTGTGTTTGATGATGCGGGAGAGAAGTGGATCTTCCAGGGAGATAGGAAGATTCTTCCGACGTGTTTGGTATCATCCATGGTGGCAGAGAAGTTGCTATGACAAGGATGTGAGGCGTTTCTAGCTCATGTTGTGGATACCGTTGTGGATACCAAGGCGAAGGGTCCTAGTCTTGAGGAGGTGTTAGTTGTATGAGAGTTCGCAGATGTGTTTCCTGATGAGTTCCCTGGTGTTCCTCCACCCCGAGAGATTGATTTCAAGATCAATCTGGTACCAGGAACACAGCCAGTTGTACAAACACCATATAGGATGGCTCCAGTGGAGATGACAGAGCTGAAGAAGCACTTGCAAGAGTTGTTGGAGAAAGGTTTCATCTGACTGAGTACGTCGTCGTGGGGTGATCCAGTTTTGTTCCTCAAGAAAAAGGATGGATCGATGTGATTGTGTATAGATTACCGACAGTTGAACAAGGTCATGATCAAGAATAAGTACCCGTTGCCGAGGATAGATGATCTGTTCGATCAGTTGCGTGGTGCGACAGTGTCTTCAAATATCGATCTACGGTCCGGTTATCATCAGTTGAGGATTAAGGCGGATGACATACCAAAGTTAGCTTTTCGGATGAGGTATGGTCACTTCGAGTTTGTGGTTATGCCGTTTGGGCTAACCAATGCACCTGCTGCTTTCATGGACCTGATGAAAAAAGTGTTTCGTCCGTTCTTAGATCGGTTTGTCATAGTCTTTATAGATGACATTTTGATCTATAGTTGGGACAAGCAAGAGCATGAGCAACATCTTCATCTAGCGTTGACCCTTCTTCGCCAACATCAGTTGTATGCCAAGTTCAGTAAGTGTAAGTTCTGGTTGGAAGAAGTGACTTTCTTAGGACATGTGATATCTGCTGAAGGAGTCAAAGTGGAGCCGAAGAAGGTGGAGTCTGTTGCAGACTGGGAACAGCCAAAGACGTCGATAGAAGTTCGTAGTTTCCTGGGTTTAGCAGGATACTACCGGAGGTTTATCAAGGACTTCAGTGCGATTGCGTTGCCAATGACAAAGTTGACAAGAAAGGATTTACCTTTTGTTTGGGATGATCGATGTCAGCAATCTTTCCAGAGTTTGAAGGAAAAGCTTACCAGTGCTCCAATGTTAATCCTGCCAGAGCTTGGGAAGGATTATGTTGTTTTCTGTGATGCTTCCAAGAAAGGCTTAGGTTGTGTGCTAATGCAGGAAGATCATGTGGTTTCTTTTGCTTCGCGACAGCTTAAGAAACATGAGGAGAACTATCTGACTCATGACTTGGAGTTGGCAGCAGTGGTTCATGCGTTAAAGATTTGGAGACACTATCTGTATGGGGAAGTGTGTCATATCTTTACGGATCATAAGAATCTGAAGTACATCTTTTCACAAAATGAGTTGAACATGCGACAACATCGATGGATGGAGATGATCAATGATTATGACTGTACTATCGAGTATCATCATGGTAAGGCAAATGTGGTAGCTGATGCGCTTAGCAGAAAGTCTTCTTCTCTTTCTTCAAGGAAGGCACATTTGAGTTCTTTGGTATGCCATAGACGAGATATGTTTGTTTCTTTGCGACAGATGAATGTGCAGATGGAAGTTTCTTTGTTAGCTGGACTTTTAGCACAGATGCAAGTCAATCCTACATTGAGACAGCAGATCAAAGATGCATAGTAGACAGATGATGCGATACAGTTAATCAGATCATAGTTCGGCAGTGAAAAGCATGATGGGTTCCATGAGTCCGAGGATGGGCTAGTTTGCTATCGTGATAGGATGGTAGTTCCAGATGCTGATGATCTGAGGAAGTTAGTGCTCGAGGAAGCACACACGTCGATGTATGCAATGCATCCATCGACGTGTGTGCTTCCTCGAGCACTAACTTCCTCAGATCATCAGGTGTCACCAAGATGTATCATAGTCTGAAGGACTTATATTGGTGGCCCGGTTTGAAGAAAGATGTAGCTGAGTTCATGGCTAGATGTGCGGTATGTCAGTAGGTGAAGGCTGAACATCAGAAGTCGGCCAGTACGTTACAACCCTTGTCGATACCGCAGTGGAAATGGGATCATATAACCATGGATTTCGTAGTTGGTCTACCCCGGACAACTAGGAATCATGATTCCATTTGGGTGATAGTGGACAGATTGACGAAGTCTGCCCATTTCTTACCAGTAAAGACGACGTACACAACTGAGAAACTCGCTCGAGTATATGTGGATGATATATTATGTTTGCATGGTGTGCCAGCAACGATAGTTTCTGACAGAGGTCCTCAGTTCACGACTCGTTTCTGGGAGCAGTTGCACAAAGCGTGGGGAACGCAGTTGAGGTTCAGTACCTCCTTTCACCCACAGATAGATGGATAGTCTGAAAGGACTATTCAGACTTTAGAAGATCTCCTTCGAGCTTGTGTTTTGCAATTTCTAGGCAACTGGGATGTACATCTTAGTTTGATAGAGTTTGCCTACAACAACAGTTATCAACGAAGCATTGACATGGCTCCTTATGAGGCTTTGTATGGAAGGAAGTGCAGATCTCCTTTGTGTTGATATGAGTCTGGTGAATATCAGCTTTTGGATCCTGAGTTAGTACAGAAGACAACAGAAAAGATCAAAGTAATACAACAACAGTTGAAAGTGGCACAGGACAGGCAGAAGTCTTATGCAGACAATCGTCGACGGCCTTTGGAGTTCCAGGTAGGAGACAAGGTGTATCTTAAGGTCTCTCCGTGGAAAGGTGTGCTAAGGTTTGGTCGAAATGGTAAGTTAGCTCCCAGATATATGGGGCCTTACCCAGTCATAGCACGAGTTGGAAAGGTAGCTTATGAGTTAGAGCTGCCGCCGGAGTTGCACAGGTTACATCCAGTGTTCCATGTAAGTATGCTGAAGAAAACTCATCCGGATACAGGAATAGTGATACAGCCAATCGAAGTTGAGCTTGATGAAGATGTGACCTATGAGTAAGGTCCTGTGGCGATCCTTGACAGAAGGGTTAAGAAGCTGAATAGGAAGGACCTGGTTCTGGTGAAGGTTCTTTGGCATCATCGTGGCATTGAGGAAGCCACGTGGGAGCTTGAGGAAGAGATGAGGAGGAAGTATCCCTCGCTTTTCTCTTCGGATTTCAGGGAAGAAATCCCTTAAAGGGGGTTAGCTTGTAAGGACCCTGACCTTCGTTTAGGGTTTACCCTATTTGTTTTGCTTAACCTTGACACTTTGGTGCTTGCTAATCACATTTAGTGGTGATTAGGGTTTGGTTGTGCTTTGTTGAGAGTTGGAGGTGCTACTCACAAATAACCCAAGTCTAGGGTTTTGTGGACAAGTTTGCCATCTTGTGAGGTGTCCCTCTCTCTCTTTGCTTCCTCTAGTTTAGAGAGGAAGGCTTGGGCTCGTTGCCTAAAGTTCTGTTGGGCTTGGTTGAGCTTGTTGGGCCTTGTGGTGCCTTGCTTTGGTTTGGTTGAACCTTGTGTCAGGCAAGAGAGGAGTGTATCGCCCATGGAGGTGTATCGCCCAGGTGTGTTGCCCTAGAGCCTTTGACCAAGCTTTGACCTCATTTGTGTCACCACTAGTGGACACTTGGTGCTTGATGCTTGCATGTAGCGATGACCTTGGACATGTGTTTAGAGCTTGCTAGAGTGGTGGATCATACACTAGGACAAGTGTCCCTAGGTGGACGACACCTTGCTTGGCTCTACCTTGTTTTCTCCTCCATCCCCTTCTATATATGTGTTCTTTTCCTCTTGCTAGGGATCCTTTAGTCTCTTGGTTTTCTCCTCTACCTTGGTGCACGACACACTCCCTTTCTTGCAAGTTGGTGGCCGACACCCTTGGAGGAGCTAGCTTGGTGGCCGATCTACCTTGGAGCTTTCTTCTTCCTTGGTTCTAGGAGCTTGGAGCTTGCTTAAGGCAGGTTGCATAACTCCTAACCCTAACTATACTACCTCCTTTCATGTTCTTATATGTTGCTAGATTTGTTTCTTGCTAAGTTGTTCTTGTTGGCCGAACCATGTGCTCTAGGGTTTCATGGTGAGCAATACTCTCTTCTCTCCTAGGTATTGAGGAGTGAGCTTGAGTTCTAGAATTATGAGCAACACTCCTCTCTCATTTAAGTTGAGAGGTGAGCTTGTGTTCTAGTAGCTTGAGCAACACCCTCCTCTCACCTTGGACTTGAAGGGTGAGCTTTGTGGTGGTTGTGAACTTTGTTAGAATTGTTCCTTGTCTTGCTCGATATCCTTCCTTTGGTCTGACCTTGGACGATATGTTGTGGTTAAGGTGAACGATACCTTGGTCCCTGACTTTGTGGCGATCTTGTGAGTTGTACCTTGGTCGTTATGGGCTTGGGGAGGTGCTGCCTGACAGCCCTCTTGACCTAACACCTTGGACGACATGGAGTGTTGGTGACGGGCGATATCCCTAGTTTGTGTGACGGGCGTCACAATACCACTTTGCCATGTGACGGCCGTTAGGCCATGGTTTGAGTGGCTGGACAATAGGTTAGTGATGGTAGCTTGAGCATTGCCCTTGGACGATACCTCCTGTGGGATAACCTTGCCTGATATACCCTTGTGACGGGTTGCTAGCAGATGGTGACGGGCGTCACCTTGGCTTTGTTTCGGCCGATATACACCCTATGACGGGCGTTGCAGCTGAGATGCCCGACACAGCCGTTGCCCGATAGGCAAGGTGCACGACAGACTCTAACACAGCATTGCGTGTTTCTTGGTGACAGTCGTTATATGATGAGCGTCATGAGATGGACATTAGATGAGGGCATGCTGCCCGACACATCCTTTAGTGAGGGTTCTTGGTGCTTCTAGTGAGGGTTCTGCCCACATACATATGTCGTCTTACTCAATGGTAATTATTATGCTTGCTTATGTAACTCCATATCTTTATACATGAACATGATCATCTGGATTATTTGCAGTAAGTTGAGTTAATGATAAGCATATAGTATGGTTTGCTTAATGATGTGTCTTATGCACATGATCATCGGTTGATGTATGATTGATATTGAATCTTTAATGTCACTCTATATTGATAGCATGGTCTTCTGTTAAGCCTATGATTATTGTATACACTAACCATGCAGGTGATGATTAGCCAAGAAAAAGGCTATGAGAAATATGTGATGAGTAACATTACTTTGATAGTTACTCTTGTTGATGAGATTACATGTATGATGTTTTTGTCCCATGATGATGATGTAATCCTTGAGAGGCAGTGGCAATATATGATGAGGGATTGAAATCCCATGGTATGTGATGATCCTTGAGATGGATCTGGATGATTGGCAAGAGGCCAAGTGATAACATGTGAGGTTGGATCCTTGTGATGGATCAGGTTGATTTGATTACAATAAAAGCATAATGTTGAGCTTTATGTTGTTTATTTCCTGTTATAGTTTACATGTTATATAACTTGGTTGAATCTTGCAATCCATATAAAAGATACTAATTAATCACAGTGGAATATATCATGTAGTTTGCCCTGGCCATAGATCCATCATCGTCAGGAGCTGGTGATGGTGAAACGGGTTCTCCTACGGGTTAACCCGGAGCACATATTGTTGAATATGCGCGGTTTCTCCTAGCCTAAAGTGAGGAGGTAAGAGTGAAACTTCGGTTGTAGACTCGGGATATGTGATGAGCATGGTGAACAGGCCCATGGCTCCGGATATGTGATATAAAGAGTATGAATGTGTTCATGGCTCAGAGCACGGTGAATAGGCCCGTGGCTAAGATATACTAGCGCCGTGACCTGTACCGAGGCGGGCTAGAGAAAGGGTAGCCTGTGGATCTGACCCTGTGGCTGAGGCCACTTGAGCATGAGACTGCGGTCCTACTTTGGTTCTCATGCACTGACCACGAGGGGAAAGGTTGTGGAGTCCAGCTCTTACATTGACCTTGTATGGCACCAGTTATGGGCTTCGCAGCCGAAAGTTGGATTTGAACGGTACGGTTCACTTCCTCAGGGCATAATAATACGTAATCTAGCCGTATAGTATTTATTGCTTAAGACAAAACACGGAACATTGGTTGAGGCCTTGCTTGTGTAGCTGATCTGTTATATCTTGCAGTTACTTCTATGATTCCTCATGTTATGTGGCAATATATCTTATCTTGCTAATCATGTTCCATAGAGAAATATTGGTTATAGGCCTTCCATATATCTGGCAAGCTTGTCGGTACGATTAACTTTACTTTACATAAACTGATCTTGTTATACCTCTTATCAGCTATCTACTTTATCTTTTTGAGGTTTTGTAGTTTCGGCGGGGAGTTATGTTTCTCGTTGGGACTGTGTGTCTCACCCCGCTGGTTTACACCCTTTTTAGTTGGTCGTGCTAGACGTGGTGGTGGTCGCGGAGTTGCGGCTGAGAAACTAGACGAGCAGTAGAAGGCAAGCGATGGATATGCTGCTGTTTTGGATGTTTTGTGGTAGAGTCTAGAGTCATCCCTGTACTCTCAGGTCCTTGGAGGTGTTTTGACGTTGTTTCACGATGTATAATCGTTGATATTTTGTATATCCTGTTGTTGGCCGGATGTGGGCCTTTATGTATATATTTAAAAGGTGATGAACTCATGTGATGACAAGACAGTTGTTGCTCTAAGCTGTGGACACGTATCAGATCTTGTATATGTTTATATAACATGTTTTCTTGCAGGACGAGGACATATAGGTAATAGTTTCTCAGTTTATCAGCTTTCCACAATCGGTTTTAATTAACTCGTATTTTTGGTAATCTGTGGTTATGGTGATTTCCGCACATTTTCGCGTAACACCTCGTTGTCTGTGTGATAGTGGGATGTGTTGCCACAAATATTTTGGAGGCTAGGCGAGGTTACAATCCCAGTTTTACATGGAGAAGCATCTGGGGGGCCAAACTGGTCCTATTGGAAGGAGTTAACTGGCGTGTGGGAAATGGTAGAAATATCAGTATATGGAAAGACATATGGACTGTAGGACAACAAGAGAGCTTCCAGGAAACTCACCCAACACTTGTTCAAGACCTGAACTCGGTGCACGACCTCATCATTGCTGAAGTGGGTGACTTGGACAGACAACTCATCACAACAATGTTTCCACAGGATATCATCTCACGTATATTAAATACCCCAATTAGCAGTCATCAATAGGTAGACTCCCCCTACTGGTGGCCGGAGGAAAAAGGAGGATTTACAGTGAAGTCGGTGTACTGGCTGAGCCTGTTGGGAAAGGCTGAATATAATTCGACTCGAGTAGAAAACCGGAATGAGCTTTGGCAGGTGGTCTGGCAGTCCCAGCTGCCACTGAAGTTTTCACACTTCCTCTGGCGGGTGTGTACGGGAGGGTTGGTGACAAGAGGAAGATTATGGGATAGGCACTGTATTGATGTTGGCACCTGTACTAGATGCAACACCCCAAAAGAAACGATCCCCCATGTTCTTTTTGACTGTACAGCGGCTAGAGAGGTGTGGACAAGGGCAGTGATTCATCTTCGGCCTGAGGAGCTAGTCCAGTTGAGCCCGACTGAAGCTGTGTGGGAGATTCTTGACAAACTCAATCAACCGGAATGGTTGTGAGCTCTAGGGATTCTGTGGGGTCTCTGGACCCATAGAAACAAGAGTATCTTTGGCAGTAGTACAACACCTTCGAAGCAGTTCATTAGACAAGCCACCTCTTATATAGAGGACTTCAGACGGATCAATGAGAAGCCACGAACTGCAGTGGAAAGGGGAGAAGATGTCGTGGGGGTAGGGTGGAAAAAGCCACCGCATGGGAGGTATAAGTTAAATTTTGATGCAACTATCGGACAGGGGGGTATGATCGACATGGGAGGTGTCATCCGGGATGCAAAAGGCAATATAAAGGCTCTGGTGGAGGAGAAAGTGAACAGCAATGGAGACATCTGCATCGCTGAACCTTGGGCAATGTTGACAGCCATGAAGCAAGCAAGTGAATGGGGTTTCATGGCAATAGAGGTGGAAACATATTCTAAGTCTGTTGTGGATGCAGTCCTGAAGCAAAACAAGTGGAGAGACTACCTGGGTCTTCTCATTGATGATATTAAGATAGTAGGAAGCTCTTTTTCTTTCTTTTCTGTTGCTTTTGTTAGATGATCATGTAATAGGATTGCCCATGAAGTCACAAAATGTGCTCTTCAGGGCATCATTAGCTCCTCTAGGGATTCTTCGGATGTCCCATCTTTTCTTCTTGATGTAGCTTGTACTGATCTTTCATAATATATATGATGTTTTCCTTCAAAAAAAAACTAAAGGTGTTTCAAGAAATATTCATTATGGATATTCATAATAGATAGATGATGACTTTATATGAAATTATGTGACAAGAGAGTATTTTCACCTAGATCTTCTAATTAAAAATCTAAAGTTATATTCATTTATTCTGAATAAAATAACTCAATATGGCATGCAATGATGAACAAAAATCTCTACATGACATGTAATGATCAATTTGAAACTATTGCTTTTTGTGGAATCAATCTGCATCTACCATTAATTCCACATATTATGTTTGATACTACATTCTCTTCCTACTCATATTCCATGTATATGTTACCATTAACTCATCCCTTCCTCATCATAGTAGATGTGGCACATATATCCTCAGCTCGACACCACCATGCTCAATTTTGGTTGTAGGGAAGAATATTGTGGCCTTACATTGGTAATGTTAAGAGTACTATATGTAGAAACTGATTTCCTATCAACATAAAAATCATGATGTACTGGTATATTTCTTTCATTCATGTATGCTTCTATATGAAGAATGAAACTTCTCTCCTTAATCAAGCATGCATGTTGGTGTATATTTATGTTGACTCCTCCCTCAATTTGACACATTCTCTAATCGTCATTTAGATAAAAATTGTGAAAGCAAGTGAACCATGTCCATGAACTTATTTTCATATTGTTTCACAAAACATATATATATATATATATACCTAAGGAGAAAAAACTACCTTATCTTCTATCAAAAATAATAATTTGGTAAATATTACTAGTGATTCACATATGAATAATGAATGATATATTGATACTCCAACACTTTTCACTCATTCCATGACCCACCAAAGGGAAACACATACTTGATCAGATTAACAATGTGTCATATGCTTTCTTCCTTAAAACATTTATGAGATACAAAAATCCTTCTCGAATTCATTTAATCATAGATCAACATATGTGAGGTCAATGATGCATATAAGATCTATAACAATTTGTCTACAAAGAAGCCTGAGTGTCTTTCTTGAATGTGTACAAGTTCATATGGTGGTTTTTTGGCTTGTTGTTGTGCTATAGTAATCAAATCCTTCATATGTAAAGTAGTAGACATAATATGTGTGACATGAATAATAAGATGAAGTAAATGAGATCATAATGTTGGATTTTTTTATTAGTAAGCGTGAGACTCCTTCTATTGATCATAACCCAAAAAGTATTTACAAGATACAAATAATAAATCTATAAGGGAACTATCTATACATTAAGATATCAAAAATATTGAGAATCTAACTCCAAAACTTATGGGCTTTACCTTCTTTTCATTGAAGATAAAATTGTTTATGGCTCCCCATATGTAATACAGACTAGTAACAACTAGGAGCTGATTGTTTTTGTTCTTTAGCTTAGTAATATCTTCAATACTTGTATGGATTAAACCCATCCGTGCATAGTCCATCTGCCAAATTCTCTAAGTGAAGCTGCGTTGCCAATGGATATGATCTATACTTTCTTTTTTGTCTAGGAAAAGGTTGCACCTCAATGCTAAATTGTAACTTATTCTCATCAGAAGTATATCATTAACTAGATTACCATGACAAGGCTTCAAAAGATAGACCAAGAACCATCTAGGAGTTTTAGTCTTTCACAAACAAACTACCCAGTCCAGCTATTGATGAGATGTCTTACTCATGTCCCAAACACCTTGAAGTGAGAACGTTGATAAATTCACTAGTTGGAAAATGTTAGATATTTGTATATTAATCCAGTTGCATACCATTTGAAGTGCTCGGGATCCCTCTACATTCAGGTGGGTTCCAGTTAACCTTGTAAACGATTGCATGCAGCCTTTGATTTTCACCAAGTCCCTTTTTGTGTTTTAGAGAGATATTGATGACATCATCCAAAGATTTCCCATGGACCCAATGATCGTGCCACAGTAGGATTTTATCTACAATCCCTATTGTGTATTATACTCAAGATAGGAAAAGGTCTCTATGTATGAGTAGACTTTTCTAGTGCCATCTATGCTTCTGATATATAAATGTCTAGATAATAATATTGCTCGATGACGTATGTCTTCAAGTATTATAGTTGGAAGAAACAAATTCATATGGATGTTAAGCGTACATATACATATTCTCATTGTGTCCCTGATCGGTTGTCATTGTGGAAGTTTGATAGACAATAATGGCACATAAGATCAGAGTATGAGTTGGTTGATGGCTGGATCTCATTGGTCATGATATGGTAATATTAAACAATCACACAGTTACATGATAGAGAACAGTGTATCGGGCAGACCCACCATGAGACTAACACATGGAAGACATCATCATGGAAGTCATAGTCATGTATCATAGTGATGGTGATGGTTGTGGTTCTTAGACCTAAAATTACTGCACTTGTCACATGTCGTTGGGTACACTTTGATATCATCAAACGCAGTCATAAAACATGGGTTGTTATAAAGGTGATGATTGGGTGGCTTTGACACATGAGGATAGATTGTGAGTGATAGATATGGGATTTCTCCCTCCTATGGGAGTTTGATGTTCTAGGCCTCTTGATTAGCGAGACTGAAAAATGCATGCCCATGCACATGTGAGTCAATATGTGAAATTGAGCTTACATATATCTCAAACAGTCTGCTCTAGTTCAATAAACAAGATTGAATGATGAAGAGGGTGACTTATCCATGCCTTGAGTTCAATTTGGACATTAGTGAAAAAGGAACTATACAAACATTGTAACACCATGCACAGACTATAGGTTGAATTTGTTCTCTAACTTTCCATTTATTTGGGTACCATTGATGTGCGACTAGACACCACTCATTGCTTGTAATGTCATAAGTGTTATGGACATTCACTGCCAATGTAATATGGGACCTATAGGGTCACACACATAGGTCTTGACCTAGAAGAGGAGTTTGATCTTGAATGACATATGAATTAATTGTTAAAATATTTAGGCAAGTTGATTCACACAACCAACATCCTGACTGCACTGCTAGACGCATGTCTCATGGCACAAGACGACCGTCTAGAGTGCCATACAGTCTTCTCAAGGGTTGAGATGGGTGTTTGGAGTGTAAGACTAATTCGAGATAAAATTGGCTATCGATTGAACCAACCGTCCTGGATCGGGTCACCAGACGCCTGTATGGGTGACCGAGATGGTTGTCTCGCATGGGCGAGATGGTCCAGTTCAAACCAGGGAAGGCTCTATATATTTCCAAGTTCATTTTAGTTTCACATTACTTGTTGTGCAAGGAATTAATATGGGATATTAATTGGAAACTAATTACCAATTTCAAGTGTGAATGGGAAAGTACTAGACGACCATCTGGACTGAGGTAGATGACCATATGGTGTGTCAAATGGCCATTTGGGCTGGCAGAGGTTGTGAAAGTTATGTGAAAATTTGAGATCTTCCGGTCACTTCCACTCCCGCATTGATTGGGAACCCTGGCCCAAAACCCACCTAAAAATAAAGGGGTATTGGGGACTTCCCAGAATACAACATAGACAATTTAGAAATATTTTATCTGATAAATGTTGTCCTCCCCGATTGTGGTAACCACCCGATCCTAGGCAAGTCCTACCTGACTAGGGAGGGATTTCCAAAGGGAGAGAGCAACTAAGATCATTATTGTGGGAGAGTGAGTTGGTGACTAGTATACCAATGGGAGGGATAACTCCTTCATGTCTATTCTAGAAGGATGACAAGAGTTCTAGGCAGTTCATGTAGACCTCTCTAGAAGTGGAATGTCATTGTCTGCCGCTAGGAGAGCATCATCAACCAACAATTTGTGATGAGAGGAATTGTTGTAGAAGACGACGTGCGAGTCCAGTTTCCTTGGAGAAGTAGTCAGACGAGTCCTAATGCAACTAGGAGTTAGAGTTGTGCAACGACAGTGACAAGAAGATGTCGTTCAACTTACTCTAGGACCAAGTATATCCTCAAAACCATCATTCATGTCTTATAGTAACTGACGTGATCGACTGATTATGGGAATATGGCACATACATTTTTGTTTCCTCTTTTTGCTATGTAGACATATTTCCTTACACTTAATTCTTTTACCAAGTTGGTTATGTACTTCATTCATAAACTTTTTGAACCTTTCAAGAGTTTCTGACTTATGTTTCTTAAATAAACATAGCCATACCTACTGAAGTCATCAGTAAAGGTAATGAAGTAATGATACCCACCTCTAGCGGTTGTTCTAAAAGGTCCACACACATCACAATGTATGAGTCCTAATAGATCACTAGCCATCTCATTGTTACCAATGAAAGGGGTTTTATCCATCTTACCAAACAAACAAGATTTACATGTCTATATTTATTCTAGATCAAAAGAGTCTAAATAACCATCTTTATGGAGTCTATATATGCGGTTCAAATTTATGTGCCCTAGACGACAATGCCAAAGGTATGTTTTTCTTGAGTTGTTGAGTTTTAATCTTTTGGTATTAACATTATAAACATCTATCTTTTATATCTAACAAATAAAGACCATAAGACATTGGGGCACTGCCTTAAAAGATCTCATCTTTGAAAATAGAACATCGACCATTTTTAATATGGAATTGAAATGCATCCTTATCCATAAAAGATAAAAAAATGATGTTTCTATTTATAGCAGGTATATAATAGCAGTTCTTTAACTCTATTATAATTCTTGTGGGCAGAGATAAACTATAGGTTCCAACTTCACTGGACGCAACTCTTGCACCATTAGCAACTCGTATTTCCACCTCACATTTTCCCAAAGACCTACTTCCTTTCAGATCTCGCATATTTGAACATATGTGAGATCCACATCCGGTATCTAGTAGCCATGATGAAGAAGTAGATGGATTTATCTCAATGATGTATGTATGTGAACTGTGGATCACTATCCCCATCTTCTTCTTCTTGAATGCCTTCAAGTACAAAGGATAAGTTCCTCTTGTACTTTTCTTTCTCCTTATCTTAGTGTTGAATATTTTGATTTATGCTTGACCTCAGAAATCTTCTTGTCCTTTCTTTTATCCTTGGACTCAGCTCCAACGATCACCATCATGAGCTTGTCCTTCCTAAATCTTGCTTCGGCATGAATCAACATAGCAACAAGTCTGACATCTGTCTAGCCATTTTATTCACGTGATATCATGAAATAAAATGGTTATATGATTCTGGAGATGTCTTTAGAATCATATTCATATCCAACTCTTGGATCAAGGAGAATCGCATTTCTTCAGGATAATACACATGTCCAATCATATTGAGCACATGTTCTTCTACTGAGGTCCCCTCCGTCAACTTAGACTCAAGTAGCACCTTTATGATATTGTCTCTTTCTTGTTTTGTAAGGACAAGTGTTACTTTCTTATGATGTGTTGTCATCTCAAGATCACAGATGTCCTCACACTGCTCATGCAACTTGTAGTTCATGTGGCTAAGCATAAGGTACTTTATCTCTAAGGCATCATTGGCGCATCAGGAGTAGGTGTTTTCAGCATTGGTTTGTCAAGGATGTAGAGCTTGCACTCTTCATTAAGAACCCTTCTCAAAGTCCAAAACCAGTCATGGGAATATGTCATGTCAAGTTTGTCCTTCTTAAGGACCGATCACAAAATGGATTTGTTCATCATTTGATTCTACAAGAGAATTTTACTTTTATGAAAAACTTTTGATTTGATTTGAAAATTTGATGGTATTAATTAGAGTCTTTAATTATTACCGCTCCCACTACTTTATTTCAAATTGATAGCCCTCACATATCAATTTGAAATATTACAGCGTATTATATTCTAGTGGGCCAGATCTAAGATAATTCAACTATGACCCAACAAACATCAGCATACATAGTTAATTATTAAGGTAGGCAACTTTTGCCAATTGCATCATATGCAAATTCCATATTGATGATATGCTAAACTCATTGCCATACTCATTAGTATGTTTTTGGGCTTAGACGCTCTAAGAATCACCCGTTTAAGCCTGACCCAAAAGTCAACACGATAATAATGCACCCGCTTTGGCAGAACTTACATCATTACCATCACACTTCTATGAGATAGACGATACACCACACTTTGGCGTAACCTATACTTGGTCGATCAAGATTCTCAAGTGTGCTACTTTTGGAAAGCATCTAAGGCTTAATATAATTTTTATTTGAGGGAATTTGTATTTATACAAATACTGTATCCAATGACCACATATGTAGTATATATCATATACATGATATATCCCACAACAAAAAATATGCAATAAATGAAAGTGATGGTTATTTCCATCCTAATGTAATTCCTTAGGGCCAAAAGGAATTGCCACATCCTAAGTCTACATCACATGTAGAAACCTGTTGTTGATGAAGATCTACGCTTGCCAATCCGGTTTGATCGGTTCAATCCTTGAACCGGTCATATGGTCCTTCTATTCACCATCTACTAACTCCTCTAGGTGATTGGTTGGGTCCACCAGCCAGTCAGTTTGACTCATCCATCTGGTCCTCCTTGGTCCTGCAGCCGATCAACTTGTCCCTAAGATGGTTGGTTGGCATTGTCAGAATGCTCTTCTTCATCATAACATGAAAGTGAACTATCCTAGTTTTATATGATTACTGAGAAACCTCGAGTTACATCCAAGAAGAGTAGGGGTAGGAAAGAATTAACTTTATATTGGGAAGATTACATAGAATTGAGAAACCTCAAGTTACATCCAAGGAGAGCAGGGGTAGGAAAGAATTAACTTTACATTGGGAAATAAGACAGAGGCTCGGTACATAGACAGAGATAAAAGGATAAACCAACCATAAAACCATGCACAAATAATAGAGATTATTGTCTATAACCATGCTACACATCCACCATAAAAAACTATTTTCACGGCGACACGTATATATATATATATATATATATATATATATATATATATATATATATATATATATATATATATATATACACACATATATATATATATATATACACACACTAAACATCACTACTCGTTTCCATACGAGACCCTTCCCTCCGTTGATTGGACTCCTTTGTTGTAATCATGGGAAAGAATAAAAACTTCACCGTGAGAAAGCTGGACTCATTTAGCTTAGTGTTTCTCGTCATAATTAGCCGTGATTGGCGTTATCGTCATTAACAACCATTTTTAAGTATCAAGTAATTGCATTTAAAGAAGAAAGACGAAGCGTGAGAAAGATGGACTCCATTTAGCTTTGTGTTTTTCGTCATTATCAACCATTATTTAAGTATTGTGTAATTGCATTCAAACTCGTCATTATAAAGGAAAGTAGCGAGTAGTCTTCCTTTGCACGTGATGTATTTAGGGCTGTCAATGGGTAAGGGTAAATCCGTTTACCCTTTACCCATACCCTGTAGGGGAAGGATAAGGGTAAATGATTTTCTTATCCTTTACCCGCCTACCCGCTACCCTCTAACCCGCTACCTTAGTGGGTAAGGGTAAAGATAAGCCATTACCCATACCCTCTAACCCGCTATCCTTCAATATTTATGTATAATATATTGAATGTATGGTCATATGTTGTTTGAATCTATGTAATATTTAATTTTATTGGGTCATCATTTTAAATAATACATGATATTCTTTTCTACTTGTTATATAGTTAACTTGGTTGTGTATGCAACACGGTTTTGGAGGTGCAAGGCACGTGTATATATGTAGTCTATGTTCCATTAAATTATTTGTGGTGTAAGACAAACATGTATATAATAACAAGATTTAATCTTTAATATATCATTTAATACATATGTGAGGTAGTGTTATCTATTTTATTTGTACTTTATTTTTTTGGATGCTACAACATTTTAGAGGATATAAGATATGCATGTTTTTAAGAATAACTCTCTATGACATATTGTCCTTTAATATCATTTTAACGTAGAAGTCTTAATCTACTAGGAATAATTTATTTTTTCACGCACCAATGTTAGGGTACTACCATTTGTACATGCATTCAATACAACAATTGTAGAATATTACTTAGAAATATTTTGGATATTTAAAATCCATTATGGAACATCTTGATATTTCACTCAAATAAATGAATGTACTAGCTAGACCATTATTGTTAATATCACCACAAATTTGAAGATGACATATAAATTCCCCACTTAACCCTTACCCTCCCCATTTACCCTGTGGGTAAGAGGATAAGGGTAAGGGGAGGGTAAGGATATTGGTGGAGTGGAGAATTACCCATACCCTTACCCACCAGACTTGGTGGGTAAGGGTAAGGGTAGCCCTTACCCTCCCCATACCCTCCCCATTGACAGCCCTAGATGTATTGATCCTTCACCTTACGATATGTATTAGGATTATCTTCCTTTATGGGTCTACTAATCGAAAATATAACTTGAACATGCGGCTGTTGAGGTTGACGACAATGATGAATGGCTACCCAGTGCATTCATTATCCAGGATACCATACCAATCCCGGTATGATCGCAGTTGCAGGTGGCTGTGTCCAAATCTATATTGTTATGTTGGAGCCAGACTGGGCGGTACTCTGCAGAAATTTTGAGCGTCACGAGGTATAGAGGTGTGTTCCTGATACCTCAACTTTTTTTCTTTAACCTTCCTGTCATCTTCGTTGTTTTTATGGCTCTGGATCTGATATTGCGGTATCCTCTAATTCGTCGAATGTCCATTCCAACACAGTATTGAGGAAGGAGACAAACGTATCAGGCAGATCAAGGACAATGATCCGGTCCAAGTTGTCATCTGGAGAAAGAAATAGATAAGAAGCTTGATTGGAAGCAATCAGAGATACAGGTTTCCTAGAGTTGACCAAGTCTTGGTGGTGACTATTGTGAGGCCATCGTTTACGTACTAAAAAAACCTAGAAGAATGAAGCGGTTAGTAGTAGAAGTTATGTGGTTTGCATTGTCCTTGCTTCTGGTAATGGTGTCTTGCCACCACTACTGCTCATATTGACTCTCTCCACTCTATTTGTTGTTTGACATGGACATGAGAATTCTATATACATTTGACAATAACGGGTCCTATTACTGCACACACCATACTGTCATCAGGTATAATTCTCCTACTTTCTAATTTGTCCTATACATTCTACCTTAAAATAACATGTTGTACACATTCATTTTTTGTACCTAATTTAGATTGTGATTTTTTATTAGCGTTGTAAAGTCAAGATAAAGAAATGGTCTTGCATACACATGAAATACATGTTCGTTTATTCTACCAAACAAAGTGCTAAGTATTATGTATATTATTTTTTAAGCTTATTGGTTGAGTATGTCATCTTTATTTGCTATGTGAATATGCCATCTTTGAGGTAACAAGTTAATTTGTGTTACATCTTTTTGTAATGAAAGATGAGAAATTTTATTTGCCACTAACTTCGCGTGAATTGTACCTTCACTTATGGTTGCAAAGGCATTAGAACCGTCCTTTGACATATGTGTGGTATGTAGTGAAGAGAAGGAAGGGGAGCAAAGGAGACACTTATATTAGTGTGTTTGGTTAGCACGGAAGGAAAAAGAAAAAAGACAAAAATAATGTTAATATAGAAAAAATTGTAATAACGTGAAACATTGATGACATAAATTTTTTGTACATGCATTATCTATATTCACTTACAATATTATAGAAAAATATCTTTACATAGGTATGGACAACAAAAAAGACTATCAACACTTTTTAAATGACAATACCTATAAATTCAAACATAAAATAAAAAATATACACGAAAGCATAAAACGGTTCTATTTGTTATGTGTTAGAGGTTTTACATAAGAACTTTTTTATAAAAAATGAGAAAATGAGTTTTTATGTATTCAGAGTGGTTATGAATTTCTTTCCTTCATATTTTTATATTTACAACAAAAAAAATCTCCATTTATTTTAGTACTTTCCACCATAATCCACAATATTTTTTCTATTATCTGCTTTTCTTATTTTTTATGTTTGTATACTAATATCAAAAATTTCAAATTTCTTAATAAAAATATAAACTTAAGTCTCCTTCTAAATTATGTTTTCAAAAAAAAATGTTTCTTTTTATGTTATTTTTATTTTTTTCAAAAATAATTCTTCCAAAATTTGCATATACTTTTCCACCATTCGACGTGTCCCTCCCTATTCAAATTATATGTGGCCTATATTATTTTTTCCTAATATATTATTTTTTATCAAATTTTACATTTTTTTGGGATCTTTTTTTTAATATTTTACGACCAAATCCTTCCCATTTCCTTTGTCTCCACTTTGATTGTGGGGAGAGAATGGAAGAGAAGTTGATAAAATTACACTTGCTTTGTTTCCCTCCCGTCCCTATCACTTTGTCCAACCAAATAGCTCAAACATTTTACCTCCCTTCCATTCACCAAGTACCATACAAGCCCTTTTAGCAAGCATAACTTTTTCACATTAAGGATTAACATATGGTAATGTTGTATATAATTTTGTCTTTTTTTCTCAAAGACGAGATCCTCATATTTCCATTTATGGGGACTATTGGGTATATGTAGTTTTTCCAAAATATGTAGGAGATTTTTCATGATATGATACAATAAGCTTTTGTTGTAGTTTGGTTTATAGACTTAGTATAGGAGTCATTGATAAATATTTGTAGAACAAACAAATTTTTTTGTAAAATTTATTATGTAACTAAAAGTTTTAGTTGTAATATTATCTAAATTATTTAATTTCTCATTCCCATTGTTTGTATATTTTATTTTGGATTTGTTAGATGCTTGTACCCATCCATTTTGATCCATATTTGAGGTTTCCAATAGAAAATGAGCGGCCACTTCGTTTCCAAACTCAAAATGGTAACTGCTAGATTTCTTTCTTTCCATATAACCAGTCGAAACATCTCAACAAAAATCAACTCTTTTGTCTTCTTGTGATATTACTAAAGATAATATTTTCTTTCATTCTCAAATTTCTAGAAATTATAGACAACATTTAAAATATTAATCCTAGCAAAATTATTTTGTTAGGACTTACCCAATAGAAAAACATATCTTCACCTGTGAAGAAAAGGTAATTTCTTTACATATAAGAACATGTGTAATTAAGTCACGTTAAGCATAAACAAAGGTATTGTGTATGGTGTGAATACCATGTAATATTGGTAATTTCCACAAGCTCTCAAAGTAGAAGTTTACAGCTGAAGTAATTATTGGATAAATTGATATTATTTATAGTAGGAAATGAATATATATAAAATAAAGAATTTATCATTAAGTTTATAGTGTGTTTGGTGTGTGTCTTATTATCATGTGATGCATCAAGAACTGAAAGGATGATTCAATGACCAAGAATAATGGTCAAACATAATAGGTTAATAATGTAAACTTCTACTTCAATTACCAAACCTAAATAATCTCTCATTTTAAATGATGTCAACACGTTATGTGCTACCTTTGCTACAAAAGGTGCACTTTGAATAAGAGTTATGGGATTCTTAGTTAACTTATCCTATGAGCTTAATGTAGTATGTGTATTCCTATTACCATATATTAGGGAAGACTAATAATTTACATGACTAACATTAATATCTTATGAAGTTGTTGTTCCTTTATTTAAGCTCAGAATTACTTAAACTATATTTTCTTTGAATATACTTTAGAACTTCCTTTTAGCATGAATATCTCTTATTGTTTCACTATTCAAGTGTTTAAGATTATGTTAACATTTAGCATCAATGCTCATACATGTTCATTTTCTAGGAATTTAATTATTGAATGTGTACTATTAACAATAAATGTATGTAGATTCTTACTAAGACACAAAATCAGACCTTCTACCTTGAATGTTAGCATTAATGTGGTTTTTTTATTTAGGTTTGCAAATGGATGAATTCTTGAGCATTTTAGTTATATGGTATTTTATTTTGTAAATATGGATATTCTTTACCAAAATATATGCACAAAGAAGTAAGGTGGATCTTGGACCAAATCAAAACTAGATTAATAATACAAGATTAGACTCTTTTTTTTTTCATTACACATGATTATCATTTATTTTTGTCACTTTTTAATATCTCACTAAGAATCCTCTTTATCTTTCATTAGCTCCAATTGTATCAATATTGCATCCTTTAGGTAGATTTAGACTCCCTACATGACAGTTAAACAAAATGTAAAAATATTTCCACATATCATATTTATTTTTTAATAGTGTGAAGGGTGTCATCATACAAACCAAATAAAATGATACTATTATATGAAAACAATATTTTAATGTTCATAATCTCATTAACAACATCTTTGAATGCAATATATCAAACGGAGTGCATACAGATGGCATACTATATATTCACCTATTACAAGTGCTAATAGTGTTGTGACATCCCCTATTTTCATCTTTTAGGACTTTGTAAAGTGTTTTTTATTCCAAAAGCTAGCTTTTCAAGAGACATTTAACACTAAATTGCAAATTATTGTAGAGTAATATTGATTTATTGTTGGCATATTATATTTACACCCCACAAAGAATATTTTGTACATGAAATTTATTTTCTCATGGTTCTATTTCATGTGTAAATTGGTATTTTTCAAAATGGGGATGATATTCATTCCACCACCTCCAAAATATTATAAATTTAGGGATGACATATATACATGTGGAGGAGAGACACAAGTATGAAGACAGTCCATGATCGTAGTTGTTATGACCCCACCTCCCGATAACCCCCAATTAAGGGAGACCAAGAGGTTGAAGCCGCACCCATTAATCCCGGATCAAAGGTTCGACATATAACCATAAACAATTACTAATTCTAACAGGACATACTGAAAATGGTAATAAAAATTTTCTTTGCATACCTTTGAAGAGATTGGAACAAACTAAACTTCTAACCTCAGCTGAACTATTCTAACTAGTTCCTCCTTGTCCTTTAATTCTTGAATTCACAAGGTGTCATGTTACTGTTTGTTCTTTTCATTGTACCTAAAACGCCGACAAACAAAACGTCGGTCAGTCGAAGCTGGTATGTGGAGGAAACAGATAATGTTCAACTATGTTAACAATATAATCATTCAATTAATCATTTAACAATCAACATTACATTTTAAGCCATACAACTCAATCCATACATATTCTCAAACTCTGGGATGTCCCTGCAGTGGACATAGATTTCACCTCTCTTTTAGGTAATAGAGTCGCATGGCACTACCCGAAGGTAGCCCAATATCTAACTCAATGTGACTTGATGGTCCTACCTCCATGGTAGCCATGTACTAAGTCATCCATAGACCTGATGGACCTACCCAATAGGTAGCCATGTACTAGGTCATCCATAGACCTGATGGACCTACCCAATGGGTAGCCATGTACTAGGCCTTTCTCTAACCTGATGGACCTACCCATAGGCAGCCATGTACTAGGTTAGCTATTATGCCACAGAGAGAACCGGGATCTGAGTTTATAGGCAAATACATTAAGTGATAGTCATATTCACTTTATAATTGCAGTATGAACATCCAAGCAGTTTAGTTGCATTCAATGCGATTAAACGTTCGGGAATCCATCGGGAAACTAAAGCGGTTATTCATAATTAACCACATACGTGTCTTGGAGATCTCAAGTAACAATTTATCCAAATCCAACTAGATGTCCAATCAATCAAGCCAATCAATCAATCAAGCAAACATTGATCCTGAAAACATGTATAATGTCTAATTGTCACAAACATAACCCAAACAACTCCTTATTGACTTGGGACACCTTTCTAAGGTTTCTAAGTCTCATTAGGATGCATTAGGGTTTCTTAGATCAATTTCTCAAACTTTATCCTTTTTAAGTTAACAAACCCTAAAACAACTTTTCTACTCATAAAAACCCTAATTACTCAAATTATCCACATTAAGGATCTTTTATGCCCAAATTATCGTAGGATCATCACATCTCTATTTTATTCGTGGATTTACACAATTAAACCAAATAAAAGACATATTCATCAAGATTAGGGTTTTCAAGCTCATTAGTGCGTAATCATGCACGAAACCCTAAATTAAACCAAATATATAAAAAGATCATATTTTTAAATCCTATTTTCTCTTTCATTAACAACAGGTTAATATCAGCTTGAATTATCCATATATCATCAAATCTAAGGGTTTTTCCTTAATTGAATCATTAAAGATGATAACTTTATGCCCTTTTCAAATTTCATGCATAATTAAGCACATAAACCCTAAATTAGACTAATCACGTGCAAAGTTCTTCCTTTTTGAACTCAATGTTCCTTTTTACATTTAACAGATTAATATCAACTCTAAAGTTCCATTAAACCCTATTAAACACATTAATCATATCAAAATAGGGTTTCTTAATCTTTAATTCATTAAAGATAATGATTTACACTACTTTTCGAACTATGATCATATTCAGGCTATAAAACTATTTTTAATGGTTTCCTTGTGTTCTTCTGATCAAAATTCATATATTACATGTCTTAATCAGAGTTACCAATCTTTATTTATGAATTTTGCATTAAAACACTTACTGGGCCAATAGGGAAGTGCCACGTCGCTTGATCCATGCAATACGTCGCTCAGCTTGTTTGAAGACATTTCGAAAAGACCAAACTGCACCTCCTTAAGTGGCCGGCTCTTCATACCCGAGAGGGGTACAACCGTCCAACCTGCCTTGGTCATCCTCAACCTCGCGAACCCTGGTTGGCGGTCGACTGTAGCGACGTGAGAGGCTTCTCCTCATCTCCCCCACACCCCCTAGAGCGCCAGCGTCGATCCCCTGCCTCCGTCACCCTCTGCCACACCTGTGGAGGTCCGGAGCTACAGTTGTGATGGTCGTAACTGGTCCAACTGCTGCGCCTACCACGACACAAACCTGCAGGTCCGCCGAGCAAGATGAGCGGAGATGGAACCAAGGCAAAGGTGGCTGACCAACCTGGATCATTGGGGTTGCGTCGTGCCTCCATAGATACCCTGCTACCGCCGTCAGTTTCCCCCGGAACAAACTTTTGTTCTCTTGGTTAGGGTTTTGACGAGAAGAAGAAGAAGAAGAAAGGAGGATATGTGGTATTTCTCTCTCCTAGACTCGGCCCATGGCTTTCTATATTTCTCCTTTTATAGATGAGGGTAACAACGTCCTCGGATGCTTGCTTATGAAGGAATAAGACTCTTTCCTACTAGGAATCCGATTCCTTAATGAAAAAGCAAACTAGTTCTCTCTCTCTCATATTCCTTCTTTTTTTTTACATTGGGATTTCAAAAATCCTTTCCATTATTCTGTCATTTGCTTTATTTTAACTCCATAAGAACGAAATTATAGTTCCTTTAGAATAAAATACTTTCTTTTTAGCAATATCACAAAATTCCTTAATAATGTATCAAATTATCCTTTTATTTTGCAAATTCGGTTTTTTCTCTCTCCTCTTTCTTCATTGGGACTCCTTGGATCCCAAGAAACTCTAAGAATTCGAAATTCCTTTTTAAGGAATACTCATTATCCTTAAATGCAACAAAATGCAATATTTCACATTATCTTTCTTATTTCTCATTAAAATATCTCTTTTTGAAGATTTCTCTTTATTTCCCTTTTATTTTACTCATTAGTATTCCTTTTATCATTAGGAATCCTTGGGATACGCAATTCCACCAAGGATAACTCATTTATACTTCTCTTTACTTATTTTCCACATTTCATCAATATTTTCAATTTATTTCTTATAATTAATCTTTTCTTTTCTTATTGCTTTCTTTTTACAACTTTGGACTCCTTGGAACCCAAGGAACCCAAGAGGCACGAAATCCCTCTTTGGATTTGCCTTCTAGAGGTTTCCACATATTTCTTTTCTTAAGAATTCAATTATCCATTTACTAATTGAATTTCCTTATTATTTCCTTGTTATTGGGCCCAATAGCCAATAAATCCCACAACACAACATCAACGCTATTGTAAACAAAATCCAATTATTCTCAACCAAATATATGATTATTTGTTCAAACATCTTTTATATGAGAAATTATATTTCTCACCACTTGAACCCAAAAATTGGGGTTGTAACAGTAGTCTCCTTGCATGTGGTGACAAGGCCAGGTACATGATCCATATGTGGTTGCTATAAAGACACCTATTCACTATCAAATGATGAATGGCCCAAGTTATTTGAAATCATATGATACATGAGGATGCAATGTAAGATGAACAGAAAGATGATGTATCGTGGTCTACCTTTCAATCAGGGAGATGCTTGAAACCCCATGTAATTGGGTGTGGATTAATGATTTTAATCGAGGAATGGTAAAAAAAATTATAAGAAAACTGATTTTTTTTTTGCTTTTAAGATTGAAACTCTTATGGTACAACTATCTACTGAAAACAATATTCCGTGACTACATTTCTTCCAAAAATATTTTATTGGTACGTACATTCAACAATTAGTTGCAATTATCTTTATTGTATATTAGAAAATTCCATCATAACACTATTTGTCCACTCAAAATAGTTAACTAAGTATTGTAATTATGTATAGTAATTTATATTTGGTTTATGAAAATTGTTGATAGATTAATCTCTTCGTCATGCAGTCAAAAAAAATTCACACTTTTTTGTTGGAATCTTGATTCTTGCCTTGTATAATGTGTGCAACTAATTCTATTACAAGATGGTGTCATAGATAAAACATTATTTGAGAGTAACTATATTTTTGTAGAATCCATTATAAATATTAAGAAGAAGTTCCGATTATAATTTTCTATGAAACTATTATGATCAAAAGGCAATATCCAAATCATACATGGTCATGTATCCCATGTTAGTAGTCAACATGACCATACAACTCATCTAAATTTTTCTAATGGAGGATCAAGGTTACAAAACTAACTAAGGAAATGATAAGATGCTATTAATTTCTTAGTATATTAGATTATAATGTTATCAATTTTTTTGTGTTATGTATGTTTGTTGCTAATGCAACTTGACATTTTTTCAATTTGAAGAGACGTGGGTTAAATTTTAATTACAACTACACATTAGATGAATTAATCTCTTTATATAATTGAATGAATTTTATTTCAACAAACATTAGAGTATAATGTTAAGTTTAGATAAAGGATGTATACAAAAAAAATGGTAAGGAAATTAAGTAAAATATGAAATAAAAGATGAATAAAAGGTACATGTAACGTCAAGTGGTAATATATAATTTTTTTTACCAAAATATATTATGAAATTGTAATCAACATTTAATATAATTCAAGAGATTATTCATATTAACATCCTAAAATTAAAAACATGTATGATGCAAAGGTTCATTGTTGAAGTTGATGTAATGAAATTCAAATATATGTGTAAGTGTGAGAAAAGTTGCATACTCAAGGCAGCCAAGTATTGAATGTCATACATGTCAGGATTTGTGTTATGAATAACAGTTCATAAGGCTTATTCACATTTTTTACTTATTTGCACAAAGATTAAATTTAAGCTACAATATAACTTACTTCAAAGAGTTCTGTCGTGATAGCATTTTTTCCATTTTATTGCCAATGTACAACATATAGGACATTAAATGTATTACTATAAACCATAACAACTAAAAATTTAATTTTGTTTATATAAGTAATGACTAAAAGGATATTTATACACTTGGTATATAGTTCATGTTCCTTGCATGTGCGTATACTAGTATATACATACATATATATATATATATACATATATATATATGTATATATATCTATATGTATATATGTATGGAGTCAGGCTAGAATACACTCGAGTGTACATATCAAGTATGGAGTCAGGCTAGAATACACTCAAGTGTATATATGTATGGAGTCAGGCTAGAATACACTCAAGTGTGTTTGCATATCAAGACTATTTTTTGCAAAATGTAAACCATTGATCTTCACTGTCATACTATAACTAGGCTACATACAAATTTTGAGCCCATTTGGATGAGTGTAAGTCACTCATCCAAGGGCAACAAAATCGATGTGTGAAACTAATTTGAAATGCATAATTTTTGCAATCTTTATAACATGACCTATAAATGTCCAAATGTGCTCTAATTTTGCATATGAGCTATTCACAAGATGTTTAAGAAGACCAATGGATTAGATTTTTGAAAAAAATATTGCATCATGAAAATCTACTTGAGTGTATTCTGCTCCGAATACACTCAAGTGTATTCTAGCCTAACTCTATATATATGTATATATACATATATACATACATATATATGTATATATATACATATATATATGTATACATATATACATACATATATATGTATATATATACATATATATATATATGTATACATATATATACATATATATACATATATATATACATATATATACACATATATATGTATTTATATATATGTATATATACATATATATATATATATATCTTGATATCATCGTGGTATTTGATTGAATAGATTTATAAACATAGTATGCAATAATTAAATGATAAAAACAAAATCCGATCATATCAATTATCCCATAATATAGTAGATTGATGTTGGTTCTGACACCACTGTTGGGAAATATGACAATAGAATAGGCAGTAGAAAAAAAAGTATCTATCATATTTCCATAAATCAGCAGATTGCATCAATAACTATAAGATGGGAAGGATGGTTTTGAGGATATACCTGATTATGGAGAAAGTCTAGTGACATCTCCTCTTCATTGTAGATGTACAACTGTTGACAAGTTTCTCTTGGATGGTGTTTGTATAGCTCATGGTCTTCGCCACAGACAGTAGACTCGGTAGCTTCTGTAGCAAAACATGTGGTCTCACCTTAGACTGTGAGTTGATGTTACTCTTCTAGCAGAAGCCAAAAGATTCCTACCACTAGAGTAGTCCACACAGACCATCTAGAACTCTTATTATTCTGTTGGAATAGACAGGAAGGAGTTGTCTCTCCCATTGGCGTACTAGTCACCAACTTGCTCTCCCACAACAATGATCCCCAGTTGTTTTCTCCCTTGCTATCCCTCTATAGTTGGGTAAGACTTTCTTGGACTCTCTTGGTTACCTAACCAGAGAGGACAACAATTGTTAGAGAAATTGTTTCTCAATTGTCGGTGTTGTACTCTGAGAAGCCCCCAGTATCCCACTATTTATATGAGGGGTTTGGGTCAGGGTTCCTAGTCTGTGCGGGAGTGGAAGGTACAGGAAGATCTTGAATTTTCACAACATGCGACCACTGAAATGTTCATCTAGCAACCTAGATAGTCATCTGGCATGTGAGACAGTCGTCTCACACTACAAGACAATCATTTTGCAGTTTTCCAATTGCATATGAATTTGGTAATTTAGAATCCAATTAATACACGACATGATGTTAGGATAAATTCCTTGTTGTAGTTGAATTTCCCAAAACTAAGTGATCTCAAATATGTGAGACACTTGTCTCGCTCACCCATACAGTCGTCTGGTGACCAGAGCTGAGCGGATCGGTTCAACAGAATGAACCAGTCAGTTCACACCTTAGTTTGGGCAAAACTTAGCCAATTCAATTTATGATCAACCTGACAATCCAAATGGCTGTCTCAACATATGAGTTAACTGTATTGCACTCCAAATGGCCATCTCACTAGGTGAGATAATCGTCTGGTAGTATAGCCAACTGATCTATTTCGTGAATTGAATATTAAACACTTTAGTAATCAATTCAACTCATTCAAGACTAAACTCCTCTTCTAGGTCAATACCTATGTGTGTGACCCTATAGGTCCCATATTACAATGGAAGTGAATGGTCATAACAACTTATGACATCACAAGCAGCGGGCGGTGCCTATTCGCACATCAATGCTACCAAAGTAAATGGAAAGTTGGGAAACAACTTCAACCTATAATTTGTTCTTGGTGTTACAGTATTTGTATAATTTCTTTGTCTCGGATATCCATATTGAATTAGAGGCTTGGAGTAGTCACCCTCATCAACATTCAAACTTGTTTCTTGAACCAGAGCTGGCTTTCTGAGATATATGTAAGCTCAATATAACATATTGACTCACATGTGCATGGCTAGACATTTCTCAGTCTTGCTAATCAAGAGGCCTAGAATATCATGCTCCTGTAGGAGGGACAAATCTCATTTCTATCATTCACAGTCAGTCCCCATTTGTCACTCACAGTCACTCCCAGTGTGTCACAGTTACCCAATCATCACCTTTATAGAAACCCATATTTCAGGACTGCATTTGATAATGTCAAATCGTACCGAATGACATGTGATGAGTGTAGTGATTTTAGGTCTAAGAACCACAAATACCACCATCACTATGATAGTTTACTATGACTACCACGGTAATGATTTCCATGTGTCAATCTCATGGTGGGTCTGTCTGGTACACTATTCTCTAACATGTATCTGTGTTCTTGGTTTGCTATTGTCATATCATGACTAATGAGATTCTATCATCAACCAACTCACACTCTGATCTTATGTGTTATTGTTGTCTATCAACCTTCTACAATAACAACTTATCAGAGACATAATGAGAATATATATATGTACTCTTAACATCCATATGATCTCATTTCTCCAAGTCATGTACTTGAAAACATACGTCATTGAGTAATATAATTGTCTAGACATTTATAATGTTACATCATTGTCTCATAATTGAATTAAACACAATAAATTGGAAGCTTTCCTTTATTTATCAATCAAATCATTACACATTCTGCCATTACTATCATCACATGATTGTCTCTTTGGGCATACATACCAACAAATATTTAATTATTATAAAACTCACTTGCCTTTGGGAAATCAACACACATGTACTTGAACTGAGATTGTTTTCTAATTTAATTTTCTTTTGTAATGGTGGACAAGGTTTACTTTTTGTTCACAATATCAACCTTTGGTTTATATTTAGGTGATACACCCATATTACATAGATATGGATATCAAAATAGTGAATAGAGATAGGAGGTAAGGGTAGTACCTATGCTTAGGACTAATCATAAATTTTTTGCTTAATTGCTTTTATGGATAGAATATAATAAGATGGAATATAATAATGTTCAAATCTTACTTCTTATGATTATGTACACTAGGTTTTTCCTCAAAATTAACTATACCAAATATTGACATTGACAAGGATATGTGGTAATCTCACATGTTTGTTTCATTGATTGGTTAAAGGAATGACATATTTGAACTCTATTAGTTACTCTAACACCATTCAAACTTTCGACAAGACATGATTCTAATGTCCATGGATGCAATAAGAGACTTTTAATGATGGCATGTTTTCATAAAGTGGTTAATTTGGAATTTTCTCTTCAAACAAGGGGTTTTGTATGAAAAATAATTGAGTGTATGATGCAAACGTTCATCAAAGCTGAGATTATCAAATAAGGGATTAAAAAACAATTCAATGGTTAATACACGAATCCTTAAATAAATTAGTATATGTTCAATATGCAAGTAATCTAAATGGAACATATTCACACAATGATAGAATGCAATCGTTGTTACGACCCCATCTGAGCTTAACTGGTAAACTAGGGTTTACCTAGACAATTGCAAAGATTAATTGGAATAATCATTCTTGAAATCTAATGAATGACAATAACACAATTAGGATGTTTTAACTATGATAAGAAGTCTAAATTTTCTTTGGTCTTGAGAATTAGGGTTTGAGAAGCATAAACCCTAATCGGCCCAAATAGGGTTTTGATGATACATGAATACAGAATTTAATAAGTAGAATGTCTCACTAAATGATTTTTAATATTTTATGTGTAACTCTGATTTACTTCGAATTTGGATATGATTTGGATATATAAAATGTGAACAATATTGGCAAATATCAGAATTTTTGAAGAAGGTTCTGACCTGTTTATCGGTCGAGTTTCAAACTCGGCCGATCACAATTTCAGAATTTTACAGAATGTGGTAATTAAATTTTATCTTTTTATTGGTATATCCAATTTATCTCAAATTTTAAATGTGCTTGAAAAACACAGTTTTAGACACTCTGTTAAATTGGCATAATTTTTGGATGAATTTTGAATCCCTACAGTAAGGGTGTCGGTCGAGTTTTGTGCAGGACAAACTCGGCCGAATATTCTGCAGACTGCAATATAGCAGTGCACTGTTCTATTTTTAATTATTTATTGGTAACTCCAAATGATCTCAAATTTTAACTGAAGCTTTATAGATCAATTATAAACAACATTCTAAATTCCCATAATTGTTGGAGAATGTTTGATCTCTGAAATAAACAAATTACAGTAACTTTTGTATAACTGAATATTCAGCCAATATAATTAAAGTTAAGTGTTGGGTCAATATGCAATTGACCCAAGCAGCTCAATTGACTTATATGAGCAACCACACACACACACAGATCTCATTCTTCGTCATTCACTCCAGAGAAATGAAAATCTAGAGAGAGAGGGAGAGTTAGGGCTTGAGTGGAGAAAGAGGAGGAATTGCTGAATTAGGGTTCTGCGGTCCCAAGAATGGTGAAATCAAGTAAGTTTGGATCCTTTGCATAGACTTTTATGGTGAATCTTCTCTCTCATGTCTAGATTCCGTCCATGCTCTGATTTGATCCAAGATGATGTCGAAATTCCCTCTTTTCTCACCCTTTCTTCATAATCCCTCATTTTCAAGGTTTCCGAGTTGAATGGAAGAAGAATTGGGAGATTTGCTAGGGATTTGATAGGAATTCAAGATTCCCTGAGTTGAGCTGCGGTTTTGAGGTGTTTTCACACCTTAGGGTGAGTGGGTTCTTCCTTCAAACATTCTAATGCACAAATTTGATTATAACATCCAAATCCCTAAATGCTTAGCATGTGAATTCTAAATCCTGAAATGTCCGTTTGATTTAAGTTATTGTAAATTGATATGATACGGATTCCTTCTCTGTTTGAACGACTCTTTGATGGTAGATTCATATCAGATACGTATACAACACTTCCTAGTGAGGATGCTTTTAGATTTATATCAAATGATGTAATTAGGGTTTGACCTAATTGAGATATCGCTAGAGTTTCAACCTTATTGAAAAGGACTAGTAATCCTATAAGTGGTTAGGATGTACCACATGGGTTATCTTAATTGAATTTTATTCTTGATACCTGATATCTCAGTGAATGGTATGAAAATCTAAATTTAGTTGAATTTCCATAGTTTCATACATATATCGATTGTATATGATTTGTTGAAACAATCTTTATTTTGTGAATGCTTATATCCTATGAAATCCTTATGAGAGCCATATGAAAAGGTGAATGAGGCAAATGCAACCCTAAGAGTAGGGTGTTGGCATGTGATAAATGATTAAGGCAAATGAAACCCTAAGAATAGGGTGTTCAATGAATCATGCTATGGTAATATGAAAGATCTCGATATGAGATATGGTGATGCTTAATTGTTGAATTGTATGTTTCTAGTGCATTTAACTTTATATGCTTGTTCTCTCTGAGTTGATATCTACATACTGCAGGGCTTCTTATATTTCAATATATATCTCGTAAATTGCAGGTGATGAGATATGATATGCCCTAGAAAGGGATGTTAATGAGACATGATATATGTTGAATACATGAGCTATGATGTTTTATATGATATGATATAGCAGGCCGTGTGAGCCTTGTGATAAATGTAAAATGAGTTATGATTTCTATTTTAAATGTATCTATAAAGTTAATAGACTTAGGTGCCCCAACACCGTAGAACCCCATTGCGCGGTCTGTACCTTTGGGGTGAAACGATCGATCTAGCCTTGTGCCTAGATGGTCGGGCTCGTGTTCAACAATAATCTGTGCGTGTGTCACGGTGGCACGAGGGCAGACAGACAGTGTCCAACAATAACGCGTGCTTGTGTCACGGTGGCACTGGAGAAAAATGGGGGTTATTCAACATTAATCCGTGCTTGTGTCACGGTGGTAACCCAGACCCTCCGACTGTGCACTACATGGTGGGAGGAGTCCAGAGCACTCAGAGTTAGTGTAGACAGGCCCTTGTGCGCCTGGGGCCCTTGTGCGCCCAAGAGTCCTGTGCAGACCAGGACGGACAGTCAGACTTAGCATTTCCCGGGTGTGTCGCTAAGTCTTGTACGGTGGATTCGTAGTGCACTGCGAGTCTCATATGTAGAGTGTGCTGCATATATTTGGGGCATAAGCTAAAATATGATTATATAGGTTCACAGAGTCCCTTATAAATGAAAGAGTTAAGGAAGACTAGAGCATAGTCTTCTAGTAGTTATTCTTTGGATGCAATATTTACATTCTTTGTTATTTCAATTATATTGTTTTAGAACTGCTCAGTGTAGTATTTATTGTTGTTAAATTTCATATCGTTTACTCAAATTATATCTGCAATCACATTAGTGCATTAGTCTGTTTCCATGAAGTACTCATTCACTGAGCGAGTAGGCTCACCCCTCTACTCAAACATTTTTAGGGTTAACCGCGTGGACTTGGAGATAGTCAGAGCTTCAATGTAGACCTGCCACAGGAGTCAAGTATGAGATTAGTTGAGTCAGTCGGTCCTTGTCACTCTAGGTCCTCAGTAAGAGTTTAGAGAGAGAGTTGTAATTACAATGTGTAATATTGTTCCTCTTTGATATGTATGCTAATTAGCAAGTTTCATGTGCATACTGTGTGAAAGACATCGTGAATGCTTATACATGTATCTTTACTATTAAAGTCTGATTAGTAAAAGAAATGTTCAGATTCCTTTGTTAAGATGATATGTGGTTCAATGCGGGGAAACAAGAGTTTTAAAGAAAAGAAAAGAAAAGAATAAGTTAAGGGTGTTCTTTGTGTTGCATACAAATCCCATCTTATGCCCTAATCTCATGATTTGAGGAAATTGTGAGATCGGGGTGTAACAGCTTGGTATCAGAGCTTAGGGTGAGTTGTCAAGGACCATTAAGTTAGTAAGTTAGAGTCCTAAGTGTGGCATATAGGAGATGTTTGATGTTAGCTTTGGGGATTTGAGTATTTGGATATCCTGGCCCGATATCTGAGTACTTGGATCAGCCAGTACAAGCTACTCTGTCTATTCTCTCACGTATACCCTGGCCAGGTATACAGTGGAAGAATGGGCTAGAGAGGAACCCTAGAAATGTTAGGGTTAGAAAACGAGAAAAGAAACAAGAATTAAGAGCATAAATGTAAAAGGAGATAGAACTTACATTTCATAATGTTGTTTTTGTTGGAAATGTATAGAAATGCTCTTATATGTTTGAATTGAAATATTCAATACTTTGAAATATGGGTCTTTAATATCTGTTGTACACTATGCAATTGTAGCATTTATTGATTTCACTCTTTGTAACAAGTAGACTAGAATTGACCTTTGAATGAGCTTTTGTTTCTATAGTTTTGCCCGCTGATTCGAGTGAAATTGACATCAGCAGGTCTGTTTAGGTTTTCAGTCTGTACGCGATTCGGCCGAGTTGTATGTGATTCGGCCGAGTTTCCTTAATAGGCAATCGAACAGCAAACTGATCGGCCGAGTTGTATGTAATTTGGCCGAGTTTCCTTTTTCAGGAAATCAAACGGCAAGTTGATCGGCCGAGTTTCAAGCAGATCGGCCGAGTTGTGAAGCAATCGGCCAAGTTTCTGACCAATCGGCTGAGTTTCTGAGCTGTGAGTGGCAGTTCAGGAAGAATGTAATCCTCAGTAGTCCTTGGCTTCAGGACTTCAGGTTTGGCCTGGTCCAGTTGGCAGGATGCGTTACTAGGATCTAATGACTCCTATCAATAGCATAATAAGAATAGAATTGGAATAATTAGACCCACATCAGAGTAAGAATGTATATATAGTAAGATGTTGAAACAGATGGGCAAGATCAGAATAACTAAGAATTAGTCGAAACTGATATCTGAGGTTCAACTTTGGGGTCTCAAATGTGAAACCCTTAATTGGGAATAATAGAACATGATAAGAAGTTCATAATCAGTTTATTGATTAATATTACATGAACTATACATATGAAATATAGAAAATATATGTGAAATGTATGTATGGTTCAAGATAGCAAGAATCAATCATGAAGAATGAATCATATAATAGAGTATAATGCTTTTATGAACTCTAAAGAAAAGGCTAAGTAGAAGAATAGAGTTGAGCTTTCAATAGGTCCATAGAAGTAAAGAGTCTTCAAAAGAGTAAAAGTAAAGAGAATCGTATGAACATGTAATTCATAAGACTAGAACAACAAACTAGTTTCTAAGCAAAGAACATAGGTGTAGTTTAACGAATGAATAAATCATACAAAGGTAGACTGTATTCAGGAAGGAAAAACTTGATTGAAAGAGAAACTATGTTTGACCCATGCATGATCCACTTGATGTAAAAATGAAGAATATGTAATGTATTCAACATGAGTAAAAACTAATAGAAGGACTATTAATTTAGAATGTTAACTTCACAATAGTATAAAGATAAAGGTGGAAATATGTGCAACATGGTATACATGACCATACATATGAATAAGCAACATGGTCATAAGAGAAAAATTTAGAATTAAAGATGACGGGTTAAAGAGTAGTATATAGTAAGAGGACTATGAAACGTAAGAAAGGGTTTGAAATATGATGGAGAAGTTATAAAATAAAGAGGTTGTGAGATTCAAGCAAGTGCTAATTAATCAAATATCTCTGTTGATAACTAAGTAAATCTACATACGAGAATGTATTAAGGGAATGTTTGAATACAAGTATTCCAAGTCTTAAAATCATCTTCCCTTTCATATATTCCTTAATAAGAGCAAGGCGGGAATGAAATGATAAGAGAAAATGAATCATATATGGTGCATAACTACCTTGGTGGGGTCATCTAGTGAATGTAATAGTGACATACAATATGATGAAGTGTGATAAGAAATAAGTTCTTGCGTGATAGCAAGAATGATGAATAATTTATTCCTATCTTAAATCCTTCAATGTTAATAATGTTTATTATATATAATCATATGAAAAGGATAGGTAGCAAAAAGTAAAGAAGTAATGAATGAGCAGTGAGATATGGGAAAACACTAGCTTTGTGTAATATGTGAATTTGTTTTTACATGTATGATTTGTTGAAGGCATATTAAGGTATGAAAGTTGGTTCTACATATGATTTCAGGGTATTTGTGTAAGCTATATGTTAAATTAAAGGCGTATGATAGTTGTAGTAATTCATACCTAATATGCATCTTACTATTGTGTATTTGTGATATGGTGATATGGTTTGGATGATGTCAGAACACATGGAGGGATATCCTGAATAAGGTAGTTATATCTATTCACTCATATTAATAGAAAGGGATGATAATTAGATTGTTTGAACAAGTAACCCTAATGAGGTGTAGCTTGTTATACCTAGCTCTAATATAACTGAGTGATGGTAATTGAGTATGATTAATGCTTGAATGACTGATACAATTATGGATTACCTTATTACTGTTGTTGAAACCCTAAAATGATATAATGCGATGGTTACACTTTGAATTGTGTGTGGGCCCATAACCCACAGATCCCAGGATCGAAACAGGGTAGTATGGAATGAGGTGGTAATGCTTCACCTCATGCATCCATGACCCAATGGGGATGCCAAGAGTAGTATTGTGCAATTGATTGTTGAATTTAGTCTTTTAATCCAAGACTGTTTTGCTATTTGAGTAGCATGTTATTAAAGTTTAAAATAGCATGGTGAACTTGCTTTTGTCACTTAAAGGTGATACAGAACAATAGAACTCTCTGAGCAGCATAAGTTGAGATAGTTGTATCAGAGTATCAGAGTTGCGCAGTGAAAGCGTGGTGGTTTATCTTTGCATTCTATGTTGGACTGTGGCATAAATAATTTGCTTGATATCATTGAGAACTATTTGAGATATGTTGTGATTTAGTAAAGAATTAAAAGATCTAATGTTGAAAACTACATTCAGGTATGTAATACAAGAATATAATGACATGGAAGGCTTTATAAGCTTAGAATAACCTTGAATGCATCTTTCTTGTAGGTTTATGTTTCGAGGACGAAACATTCTAAGGGGGGAAGAGTTGTTACGACCCCATCTGAGCTTAACTGGTAAACTAGGGTTTACCTAGACAATTGCAAAGATTAATTGGAATAATCATTCTTGAAATCTAATGAATGACAATAACACAATTAGGATGTTTTAACTATGATAAAAAGTCTAAATTTTCTTTGGTCTTGAGAATTAGGGTTTGAGAAGCATAAACCCTAATCGGCCCAAATAGGGTTTTGATGATACATGAATACAGAATTTAATAAGTAGAATGTCTCACTAAATGATTTTTAATATTTTATGTGTAACTCGGATTTACTTCAAATTTGGATATGATTTGGATATATAAAATGTGAACAATATTGGCAAATATCAGAATTTTTGAAGAAGGTTCTGACCTGTTTATCGGTCGAGTTTCAAACTCGGCCGATCACAATTTCAGAATTTTACAGAAGTGTGGTAATTGAATTTTATCTTTTTATTGGTATATCCAATTTATCTCAAATTTTAACTGTGCTTGAAAAACACAGTTTTAGACACTCTGTTAAATTGGCATAATTTTTGGATGACTTTTGAATCCCTACAGTAAGGGTGTCGGTCGAGTTTTGTGCAGGACAAACTCGGCCGAATATTCTGCAGACTGCAATATAGCAGTGCACTGTTCTATTTTTAATTATTTATTGGTAACTCCAAATGATCTCAAATTTTAACGGAAGCTTTATAGATCAATTATAAACAACATGCTAAATTCCCATAATTGTTGGAGAATGTTTGATCTCTGAAATAAACGAATTACAGTAACTTTTGTATAACTAAATATTCAGCCAATATAATTAAAGTTAAGTGTTGGGTCAATATGCAATTGACCCAAGCAGCTCAATTGACTTATATGAGCAACCACACACACACACAGCTCTCATTCTTCGTCATTCACTCCAGAGAAATGAAAATCTAGAGAGAGAGGGAGAGTTAGGGCTTGAGTGGAGAAAGAGGAGGAATTGCTGAATTAGGGTTCTGCGGTCCCAAGAATGGTGAAATCAAGTAAGTTTGGATCCTTTGCATAGACTTTTATGGTGAATCTTCTCTCTCATGTCTAGATTCCGTCCATGCTCTGATTTGATCCAAGATGATGTCGAAATTCCCTCTTTTCTCACCCTTTCTTCATAATCCCTCATTTTCAAGGTTTCCGAGTTGAATGGAAGAAGAATTGGGAGATTTGCTAGGGATTTGATAGGAATTCAAGATTCCCTGAGTTGAGCTGCGGTTTTGAGGTGTTTTCACACCTTAGGGTGAGTGGGTTCTTCCTTCAAACATTCTAATGCACGAATTTGATTATAACATCCAAATCCCTAAATGCTTAGCATGTGAATTCTAAATCCTGAAATGTCCGTTTGATTTAAGTTATTGTAAATTGATATGATACGGATTCCTTCTCTGTTTGAACGACTCTTTGATGGTAGATTCATATCAGATACGTATACAACACTTCCTAGTGAGGATGCTTTTAGATTTATATCAAATGATGTAATTAGGGTTTGACCTAATTGAGATATCGCTAGAGTTTCAACCTTATTGAAAAGGACTAGTAATCATATAAGTGGTTAGGATGTACCACATGGGTTATCTTAATTGAATTTTATTCTTGATACCTGATATCTCAGTGAATGGTATGAAAATCTAAATTTAGTTGAATTTCCATGGTTTCATACATATATCGATTGTATATGATTTGTTGAAACAATCTTTATTTTGTGAATGCTTATATCCTATGAAATCCTTATGAGAGCCATATGAAAAGGTGAATGAGGCAAATGCAACCCTAAGAGTAGGGTGTTGGCATGTGATAAATGATTAAGGCAAATGAAACCCTAAGAATAGGGTGTTCAATGAATCATGCTATGGTAATATGAAAGATCTCGATATGAGATATGGTGATGCTTAATTGTTGAATTGTATGTTTCTAGTGCATTTAACTTTATATGCTTGTTCTCTCTGAGTTGATATCTACATACTGCAGGGCTTCTTATATTTCAATATATATCTCGTAAATTGCAGGTGATGAGATATGATATGCCCTAGAAAGGGATGTTAATGAGACATGATATATGTTGAATACATGAGCTATGATGTTTTATATGATATGATATAGCAGGACGTGTGAGCCTTGTGATAAATGTAAAATGAGTTATGATTTCTATTTTAAATGTATCTATAAAGTTAATAGACTTAGGTGCCCCAACACCGTAGAACCCCATTGCGCGGTCTGTACCTTTGGGGTGAAACGATCGATCTAGCCTTGTGCCTAGATGGTCGGGCTCGTGTTCAACAATAATCTATGCGTGTGTCACGGTGGCACGAGGGCAGACAGACAGTGTCCAACAATAACGCGTGCTTGTGTCACGGTGGCACTGGAGAAAAATGGGGGTTATTCAACATTAATCCGTGCTTGTGTCACGGTGGTAACCCAGACCCTCCGACTGTGCACTACAGGGTGGGAGGAGTCCAGAGCACTCAGAGTTAGTGCAGACAGGCCCTTGTGCGCCTGGGGCCCTTGTGCGCCCAAGAGTCCTGTGTAGACCAGGACGGACAGTCAGACTTAGCATTTCCCGGGTGTGTCGCTAAGTCTTGTACGGTGGATTCGTAGTGCACTGCGAGTCTCATATGTAGAGTGTGCTGCATATGTTTGGGGCATAAGCTAAAATATGATTATATAGGTTCACAGAGTCCCTTATAAATGAAAGAGTTAAGGAAGACTAGAGCATAGTCTTCTAGTAGTTATTCTTTGGATGCAATATTTACATTCTTTGTTATTTCAATTATATTGTTTTAGAACTGCTCAGTGTAGTATTTATTGTTGTTAAATTTCATATCGTTTACTCAAATTATATCTGCAATCACATTAGTGCATTAGTCTGTTTCCATGAAGTACTCATTCACTGAGCGAGTAGGCTCACCCCTCTACTCAAACATTTTTAGGGTTAACCGCGTGGACTTGGAGATAGTCAGAGCTTCAATGTAGACCTGCCACAGGAGTCAAGTATGAGATTAGTTGAGTCAGTCGGTCCTTGTCACTCTAGGTCCTCAGTAAGAGTTTAGAGAGAGAGTTGTAATTACAATGTGTAATATTGTTCCTCTTTGATATGTATGCTAATTAGCAAGTTTCATGTGCATAATGTGTGAAAGACATCGTGAATGCTTATACATGTATCTTTACTATTAAAGTCTGATTAGTAAAAGAAATGTTCAGATTCCTTTGTTAAGATGATATGTGGTTCAATGCGGGGAAACAAGAGTTTTAAAGAAAATAAAAGAAAAGAATAAGTTAAGGGTGTTCTTTGTGTTGCATACAAATCCCATCTTATGCCCTAATCTCATGATTTGAGGAAATTGTGAGATCGGGGTGTAACAATCATGATCAAGAATTTCATAAAATGGATAGGTATTGGTGAAGTGATGTATGTACCACCCGCCACCCTAATTTTTGAAACTTCAAGCCTAAAATCAAAATGGAGGGGAAGAAGTCCCCTAATGTTGATCATGTTCATCATGTTGGCCATGGAGACTCGAAGTATATCTAGGTGAAAGGAAAATAAGTAAGGCTTGGGATCTTGAATAAGAGAGTGTCATAGTGAAACTGGTAATTTTTTGGTGGTTTGTAGATTTTCCCACTCATGTCATCTATAGGTAATTCAACTTATTATTTGTGTAAGGTATATATTTTAAATCTTCTACAATCAATGTCAAATGTGTTAAATTTGATAGAGGATTCTCCTTTGGATTTTTCTTTTGACCTAAATTTGCATGTAGAAGGTGTGGTGTTGACATAAGAGAAAATATATCATATATAAAGTTAAACTAGTGAATACTTTAACATGATTGTGTACCATTCTTGTACACCATATAATCAATATTAGATGTGTCATTCAAGGGATCAACCCTTGCTCTAGTTTCTTTATGTGTCTTATGCCCAACACATTTATTGAAGTACATCTCCATTTAAAACAACTAGAGATGTAGTAGAAGTTGGTTTCTTATTTTCATCTTGTCACTTTTATTGAATAAAATTGATTAAGATTTTGTTACCATTGTAATTATTTGGCACTGGTTCTTAAATAGTGTAAATAGGTAGTTCCTTTGGTTTTGTTGTCGTATAGTTATCACTTTCATGAAAATACTCTAGAGTGTCATTCATCCAAACCTATATCTCATATAAGGTCACAAATGTCTGTTGCCTCATATTTTCATGTGGATTCTCTACAAATGTATCAAAAGGGTGGGGTAGTTTTGTTTCTATCTAAGCTGGTCGTGCCTCAATGACTTTTTTGTGATCTTATTAAGTTGACATCCTATGTTGAGTAATAGTAATATTTTTCTTAAATCTAGGCCTCCATCTCTTATAAGGACACAAACGCCTTCTACGTCAAGTTGTCCTAAGTTTGCTCTACAAAAGTAGCAGTTTGGCTAGGAGCAATGTTCCTATCTAATCTAGTTGAGACTCCATGCTCTCTTTGTGATATTATTGACTAGATCCTCTTTTGAATTATAATGCTAGTTGATTGGTTCTATTTATTTAGGTTTGATTAGATAATCCATTATCTCAGGTAGATATCAGTTTACATAGTAAGTGTATTCATTGTAACCCCAAATTCTTTTGTTGTAGTCCACTTCAAATTCATTATGATAAGACATGTCATTGTGCTTGGTAGTCCAACTAAATATGGTTGTGGCACATTGAGTCAGGTCAGGGTAGGACCATAATGCATTATTGTATTGGTTGTATAACTGACATCAAACACTTTTCCATGCCAATCACTCATTTTAAATTCAATGCCTAAATATATGAAGACTGACGAATAGGCTCCAAAAACAACACCATGAAATGGAAGTATGAATTGTTTTAAGAAACAAATTGGAAATAAGACACTTATAAGAGTATTAAAGATAAGAACAACCAATAAAAAATATGAAAGCTAAGAAAACTATCTAGTAATACTAGATATTAAGAAAAGAAAAATAAAAATAAAAGTCATAATTTTAGCTCAACTGACTACTAATCTAAAAATCCTTTTTCCCCAGCATTGATAGTAAAGTTGATGTGAGCATTTAACATTACTCAAATTTACTAGAATAATAAAATTATAACTTTTACCTAAATGAAAAATATTAAGGATCACCTATAAGAAGACTGATCTTATTGTAGTATAGTTAAGGGTCAAATTCCAAGGGACAATGGTTTTAGAATTTTGTTGTTTTGAGAAAAAGACAATTAATAATGATAAAATGATTATAATTTATTTAATTAATGATATAATCAATAGTATAACAATAACAACATGCATATTGGGCTTTACCACAGCTATTACGGTCTCTCTGTCTCTTCACTAAATATTAGCATGAATGGGTCATGTGCACCAACCAACAATCTATATTTGTTGGAAATTAAGATTCATTAGTTCTTCAACATCATTTTTGTTGTATATTCATTATATTTGGAAGGTTACATGATTACCTCTCCTGGATGGGGTTACCTCAATAACATCAAACATAAAAGCATGAATTCAACAAAATTATTAAAAATTCCCACACAATCATGATACTATATTGCCCAATGGATCAAAGACATTTGTAATCAATCATTTAAAGCAGGAATGAAACACTAGAATAACACAAAATCAATGTACATAGAAAATTTATAATTGATAGTTCTAAGTAAGTCATGGGTAGTGGAAATGTTCCACATACCCTATTAATTAATCGACTCTTAACTCTAACAATCAAAGTTAGGCAGTGAGGCGAGATGAATTAGGATTCAAGAGCCATGCAATGATTACATAGTTAAGGGTTTGTTACTACTCCTTGTTCACTTGTATCAACCTACAAATAAAACTATTAAAAGTATTCAAAATAAAAAAAAGATAGATATTAACTGAAAACAAGAAAGAGACATGTGTGAGGTGTAATATTAAAATAAAATACTCATATAATTAAACAAGATTTATTATGCCAAAAGTTATCTCTATCTTTCCAGGGTTGGATATATCAAAATCGAGCTTGTGTGTTTCCTAATACCTTCTCTGCATGTAGCACAATGTCTTACTCAAGTCTGTGGACATTGATGTATGCTTATATATTTGACTTATGGAGCTTTATTATACTTTCCTTACTTTGACCTTTAAACACTATGATGACTCAACTTTCAATCCCATTCTCTGCATTTTGTGCACAAAAGATGGGATACTCAACAATTATTTGCAAAATCAACTAAAAATGCCTATAAGGATTGTTGGTTTCCATGATGATGTGGTCATAGCATCCTTCTATGGAGTGGGTCTCAACAATGGGACCACTCCTTACTCTTATTTTGAAATATCAATACAATCCCAAAACATATCCTCAAATGAAAAGGAAGGGGTCCACAATATTTAGAAAAAATAGTATGATATACAAAGTAATTTAAAGAGTTTGCAATGGGCTATTACAAACTAAAAAATTGGTAAACATATGGGTCCACATAGGATGAAGGAAATTCTAAATGAAATTATGAAAAGTAGTTAGGGTGAACACCAAGGGCCACCAAGACATCTCAGGTTCTTCTTCTACTCTTAAGAAGGTTCTTCCTACACTTGGTCCCCGAAGTCTTTCTCCATAAATTTTGGGTCCATGGTTGTTCATGATCTGGGTGGATGATGAACCATATCGAAGATAGAAAATTTAAAATATAGGTTAGTAATGTGTATATACAATGAAAATATACTTAGGTATTCTAGGATAAAAGAGTTATAGGAAGAGGGCTCACATTCAAGAGAGGGCTATTAACAAGTAGGTTAGTTCAAAATAAGGGTAAGTATGAGTTTCAAAAAAACAAGGCATTAAAGAGGTTAGAGTATGATAAGTTGTCCAACTATAAATCAATTCATATAATAAAATAAGTGCATTTAAATAAATTAGACTAGAAATAATTAAATCAGGGCCAAGTCACCAAGGATCATAGGCCTAAATAGGGATGGGTTGAATTAACATGCCCCTATATTTACTAACGATGGAATAGCACACGCAAATAGAAAAGAATATTCTTTTGGTAAATGTATGGTTATGCATAAGCGTCTCCATTAGTTAAATTAATCTAATACCACATGCAGAATATGAGGACAAGACATAAGTCTATCACCAAGATTAATTAGTCTAGAGAGAGGGTTACAAACCCAATATAGATGAATAGGAAGAGTTTCAAGTAATTTCAAAATGATTTCCACTCGAAAGGCACAAAATTGCAATAAGAAATGATAATGTCAAGAGATGCCTCATTATATGAAAATTTATGTCAAATTCATATAGATACTAAAATTCAAATTGAGACTGCACATACCTCTCAAACCTAATCTAATTTCTCGAAAGGTCTTCCTAGGGTTCATATACAAGCTTCTCAACACCTAATTACATTATACATATGTACAATATTCATTAGTTATATGATTTATTTTATTACTCTAATCGACCTCACTTTGGATTTTGATTCTAAAACATTAGCATTGAAATGGGTGGATTTTTCTGATGCTAAAAAATATAATTTTGTATTTTTTCATAGATCTAGATTATTTATTATTACTTTAATTTAAAACATTTACAAAAAACTTAAAGAAATCAAATGACCAAAATGACCTTATAGGGTGTGATAGGATCAAAATGAAACTATGGTGGCATTGCCATTTCATCTGAGTAGAATCTTAAGGGGTTATGAAAACTTGAAAGAAGTAAATAGATGAGACTAGCCTTGTGATTTTAGTGACATCATAAAATGGTCGTGGGTATCTAGGTCAATACATAACCTAGTTTCTTCTTTCTTTTATTCACCGTCCACAATCTGAACAACATCAAACAAGATGAAAAATCATGTCTAATGGCAAGTAGGTGTTCAATTTACTGCACAAGATGAAGCTAAATAGATTCGGAGTGTCAAACCACTCAAGTTGTAAGTTTAGGGAAGTGATGAGGTGCACAGAAGTAGATCAGATACTCAGGCCATGAATGAAGATCACAAGTTGGGTTAGATCAAATGTTCAACACAAAACAATACAAGATAATTGTGAGTAAGGGTGCTATGCTACGGAGAAGGTGAGGGGCTCATTGCCATGGAGTTAATTTGAGTCGAGGTGATAAGGGTGCTACTCTCCATATTGAAGTAGTCAGAGAGGAAGAACCAACCCGTATGGGAAGTATACATGGTTTTTCATGAAATCAAACAATGATATGGGTATATGAAGGTATGGGGGTCTATTCTTGCTAAGAATCTAGTATCGATTATCATGCTAGTGTAGTGTGTTTATAGGTGGAAGGTTGATAGTAGTGGAAACGGGTTAGATCTGTACTAGACGTTTCCAAGAAGGGAATATAAATAATGGGAGTGATGGATCAAAAGAAATGATTGGTCCAAATGAATCCAATGAAGGAAAAATCATGCAAAATCGTTGAAAGAAGAGAGAGAAAATGTCAGTCTAAGTTTCAAGTCATGTGGCGGTTATAGTACTCATTTGGGAAATGTAGAAGACAAAGAGAGTTCATCTGATCACCATATGCATGAATTATTGATCGTCAGATTGCATGTATCACTCCTCCCCCTTGTGACTTGTGATAATTAAATGAACTTTGATCTTGTCAATAGCGTGAAACATTAAATTTTCATTGAATTCTTGTTCACTTCATACTTCTCTTTCTTTGGCTAATTAATGGATGTATTTAATATCCTATTTAATTTAAACATAGTACCTTGCCTAATTGGACCATGATGAATCCTAATTTTTCCTCTATTTTATATTTTGAAAATAATTGACGTTAGAATTGTTTACTTCTATATAAAGCGTGCATTTAGTGTATAAAGTTTTCTTGATTATTAAATTTGATTCTAGTTAATATAATCACTTTTTTTATTCCTTACCTCAATCATGAGAATATTCTAGGGATCCATATCTAATAATGTGGTATTATAATAACAAGTCCCTCTATTTGACCTTATTATGGTGACTCTAAATGTAGTCCCTTTAGGTATTAGATATTAGTTGAATATATTATTTTAGGCCTAATATTTCATAAATTAGGATTAAGGAACTAAATAATATTTTATTGGAATAAGTTATATGTAGGTTTAAGGAAAAGTGTGATATCAAGAATTGGGTTTGTTACAATGTACCACCCCTTAAGAAGATTTTATCCCCGAAATCTCATGTGAAGAGGGAGGATGATTCTGTAATATTTCATCTTTTAGCTCCCATGTAGTTTCTTCTAGTCCATGATGCCTTCATAGGACCTTCACTGGTTCATCATCTTTGTTGTTTAGTTGTTTCATTCTCAAATCTAGATTTTCATTGGACATTCCTCATATTGCAAATCCTCTCATAACTAAAGTGGATCCTTAGACAGCACATGTGAGGAATCCTTCACATACTTTTTCATAAGAAACACGTGGAACACATTGTAAATCTTATCATAAGTGGGAGGAAGGGCAAGGCGTTAAGCACACTCTCCGATCTTATCCAAGATTTCATGTGGTTCTAAATATCTAGGGCTTGACTTGCCTCTCACCTTGGACCTTGATATTGATCAGATTGCTTTTATTTTTAGGAACACATAGTCCCCAACTAAAAAGCTCACATTTGACCTCTCTTTTTTTCAACATACATCTTTTCAAAGTCCTAGTCAGTCTTCATATGCTTCTTGTTAAAACATACGTTGTTATCATTGATTGCATGTCATCATTCTTACTCAAGAATGTTATTCTACGTCATCCCAGTGTAGTGGCCAACCAAAAGGTTGGCAATAGAGTGCCTCAAATGGTGGCATACAAATATTGGCTTAGTAGCTATTATTGAAGGAAAACTCGGCCAATGGGAGAAGATGGTTATCAAATATACCTCCCCAATATATTATGCAAGCACGCAACAAATATTCTAGAATTTGTATTTTGTACTCTGACTGTCCATTAATTTTTGCATGAAAATCAATGCTTAAGCATAGATTAGAATACATCTCATCTTGTATATGTTTCCATAAATGAGATCTAAACTTCAAATATAGGCTAGAAACTATTACTTTAGGAACTTCATGTTGGGCGAACGACCCAATCTACATAAAGTTGTGCCATGTTGGAGACTTTGTAGGACTCTCAAAAGGTAAGAAGTGGGCAGATTTAGTCAGACAGTTGATTGCTACCCAAATGGTGTCACAACCACTTTTTGATTTTAAAAACCCAGTGACGAAATCCATGGTAATGTTCTCCAATTTACACTCTAGAACCTCAACTGGATGGAGAATACAACATGCTTTGGTGCTCTATTTTCACTTGTTGATATGCTAAACACTTCTTCATGAAAGTAGTTATGTCTCTTTTCATACTCTTTCACTAGAATCCATTTAGGTCTTTCTACAAGTTGGCGATACCTAGATGAGTTGTGTTCTTTTACCCTTAGGTTTCAATCAAAACCCATTGTATTAGGTAATTAACATTAGGAATCCACATTTGATGTTAGAAGCATATAGCACCATTGATTCTGATAGATAATTGATTCATTTCCTCAAGGTTAGAACTTCTAGTGGAACAAAAGGATCTCAAAATTCTAAGAAGGAGTAACTGACAGACTTGCCATATGTACTCTCAACCTTTTGACTTTGAATCATCAACAACTTTTTGTACTTCATCTCTCCAACTTGAGAAGTGTTCTAAACTTCTCCACAACAAACATTGAGTGGAAGCATAGATTGCATATATCTTTCTATTCGGAGTGTCATCCATGATGTAAGCTTTATCAAGAAGATAATTAATGGTGAAATCATAGTCCTTGAGATATTCCATCTATCTTCTTTGATGCAAACTTGTATACTTCTAAGTTATCATATATCATAAGCTTTTATGATCTAAGAACACTTCAAACTGAACTCCCTATAGATAGTGACACCATATTTTTAGAGCATGAACTATTGTAGCTAGATCTAAATTGTAGGTTGTCCAGTTTTCTACATTTGGTTTCAACTGGCATGATGTGTATGTAATCACTCATCCTTATTGCATAAGAGCAAGCACAAGTGCAGAGGTTAAGCATTTCTTCAATTCCAATAAGCTTTTTCAAATTCATGATTCCATATAAACATTACATCTTTAAGAATTAGTTTCATCATAAGAAGGGCTAGCTTTGAGAAATTTGTACAAATCTCCTGTAGTAGCGAATAAGGCCAGGAAACATGTGAATCAAAAAGGATTCTTTAAATATTGCTACATAGTTATTGATTCGATTTTTGTTGGATCCACTGCAATATGTCTCACTGAGATCACATGACCTAAAAATATAACTCCATTGATCCATAACTCACATTTTGAAAACTTTACATACAAATGATGCTCTTACAAAGATCTGAGAACAATTTGTAGGTGTTCATGATGTTAATTCATTGGCTCAAAACATATAAGTACATCTTCAATGAATAAAACTATGAAGTTGTCAAGATAAGGTTGGAAAACTCTATTCATCATATAAATAAAGACTATTGGAGCACTAGTCACCCAAAAGGTATGACCAAGAATTCATCGTGCACATAATGTGTATAAAAGGCTCTCTTGGGTATATCCTCATATCCACCTGCATTTGATAATAGACAGTTTGAAGATTCATCTTAGTAGATACATTTGTAGATTTTAGTTGATCAAATAAATCATCCATGAGTAGTAGAGGATAATGGTTCTTGATGGTTACTTGATTCAACATTTTGTAATCCATACAAGTTCACATAGAATAGTCTTTCTTCTTTACAAATAGGAATGGAGATCCCCAGGGAGAAACATTGGGACAAAGAAACTGCATCTCTAGGACTTCTTGTAATTGTTTCTTTAGCTCAATCAATTCTATTGTTGTCATACAGTTGGGTGGTTTTGATATAGGTAAAGTTCCTGACACAAGTTTGGTAGAGAATTTAACCTCATGAATGGAAGGAATTCTAGGAAAATCATTGGGGAAAATAGTAGGGAAGTCCTGCATTACTTTGTCATCTAAGTTAGGTGAGAACAATTGATGCTAGGTAGGCTCTACAACCATGAGTGATGAGCTTCTCAGCTTTGAGTGTTGAAATGATGCAGTGTCATTCATTTTTCTTTCTATCCTTGATGTAGACATGTTCCCCATATGGATGTGGAATTCATACTTTCTTATATCAACAAAACAAGGCTACATAATATTTCTTGAACCAATTCATTCCAAAATGACATCGACCATCATCATATATAGGATGATGAATTCTATAACGAACATTTACCTGGATATACATAAATCTATGGGAGGTATCCTCAGGAAAGAGGAGAAGACCCTACCACTAGGAGTTTGAACAACTAAGACGAATCCATATACATAGGTTCTATTTCTAGCAAGGTTACCAGCTTAGATGCTATAAATGAATTTGATGTGGCATAGTTGAATAAATCTTTGATATGTTGCTTGTTTAAATGTAACATACCTTTAATGACCTCATTGTCATCACTGGCCTCTACTACACCCATGGCAAATACACGACATGCACACCCTTAATAGGTGGACAACACCCTTGCCTATTGTTATTATTATTATTGGTTTTGTTCTTTAAAGTCTGGTGAGGACGGGATTGGGGTTGTTGTTGAGGAGCATGTTGTTGAACTAGGGCTTGGCCCTATTGGAGATTAGTGCACTAGGGCATCATGTGCCCCCACCTATCCACATTGATGACAGAACACTTGTCTTTCATCTCTATATTGTGTTGGAGTTCTAGGAGAAAACATTGTTGTAGGATGATGGCAAAAACATCTATTGCATATATTACGATGATCATCACTCACACTCTATATTGTGTTGGATTTCTAGGAGCATGTTTTCTTTTATTATAGGATGATGGCTTGCAGTTGATGATTTGTACACCATATAATCTTCAACAACTAGAGCTTTATCCACAATTTATTAGAAGGTTAGTGGAAGTTGTACTACAAGAGAACAATCAATTGATAATTTAGACCTTCAAAGAAGAGAGTGGTTCTATGAGATTTAACTAGGCTGATAGAATAATGTTTCAACAATAAGAATTTCTAAACATATGTTGACACACTTAGAGTTCCTTGTTTCAATCTATAAAATGGTACCTCTTTCTTCCTAAAGGAGGAATAACAAACATTTTTTCCTTAGAAGAGGGTGAGAAATTCTTCCCAAGTCATATTGAAGTGTCACGGGTACAAGTAACTTTGTTCCATCAGATTCTGGCTGGTATATCTAAAACATATGTAGTGAATATATCTTTCTGATGCAAATAATGGGGCATACCTTATAAAGTTTGCTTTAAATATAAGACCCAATTAGAAGTTTTTTCAACCATTTCTAAATCCCTTTCACCCTTGAAGTATGGTAGTTGCATCCTATATCAAGGATTTTATTTGGGTCTTTCAAAATCTAAACTTTATTTGATACTACCCCTTAGTGTGAAGTTGAGGAAATAAATATAGCTCTTGTTGTGGGTAAAACTAGGTGTAGGTATAAATAATGCACTAGGGTCCACTATAATAAGAGGTTGAGAAGTAGTTATTGTACTTCAGGACTACTTACACTTCCACTGTATGGATATGGATATCCAAAGGTGGCATACCATACAATGGGTTCGGAGGGGTTGAGTACCCAGAAGGACCACTTAGAGTAGTCTAGAACACATATCCCCAAATAGATTAAAAGTAGGAATAAGTGTGAGAACCTAATAGATTAATCTAATCATGAAACAACTAGTTTCCTGCCTCCATATCTATGATACCATAATGAAAGGAGTGAGTCCCAACATTGGGAAAACTTCTTAATTTTATTTTGAAATAATCAATACAATGCCACAACATATGCTATAATAATAAAGGGTGTGTTTTGTTACTAAATATTAGTATGGAACAAAAAGAAAGACAAAGAGTTTGTAGTGGAAGAAAACTTAAGCAATAACAAACCAAGCAAGTGTTTAACATATGGGTCCATAGAGAACAAAGGAAAATCTAAATGAAATTAGTAATACTAGATAGGAAGGAGGTGTATCAATAGACATCTCATGTTCTTTTTCAACTCTTGAGTAGGTTCTTCCAAAGCTTGGTCCCCATAAGTCTTTCTCCACAAATTATGTGTCCATCGATTGTTCAAGCTATGGGTAGATGGGGAACCATAACCAAGATTGATAGATAAAAAGTATAGGTTAGTGAAAATTAAAGATGTGAATTGAAAATGTAGTTTTGCATTTTAGGATAAAAGAGTTATAACAAGGGGGTCCCATTCAAGAGAGGGATATTAACAAATAGGTAAGTTCAAAAGAAGTAAGTCCAAAGATGAATTTCAAAAGAATGAGGCACTAAGGAAGTTAGAGTGTCATAAGGTGTCTTGACATCAATCAATTATAAAATAAAAGAAGTGCATGTATATAGGTTAGACTGGAAATAACTAAAGTAGGACCAAGACACCAATGATCTTTGGCCTAAAATAGGCATGGGCAGAATAGCAATCCCTAGGAAGAACAACACACCCTTAATAAAGATGGAATAGCACACCCCGAATGGAAAAGTACATCCATTTGAGAGAAAAAAAATGTGGTCACCCATAAGCATTTACATTAGTTAAACCAATCTAATAGTGTATGCATAGTATGAATACAAGACATAAGTCCATCAATGTCATCAATAAGATTCATGAGCATAGAAGGAGTGTTACAAACCCAATATCAACATGAAGAAGTAGATTTTTAAATTATTTCAAAATGATTGCCAATAGAAAGGCATACAATTGCAATAAGAAATTGTAAAGAAAAGAGATGCCTCATTTTGGGCAAATTTATTTCAAAGTCATATAAACTAAATTTATATAGAGAATGCATATAATTCACAAACTAGATCTAAGTTCTCCAAATGTCTTCCTAGGTTCAGAGTCAAGATTTTGAACATCTAGTTCTAATATAAATATGTATAATGTTTATTATATGCTTTTGTTTATTATACTCTAGTTGGATTTGTTGATAACTCTAGATTTTGAATCTGTAAACCTTAGCATTAAATCAGGATGGATTTTTCTAATGTCAAAAACATATAATTTTGTATTTCCCTAAGCTATATATTATTTATTATGATTTTTAGGATTTAAAACATGTTCAAATAAATTACGAAAATCAAATGGCCAAACTAACCATGTGGGGTGTGATACGATTAAAGCCAAAACTAGGTGGCATTGTCATTTCAATTGACGAAAATCACACATGGTTATTAAAGTGTGAAAGTTGTGCATAATTGTGACTAATCTTGTGAGTTTAATGTCATACTAAGCCATATCACATCTAAGGGTGAGTGGGCGATAAATTCACTATGTGAGATGAAGTTAACTGAATTTGGTGTTCTAACCACACAATTTGATAGTTTAAGGAAGTTGGGAGGTATACATGAGCACATTGGATGATCATGCCATGGTGGAAGAACCCATAGTCGGAAAGATCACACATTCAATGCAAAACAAGATAGGAAATACTATGAATGGGGGTGCTAAGCTACAACAAAGATAAAAGGTTATTATCATGGGGCTAAGGATAGAGGTGATGTGGGTGCTTGTCGTCAGACTGAAGTGGATGGAGAGGAAAAACTGATTTGTCAAGTTATTTTGCATGGTATTTGGTGAAATTGAATGGGGATATTAGTACAGGAAGGTCTAGGGGTCAACTATGTCTAAGAATGTGGTTGTTTATTGTCCTAGTGTAGTGTATTTATAGGTGGAAGTTTGATAGCAGTGGCAAGGAGCTAGGGTTCAAAAGATCTAGATTGGGGGTGAATAGAGCTTTTGGTACTTTAAAATTCAATTGAAAACTTAAAGCAAAGAAGGAGGAAAACAAGGAAGAAACTTCAATTTAGAGTGGTTCCAACCTTTGAATCAAAGGCTGTCAGTCCACTACCCAACTGTCCCCAATTGGGATTTTGAAAGAGATTTATTTTATTTACCTCGCGAGGATGCTACAACTAAATACAATCACCTTCCACCTCCTTGAAGTAGCCTTAACCTTGAAGTAGCCTCAACCTCCTTGAATTAGCCTTCTTGAAGTAACTTCAAGCCCTTGGAGCAACCTTTACCACCTTGAAGTAGCTCCACCACCTTGAGGTAGCCTTCACCTAGAAGTATCTCCAACCTCCTTTGAAGCAACCTTCATGAAGTAACATCAAGCACTTCGAACAGCCTTCACCTTAAAGTAGCTCCACCACCTTGAGGTAGCCTTCTTGAAGTAACCTCAAGCACTTGGAGCAGCCTTCACATTGAAGTAGCTCCAATCACCTCCTTCAAACAACCTCCAACCCTAGGAGTAGTTAAGGAGAACAACAATATAATAAAGGAAATAGATTGGAAGAAAGAAACACTTAAACAATGGGGTATAGTGTATTTATTCCTATATCAAGCACATATATCTCATAGCCACTTAAGATGGACATTGATATGTTGTGGCTAGGATATTGTAGCTATAGGACACAACTTTAGGGCTCAAGGAAGAATATAGCAACTGATTCTCAACTTTGTTGCTCTCTAGAATGAATGCTCAAGTGTAGCTTGTATGTATTGGGTGTCCTAAATCCTCTCCTATTTATATGAATGGTTTGCATGTGATTAGGGATGTTGTAGGAATCCTCTAGAGTGTTCTTAGTGCTTAACTATCTGTTAGGTAGAAAGTAGTAAGGTTGTAATGGCAACAATGTTCGATCTTAGAAGAACAATCCAGAACCTAGTCTGGTCAACAAGTTTTTCAACCGACCATGTCTTGGTCAAAAATTTCTTCGACCAAGCTTAAGTTGAATGCAAGTGTATTCCAATAGCTATCCTCAACTCCCAACCACTTAATCTAATGGTCATATGATTCGGACTGAGACTGTGTTCGGTTGACAATAATTTTGACCAAAATTGACTTGGAGCAAAATGTGTACAATTTCGATCGGTGCTCTGAATCCTCAACCGAGGTGGTTCTCAGTCGACAATATTTTCAACCGAGAAAGTCACATGTGCAAGTTTTTGAATCACCTATTAAATGATTGTTTTGATGAAGGATAATTACACTAATCTCTAGGGGGTCCTAACTAAGGGTTATGAGTATATAGGAAAGATCTAACGCTTGATTTACATGATATCCAAGTACTTGTACATTATATACTTGTACAAGTTTTTACATTGAGTACAATCATGAAAATATTAAACATTTGAGTGAATTGATATTCAACTATCCTCTTAGTATGATTTCCTCATTTTCTCAAACCCTGAAACACTCAAGTAGCACGTTAGATCCATAAGAATGAAATTTTTGTCATCATCAAAACAAAGGGTATGCTAATGTCCAATTTAGCCAACAATATCCCCCCTTTTTGGAGATGACAAACATTCCTAAAATGTAATCAAACTATTTGAAATGAAATGAGTTTCATACATGTGGCATACTTGAGATAAATAACTCATTGGGTCTCATAAAATTATGCTATTACTCGTCAAAAGATATGGAACATGATATCCATATCTTATGTCAAGACAAGAGATAATTAGATCTTGAAACTCATGAAAATATTTTTCTTTTAATTTACATTATTCTCCCCCTTTATCATTTCAAAAATATAATTATAAGTGTAAAAAATTCTCCCCCTTAATTGATTACTCCCCCTAAATTTATTATGTCTAAGAAAATATAAAATTTAGCAACAATTCAAAAAACAATATTAATTACTCAACCATTTACCAGGGATGTTAAGCCCTGAAATGTTTTTTGATTCCTTTAGGATCATAGTGGGATTAATAATTGTATCTCTAACCAAATATAAGGGATGTTAAGCCCATATTTGTATAGAGAAAGAAATATAAGAATAATATAAAAAAGATGTACAAGTCAATATCCAAATGAGTTTGGTTTTATGAACAAGTAAACTCAAGCAAGCTCAATTTCATTAATAAGGAAGTCATTACATAGATCTTACTAGTCGTGACATAAAAGTAACAAGAGAGGTATCACTTGAAAGAATTTAAAATTTTATCAACTTTGGGATCTTTCCCATAAAATGGAGTATCACCATATTTTTTTATAATGCCAATCAAGTGCATCTGTCTTTGTGAGAGCATATGCTTCCAAAAATGTAGATACCAAATCAAACCAAAAATGAGAAGCTATGTCTTGTGGTTGCATTTGTGAATATTGGGTATGGGTAATATCATTTGATGGTGGTGGCAGAACTTGATTATATTGGATGTAAGGATTGAATGGATAAATGCTCCCTAAATATTGTTCCTAAGTATAGGTGTCGAGAACATTAGGAGTTAAGGCTTGCATCTTTTGATTTAGGTAGGTCATAGCATTGTATGGTAATCTAGTTGCCCCCAAATTTGATATGTGGCTCCTTTGAGATAGGAGACATCATTAGGAATATTTTCTATGCAATAGCTAGGAGGAGTAGGAGGTGGAGGATTAGCTTCAGTGGATGTGCCTTCTTTTGTCCTAGCTCTTTTATGCACAAAGTCAATCCCCATTTATCAACAGTGTTTTATGTGATTCTTTGGAGACATTTATCACAAAGGTAACCTAAGTCTTCTAAATATTTTCCAAGGGAATATTGGATTATTTGACAGGAGAAATCAGCATAAGGTGGGTTCCTAGAAAAATCAAACATGTTGGAAAGGATGATACGAATGAAGTTTGTGGGGATTCTTTCAAGAATGGCAAGGCACATCCTAAATTGGAGAGTTTCGATTTTATTGGATCGAGGATGGATATTATGGGTGATAATAAGATTTACTATCTTGGCCTCCGGGGTTAAAGAAGTGGCATAATAGGTTCCCCTATTTCATGTGTTGAAGTGTTAGGAGCAAAAATGGCCTTTTTAATATCACTAAGGGTTTCTTATTTGGTGGAAAACTTATAGATGGGGTTGCTAGTGGTTAGGTCTACAAAATCTGCATACTCCTCAACATCTATGTTTAACATTTCTAGAATGTCATTTTCAGAGAAATGGAAAGATTGACCATTAACCATAGAAGTGAAGGATTACATTGGAATTTCTAGTTAGGTTGGCGTGGAATTCCTTTACATCTTGGGTAGACCAAAAATAAAAGAGGGGATAAGAAATCCCTTCAACTTTTGCACCTTGAAGAGTTGAGAGAGATCAAGAAGGTCAATGAATTCATTGAGTTCCACCAGCCGACAACGAAGAGGAAACTTGGATGTGAGCTTCAGGTATCTTTGTCCAGTAGTTGCATCATTGAAGGGGATGTCGTTGATGATGCTCAAAGTTGGAGTTGTCATCCTCCCCTTCTTTGAAGCTTGCTTCTTTACACCACAGCTTAAGGAAGATGTCATTATCACCAAAGTAGTGGAACAAGATGTGAAATGAGTAGGGAATGAAGATATCTGATGGAGAACTCTAAGAAGCCCTCAAAGATTGCTAGAGAATGGTTGTGAGGAGAGTGTGAGAAGAATGGCTGATTGAGGAGGTATTTATAGAAAAATAGACTTGTACTCGGTCAAAAAACTCATCAACCGAGCCCTCAATGTCTCTTTCCAAATGGGATTATAATGGCTCGTCAGTCAAACTTTAATTTGAATTTTGTTTTGCAACGGTCATGCACTCAGTCGAGAATTTTTTTCAATTGAGGGACATCCGGTTCAACAACTTTTTGGCTGAAGGAATTCTTAGAAGATTCTTAACTGGGACGTGCATAGTCGATTGAGGGTCCCACCAAGAGAAATGTGGTTGAGAATTTTTGTCAACCGAGGACCTACTTAGTCTAGTATTTTGTCGACCGAATTTGAAACTTTGAGCTATATTTTATAATGAGAATAAATTTGAGCTTGTCTAAGTACTTTTGTTCATAATTTTAAGACGTATGTTGTTAATTTTATCAAAGTAATCATTTTAGAGGGGAATTCAAGATGTCTTATGGATCAATACATGTAAAAGATTGTAAGATGATAATTTTTGTTAATCTTGTTTTTGATCAAATCTGACTTTGACCGAGGCACCCCTCGGTCGAAGTGCTTGTTGACTGAGAGGTAGTTTTCTAGATTTCCCATTAGTGCATCATTTCAAAGATATATCAATTTTGTTTGAACTGTCATAATTAAATGATCAATCACTTAAAGATATACAAGTTGAAGCTTATTTTGGTTGAGATAAGACATTATGAATTTGAAAATGAAGGTTAGGTCAAATATCAACTAATATGTTCGACATTTCTAAGTTGGAGGTTTTGGAACCCAAACAAAGTCAACATCCTTCTTTTTTATTATGGACAAGAAAATGAATAATGACCAAACTATAAATAGTAATGACAACAAATAAAATCAATTTCACTTCTCTTCCTAGCATTACGGCCATGATCTAGATTATCTTTAGGCACATACATGACCTTGGTCTTAGGCACTTGTGTCTTTCTATCTCTAGGCTTTTGATATGATTTCTCTTTGGATGCATAATCTAGGCCTGTCCTTCCAACTTGTCCAATGGAATTATCTAAGATTTTATCAATATATCATTATTCCTCAAGCCATTCATATACTTTTGCAATTTAACAATTTCATTTATTTTCTTTGTAATATCTAACTTTGCTTGGTCTAAGCTAGAAAGCAAGTTATCTCTTTCTTTAACAACAACATCATAGGTCCTAATGAGCACATAGAACAAGTTGAGTTTGAAAATTATATATCTTAGCAAGCAATTCAACCTTTTCTTGAGAAAAAAGATTATTGTTGGTTCTAGAGAAAGCAACTTGATATTGTAATCATTAATAGATGATTTAAGGTATCTTTTTCAGACATAAGGCTTTCATTTTCAAACGTAATATAATTCAATTTAGCATACAAATCATTAGTTTTTGTAAGCTTCTTCAATTTCCTATTACAATCAACATGTTTATCATGTAGTTCTTCAAGAATAGTAACTAGATCTTCTTTAGATGAATCAAGAAGACTTGCCTCATTTGAGTATTCTTCTTCATCTTCCATAGACATAAACACACCATCTCTTCTTCTCCACTCCTTTCTATCATCACTTGACTCATCCCAAGTTGCTTTGGAGGCATTTTCTTTCTTCTTGAAGGAGGATTTCTTACCTTTATTGACTTTAGGACAGTCATTATTTACATGCCAATTCTTGCCACATTCAAATCACCTAAGGGAAGAAGTGGAAGAAACACTAGAAATTTTGTTATATTTAAATCTTCTATATTTCTTACCATTTACAATGAGTGCATCTTCTTCATTGTCATCTCCACTTGTTTCATCACTTTGTTGAGTGATGACTTGTGTTTTAGTTGATGCTCTTAATGTTATGTCCTTCCTTCTTCCTTTTTGAAGTTCCAAGTCCAATCTTTATTCTTCTTCAAGAGTAACTTTAGGAGTCTCTAGATTGTCGACGAGTTGCTCCATTTTCAATGTGGTAAGGTTATTTTCTTCTTCAATGGTCATCACCTTTGTCTTGTACTTGGGAGGCAAGGATCTAAGAATCTTGTACACTTGATCTTTCTCACTTGTATACTTACCCTAGCCACTCAAGCTATTAACAATAGAAGAAAACCTTGCATACGTTTCACTAATAGACTCATTAGGTTGCATGTTGAATTGTTCAAACTTTTGTCTAAGAATGTTAACCTTGGTGTTCTTAACTTGAGTTGTACCTTCATGTGTAACTAAAAGTTTATGTCATATTTCATAAGAGGTTTCACATAAAGATATCCTATTAAAATCACTAATAGAAATGGAACAATATAAAATGCTTACCACTTTTGCATTCAATTGAACTTGCTTTACCATTTTGGGATTCCATGTTGTATACTCCGTATTAGGAAGTGCATAGGGCAAGGACACCATTATAAAAATTCCAGAGTAATTCCTTGAAAATAGAATTACATCCTTCTTTTCCAATAAGAGTAGTTGCTTCCATCAAAGGGTGGTGTTCGTCTCACATGAGTTCCTTCGAGGTTGAGGTTGTGTCGAACAATGTACCCCACTCAAGACCGGTTAAGGATCCTTGAATACCTTCTTTGATACCAATTGAAATATCTAGAGGGAGGTGAATAGATATTTTGGTACTTTAAAATTCAATCGAAAACTTAAAGCAAAGAAGGAGGAGGAAACAAGGAAGAAACTTCAATTTAGAGTGGTTCCAACCTTTGAATCAAAGGTTGTCAGCCCACTACCCAATTTTCTCCAATTGGGATTTTGAAATTTATTTATTTTATTTTCCTCACAAGGATGTTACAACAAAATACAATCACCTTCCACCTCCTTGAAGTAGCATTCACCCTAAAGTAGCCTCAACCTCCTTGAAGCAGCCTTCTTGAAGTAACTTCAAGACCTTGGAGCATCCTTCACTACCTTGAAGTAGCTCCACCACCTTGAGGAGCCTTCACCTAGAAGTAGCTTCAACCTCCTTTGAAGCAGCCTTCTTGAAGTAACCTCAAGCACTTGGAACATCCTTCACCACCTTGAAGTAGCTCCATTACCTTGAGGTAGCCTTCACCTAGAAGTAGCTCCAACCTCCTCTGAAGCGGCCTTCTTGAAGTAACCTGAAGCACTTGGAGAAGCCTTCAACTTGAACTTCTCTGATCACCTCCTTCAACCAACCTCCAACCCTATGAGTAGCTAAGGAGAACAATAATACAATAAAAGAAATAGATTGGAAGAAAGAAACACTTAGCCAATGGAGTACAACTCTTGATTCTAATATCAAGCATATAGATTTCCTATCCACTTAAGATGGACGTTTCTATGTGGTGTCTAGGATATTGTTCTATAGGACACAACTTTAGGGCTTAAGGAAGAAGATAGCAAGTGATTCTCAACTTTGTTGCTCTCTAGAATGAATGCTCAAGTGTAGCTTGTGTGTAATGGGTGTCCTAAGGCCTCTCCTATTTATATGAATGGTTTGCAACTGATTTATGACATTTTAGGAAGTCTCTAGAGTTTTCTTAGTGCTTAACTAGTCGTTAGATAGAAATTAGTTAGGTTGTAATGGATAAAATGTTCGAGTTTAGAAGAACAATCCAAAACCTAGTTCGGTCGACAAGTTTTCGACCCACCATGTCTTGGTTGAAAATTTCTTCGACCGAGCCTGGGTTGAATGAAAGTGTATTCCAACCGCTACCCTCAACTTCCAACCACTCGATCTAATGGTCATATGATTTGAACCAAGATTGTATTTGGTCTATAATAATTTTGACCGAAATTGACTTAGAGCACAAATGTGTATGATTTTGACCGGTGCCCTGAGTCCTCGACCGAGGTGGTTCTCGGTCGACAATATTTTTGACTAAGAGTGTCAATGGTGTAAGTTTTTGAACCACCTATTAAGTGATTTTTCTGATGAAGGATAATGACTCTAATCCCTAGGGGGGTCCTAACAATGGTTATGAGCAAATAGGAAAGATCTAACTCTTGATTTACATGATATCTAAGTACTTGTACATTATATACTAGTAAAAGTTTTTACATTGAGTACAATCATGAAATATTAAACATTTGAGTGCATTTATCTTCAACTAAACACTTAGTATGATTTCCTTATTTTCTTGAACCCTAAAATAATAAAGTAGCACGTTACATCCATAAGAATGAAATGTTTATCATCATCAAAACAAAGAGTATGCTAATATTCAATTTAGCCAATATGGTTATATTAGGCATTTCCACAAACGGTGATTAAATCACATGAGTGATGGCTCACAAGAAACACTAGGGAAAAAAATTCAATGGAGGAAGTATCACACATAATTGTTGAGCAGAGGTGGAGAAAATGTTAGTCAAAGTTTCAAGTCATGTGGCAGTTACAAAACTCATTTGGCAGAGGTAGAATATGAAGAGAGGTCTTCCGATGACCACCTTCACAAATGCTAGATTCTCAGATCGTGTGTATTGCACCTTGTCCATGCAACTAGTTATAACAACTAGACTTTGATCTAGTCAATAGCATGACATGTTAAATTTTCACGAATCCCCTTTCACTTTATATTTCTCTTTCTTTATCCAATTAAAGGGTGTATTTAACATCCTATTGAATTGAAACTTGGTATTACCTACTTGTACAATGAGGATCCCTATTTGGACTTTATTTATATTTTGAAAACCTTTGATGTGACAATTTATTACTTAATATTAAACAATCATTTAGTGTATATACTTCTTTGTATTATTGAATATTGATTTTATTTAATATTTAAGTTCTTTTTCTTCCTTACCACACTCATAAAAATATTCTGGAGAGTCCAATATAATAATGGGGTATTAGAATATCAAGACTCCATACCTAACCTTATAATGGTGATTTTGTATGTTGGCCCTTTAGGTATTAGATATTAGCTAAATATGTTATTTTAGGCCTAATGTTTCTTATATAGGATGAGGCATTAAATATTATTTAATTGAAAAAAGGTATAAGTAAGTGTGTGGAAAAGTATTATACATAGAAGTTTGTATGTTTACTAGTAGGGTATGGAGGATGAAGACCATTAAGGGTGACACACTTGTTTTAATTTGATATCGAACATTTACTGGGGACTTCACTGGTACCCATACTATATATAGTTCATATTTTCAATTTCTACTATGTGAGTCAGCCCTCTTGGAATTACTTATGTTGGTAGTGTATTCCCGTTCATTGACTCTCCTCCCAAGTACATGGGTTAAAGGAGGAGTCTAGTTTATATGGCCATCTAATACAATTGTTGAGTATTTGCAAGATGGGAAGCTAGGTTAGCAGACTTTGAGACTCTTTTACGGTGAGATCATATCTTGTTGTGATGCTTTAACATCATGTTATTTTCATGTGGATCTAGTATTCATAAATTGATAAGAGATTAATAAATCAGCTTCGATTATTTGTTGTTTATAGTTACCTTAAAAATCATTCCATGATGTATGGTTTACATATTTAATTTCCATATTGTATTTTCCTACAAACAAATCAATCAAACATATCATTATTATCATCACTACTTGGTGAATTTCCACGCATGTGATGATCCAGTATCTCATACTCTATTGAACTAGTTTTCCAAGTACAAGTATGTTTAGCAATAAGATACATAACCAAGTCATCAACAAGAGGAGTCTAACAGACGTGTTTAGAGATGAATATTTAGATAGTAGTTGGTATTATATTCTTCCCGTGGTCCTGGATATGTGAGAATGTGGATGAAAGAGATATTTGTGTAGCTTGTATATGATGTAAATTAAAAGTCAGAACAAGATTTGCTATTATTTCATTCGTGTCGTGATAGTTGAACTCAATATGAACAATTTAATTTCAATCAATTATTGTTTTAGGAAGATTTTATATGTTCATGGTCATTGCTCATGTTCAATGAGGAGAACATTTTTTGGCTATTATTTGTTAGTTATACAAGTAAATGGGTAGTCCAATATCACCCATAATGATCTTAAGGAATGGTTAGTGGGTTTGAATCTCATTGATGTTATTTCATAATTTTTCAACATCAGAAGTATATGGTACTATGTGTTTCACCCAACCCCAAATAATATATAAATGATATGTTTATAAATAGATCTTTTATATAGTTTTAATATTTCAAATTTAGATTCAAATTTCTTATTCATTGATATTATATATTGTTCAAATATTTAAACATTGATGCATTTGAGAAAAATAACATGATAATTGGTTTATTTTGCAAAACATCATAAATGTTCAAAAATGCATCAACTGAACTAATCATTGGTGGGAAGTTGAGTATTTTTCCTAGAAACTTATATGTATATGTAGCTAAATTCTTTCCTTAGAAATCTAGAAATTCACATTTATCCTTTAGAATTCCTAGATTATGATTTCGTGTCTATGTTGACTAAATAAAGTTAATTCAACAGTGGCATTTAACATATAAGAACAACACAACTCACCTTAGGATGAACAATTCCCGCAATAGATTCCCCATATACAAATTCAAGAAAAAGCAAGAATCTCCTCTGAATCACTGCTAATTGCTTCATAGACTCAAGAAATTATAATGGTAGATAAAGAGAGAATATTCCTTAATTGGATTGAATTTGAATCCTTTACGTTGTTAAAAGTATATCTAACCATGCGTTCAAAATCATTCACTAAACAATTTAGGTGGAGATTAACTTACCCAAATCAATTGAAAAATATAACAACTTGTGAACTGTTAGCTCTGACTATTTGATTTTTTTGCAAAACCATAACTTCACATCTTAGAGCTTCAATTAGATTAATGCATTATTCCAAAAATGTCTAATGTCTACTTCATGTTAGAGGTGACTAGGATTTGATTAATGTGCCCGCATTTTTACTTTCTTTCTGAAAAATAGAAGTTGACAGAGTTGCTAATTATTTTGTCAACTCCCTCTAGGAATTATTATATAGGTTGGTTGACTATATTACTTCAATAAATGGTTAGCCTAAATTGAATTCAATTAGGAGGTCTAGCCTAGCCTTCTAAAATCCTACACAAGGTTAGTTTCTTGTCAAGGACGTAAGGAAATTAGCTAGCATGTGAATGGTGTGCTAAGAAGTCAATCCCATTTATCATATCGACCATCACATCCCATCAGTCTAAATAGTCATTGACCAAAATTATGTCAATTAGTACCAGGAGTATGCTCAATTTATTAGTATATCAGCCACAAATTTACTTGGCTTAGGTCAAAATTAGTCAGCTCAATGCAACACTCAATTAGACCAAATCTAATTAAATCTAACATATCCCAAACATTTATAAGGTTGTTTCTAACCCTAATCCAGCCATGGAAATATAGTTGATTAAAATTTCATTTGATGTAGTATATCAATATGAATAGCTTCAAACAACTCAATGTAAACCCAAATCCCTGACCTGTAGAAATGTAGGGTTGTGCTCTTATAACCCATGTTTCAACATTCCTCAACATAGAATATTAATCTTATAAATAAATTGTAGCTGGAACATGTCGTAGAGAATGAGATAACTAATCATGGTAATAAACATATTAACTCAAAGTTCTAAAGATGTCTATATATAGGTTCTCACACAATGCCTATAGGATTTGAAACAACTTACTTGGTGTTTCAAAATTGGATAATGTTTTTCATAAAATAACACCATAATCTTGTGTGGATTCATGATCTTTCAACAATTCTAATTTAGATGGACATAGATTGAGAAAACAAAGATGTTAAGGGTATCCTCATATAGATTCCTTAGCAAAGAAACTCCTGCATGTTAATGCATGACCATAAAGATTGATATATGTTTAAATAAGATAGATTTACTAGATGACAATGGCATTTAATCATACAAGTTATTTCGTGGGTGCATAAGTTTTAGACATTGTTTTTCATTTGCATAAGAATCGAGCAAATTCTATATTTGGTTGTGTTTTGCGTGTTGCATAAATCAAATAGAATCCTTGTGAGACTCCATTAAATATTAATGTATCCTATTTCATTAGCATATTGATTTGTAGTTTAAGAAGATACTATATGAAGGTTCAAGAACAAACAATATCTCGGTCAAGCTTAATCTTTAATTATGGTGTAGTATGCACATTTGATCATAGAAAACTTATTTTTAATCTCTAATTCTAGTGGAAAATGTACAATCAATTGTGGACCATTTTTTTTTTGTATTTTTGTAAAGCTAGACAATGGAGCCATATTGTAATCTCCCTACCACTACTTAGTACATAATTGAGGGTTATAAGACCCTACACTCAAATTTATGATGTCTAATGTGAATTTGATAACAAAAATAGACGTTCATGATCCTTATTTAGATATATAGTTGGAAAATATTCAAATTTTATTAGAAATCCTAATGTAAAATAATTTCATCTTGTTAAAGCTTAATGAACTAAATTTGATAGCATGATAATAATAAATGCGATGAGAAATTTAGTGATAAAAATAACAACATGACAAATGATTTTAATATTCTATTAGTAACTCATATTACTTTGGAATTTTGATATATATTAGATAACTCTCATATGATGATCAGTTAAATTTTTCAGAGTTATTCATCAAGAGAGAGAGGAATCATTATCATCTTATTTTTGTTAGAAAATATTCCACCGGGCATATTGTAATACTGAATTTTTATATGTATAATAATGGTTTTTAGTATTCTATTGGTAATTCCTAATTGGGTGAAGTTTAGATTATATGTCTAAAAGTATATTTCAATTATCATATTAAAGTTTCACAATTTGTGGATATCATTTAAAGAGTGAAATAATTAATGTCAATTAACTTTTCTGAAAGAATAATCTGTTAAAATAAAATAAAATATAATATTAGGGTTTATTTGAAATTTAACCAAACACCTCAAATTGATCTATGTCAATGATATAACACCCTATTTTATCTCATAATTCGTGATTCCTAGAAAAAAATTCTAGAGAGAGAGGGAGATTTAGGATTTGGAGGAGGAAAGGAGTGGATACGTTGAGCTCGAGTTTGATTTTCCTAGAAGTGATGAAATCAAGTAGGTTAACGTTTGTTATGTAGATTTTCATGGTGATTTTCTGTCCTATGTATAAATTTCGTCCCTCCTTTGATTTAAACAAAAAAGATATCAAATCACCATCTTTCCTCTTTCTTTCACCTCAGTCTTCATTTGTAGAGTTCTTGAGTTGAAAGGAGGAAGAAAAGGACTTAATTCTTAGAGTTTGAATTGGATTCAAGGATATGATTGGGTTATATTTTTGAGGTTTTTAACACCTAAGTTGAGTGGGTAAAAGAATTGTTCATATAGTGTTATCTCGGTCTAACTTTGGGATCAAACGCATGGAAACACAAGATTTGAGGCATCAAATAGTGTTATCTCGGTCTAACTTTTGGCATACTTGAAGATAATGACAACTAAGATAATTTTATAATTTGGGATAAAAATAAATTTCCTTGTGATATGGGTAAGTGAATTTAATAAATGCTTGACAAGAAAGTTTTTCCTATTAAATATATTCCAACAAATCTCAAAAATTAGATATAAGTTGGGAGATATATTACTGAGCTCCCTTCCAAGTTTAATAGGAAAAGGAGGTTCCCACGAACCAATAAAAAACCATGAAGATAGAGGTACCTACTAGTGGTAATCAATTTATGTTCATGTAATGCTCGGGCCCACTGTCCAAGGCTCTAGCAGAGTTTCAAGAATGGCGATCGGCCCCACATACCACCATGAGCCTTAACTGTGCACTTTGTCCTCACTCACGCACAAGCTAGGATCAAATTCCTTACTGGTCACCCATCCTAGTACTACTCTAGGTTGAGCATGCTTAACCACATAGTTCTTTAGTGGTGGGCCCCCTGAAAAGGAGGTGCACCTTGGTGATATGGGTAGTCCAATCATTCCTTTTAAGATCATTTTATCTGATGCCTCAAATCCCAGGATGTTACAATCTCCCCATTTAGACTCTTGACGTCCCCATTTAGGCTCACTATATGACCGCATAATCTTTTTCCATTTCAATGCAGACCCAACATGACCATGTACACCCAGCTCCTGATCATGGCTACCAACTCAAGGGTGGATCCACCACCACGGATAGTCCTTTACAACATGCCTGGACCATATGGATCAAATAATTGAATGCCACAAGCCCATGTGGGCCCCACCTAATGGAGGGGTTAGGCTCTGATACCATTTGTAATGCTCGATCCCACTACCCAAGGCTCTAGTAGAGTTTCAGGAATGACGACTAGCCCTGGAGACCACCACTAGTCTTAACTGTGCACTTTGTCCTCACTCATGTACAAGCTAGGATCAACTTCCCAACCGATCACCCATCCTGGTACTACTATGGGTTGAGCATGCTTAACCATAGAGTTCTTTAGTGATGGGTTACCTAAAAAGGAGGTGCACCTTGGTGATATGGATAATCCAATCATTCATTTTAAGATCATTTTATCTAAGGCCTCAAATCTAGGGATGCTACAATTCCATTATTGTAAGAGAGAAAAAAAGGATATCTAGAAGCATCTTTTTGACACCAAACTCGGATAGATACCAAATATGATATTGTAAGAAACATACCCAAATTTGGGACCAATTGGAGGAAGTATGAGAGAGATACATAATTTATAAGTTTCTAGGAAGTGGTTAATTTCTTTGATAATAATAATGTGTCACATTTAATGTGACTGGGACTTTGGGGAGGTAAGTTCTTGGCTCCTTTAATTGCTACACATCCTACTGGCCCTTCAATATCATATGGATGATCCTAAGATCATCTTCTACCTCTAACAGAAAAGGAAAGCAGGTGTTTTTCTTCCTCTTCGACCCCCAACCCTATTAACTCTCTCTCTCTCACTTGTTTCTATAACCCAGATAAAGTCTTTTCATCACTCTCATTTCTTCCTATTGAACCTTGTGATCACCTATTTGCAACTCACTTCCTAGCCTCTCACTCGAGCAACGGGTTTCCCATCTTGATCATGGGGTATCACCCACTATAAAACCACCCATATGGATTCGTATCTCCTCCAAAAAATGCACCCACACCCATGAGCATGAAGAAGGGGCACAACATCCCCTATTCTCCCTCATTGTTGCCTCCCCACGAGGAAGCCTCACTCCTAGGGTGTCTCGGTAATAGAAAATAACCGCCTCAGCTTCGCGAGGCCAAGCCAATAGTGACCAGCTAGTTCTTGAGCCCCACCTACTCCTTCCTCTCCTCTTTCCCTTCTACTCCAGCAAGCATCTCCGCCGCGGCTATTACAATTCCTCACACAAAGAAGGGAAGCAACAACCATCTGATCGGTGACTGGGTTAACCAGTCTCTTTGATCTAATGGCTTGGTGATGAAGCAGCCCTTCATCTATTATCCATTTCTTGTATTTGAATCCTTATCATGCCACTGAAACACAGATCTAGGAAAGGATCCGTGGATGATTTGGCAAGAGCTTGGCCCAATCAGAAATTGTCACATCATTAAAAGCAAAGGTAAATTCCTAGAATATGATTGGATTTAGTATTATCTTGTAAAATTTGTAGTAAATAATTAGCTAATCAAAATATAGAAAAATTATTTACCAAATTGATTCAAAGATGTATAATCCATATAAAGTACTTTCAGAATCTAATTATGCTTCCTGTTCCAAAAAGTAAACCTAGAACTTCTATAAAAGGTAACTGATATGTGGAAACCCTAGACATGGATGTTAAAATGTTGAATACATTGAATGCTTTTAGTTCATGTTATAATCTAATGTTGTTGAATATAATGGGAATCTAAGATTATGATGATAATGATAGTGTATATCTAGGGTTCCTTAAGTGAATGATCATCAACATGTGTACTTTGGGTTTTGAAACCAAAGATCGTAACTTTTTATGTTATTAATGTACATAATTAGATATAGGCGTACATAATGAAAGGACATGGTGAATCTAATAATTATGATTTCACCTAATGTTTGATGTGAAATGGAACTAGGGTTTCTACCCTTATTCCTTAACTAATCATGAGATAACTCTAAACCCTAGATTAGGACTCGAGCAGGGTTTAATCTGAATAATATGATGGTGACACTTTAGGATATATATACATGCAGATCAAATGTTGATTGCTTGGATCCATTATTTGCTTGCTTGATTGGATGATATGATTAAAGTACTTGAAGTATGATTGCATGGTCTGCATGGTTCTACATTGAGGTACATGGTTATGATTATGAATACTTGCATTATTGAATGTCGGTGTTTGATAAGGATTTCACAAGGATTGATGAAATAAACTATTGGATGTTTATATACATTATGTTCAATAATAATGCCACTAAGAGTATCACATAAAGTAAGATATCATACTTTGAACCCTAGGATGACATATATCAAGGGGTAATGCACAAGAGCCCGGAGGGGACTATGATTATGCCAAAGAGAGCATATCAAGTATGGGTTAGAATATGTAATGAAATTGTTAGTTCTTATTTGAAAGTAATTGATTGCTTGTGTGTTTTATTTTTTAGTGAATCATGCTCCTTTTATTGTGTGTTATTCTATTACTTGCACAATTTTCTTTGCATGCCACATACACAGTATAAAAATATACTAATCTGCATTTTGTTTGTCGGTTATTTAGGTAATTGCAAGATATGAAGATATCAAGACATGATGAATCACATGAAATCAATTGAAGGATTAGTCAGATGCCTCTTCTCATATGTATTAGTACCATGTTGGAAATTCATGTAAACTCCTTAGAGGAGCACATTACATATCTTGTAAACAATATTTGTGAAATAATGGAAATTATTTGCTATTATTTGTTATTTGATAAATTTGTATCTTGGGAATTTTAGGTAATGGCTCTCAATTTTAAGGTCTTTTCTTAGTTGGGGGACGCTAAAAAGTGAGGTCGTTAAGTGAGGATATAAGAGAGTTGTAATGAGGATATGTAACATTATTTCTTTATTAATAAAGTATATCTCCAATTATCAAGTCTTGCGTACATGCAAGTGTAAGAATTAGAATGAATGGATTAGAAATGTGTCTTTATGCTTGAAATAAGATTAGAGAAATCAATATTTAAATTTCCTTGCAAAGTTGGTTATTTGAAAGAATGTGAGAAACCCAAGAGTTTGAAATAATCATGGGAAAAATTTAAGAGTGATCTTTGTATTATGTTTAGTACTCAATTTATACCCTAGTCTCATGATTAGTGGATATTATGAGATGTGGGTGTAACACATATGGAGTCGACATTGTAGACAACACTCTTGGTTTCAATAAACTATTATGCAATATTAAAGGAATTGGAACCATGATTAATACAAGAAACTGAATAAAAATAAGGTATAATAATTAAATATGTGTGCAAAAGAGAATGACCTCTTAAGGGAAGGAAGTTGATCTCAAAAGCACCACGATCGCAATATTGGCCATGTCATGCCATATCATTAATTATTATAGGAGAGAGGAGAAAATATTATGCAAAGCACACTTCATTTTATGGATGTATTTTGAACATGATGTGAATAGGATCAAAGGTTATGTTACAAGGCACAATAATGTAATGCACTCTAGACATTGAAGCACCATATTGCCAATATATGCAGTAGTCAAGAGAAATAAAGGTGATCACCATATGAAGCAATGTCATTAAATGTATGCCATGAATGATTTTCTTTTTGTTCATTGGGCCTCAAGAACCATTTAAAGAAATATATGCAAGCAAAGAAAGACACAACAATGCAACCTTACTTTTCTAAAGAGGCACATCACAATCTCTCATTTTGCTACAATATAAAGATTGATAGTAATGAGAACTTTGCAAACATTATTTATGTGGACAAATAATGAAAATGGAATACCACTTATTGTTACAAGCAATAGTAGACAATTGCAATTTTATTAAGAGGTTCACAGGCCAATTAATAATTAGATAAGAAATGATAGAAAAAACATAGTAGGAAAAACAAATAAAGTGAGTAAGAAAACTTGAACTGGATTGTTCTCTTGAAGAAGAGAGACATTAATTAGAGAAATGAGCACTCATCTATCCTCTATATGTGTATATTTCTTCCAATCAATATGGTCACAAACCTTTATTGGAAGGTTGTCTCGCTCACACATAGATGATTGACAACAGCAACATTGGTGCAGCTCATTTGTTGTTACGTAACACCACCCAAAAAATATTATCAAGAGAAGAGAAGGGATGGAGAAGGATTTTTCTTACACATGAGATAAATTCCACAAAAGAAATCTGCAGTATTAGGAAGCAGCTATGCAAAGCGACAGCAGTAGGGCAAAAAAATATGAAAGGCAGACTTGTGTAGATTTGTGAGATCTAAGATTTGAAAATTTTTATTTGAAGTCTACCCTATGCCCAGTGCATTATTTATATAATTTCCACACTCAATCATATTTCCAATTTTACTCAATCAAATAACCACTCTTGTACACATATAAGGAATACAAAGAGTCCCTTTCTAATTCAAAAGGAAAATGGGGAGTCCCTTTCTAATTAAGAAAAAATATGAGGAGTCCCTTTCCAATTCGGATAGAATTAATTAACTAGTTGTGCAAAAAAGAATATGGAATAAAAAGATAATTTCCTAGTCCTAATCATAGTTTTCACTAAAGACAAAAACTACGTTATCCTCCATGCTCCTATGTACTAGATGCACCTACATTGGGCTTGACCCATGCTAACATTACTACACTGTAGCTAACAATCCCCCACAAAGTTCAATGTTGGTGTACTCTTCCACTCAGTCCTTCATATGGTGCTTTCAACAGGTGCCTTTAGGTTTGAACCATGCTTGAGTTATCCATCCTAGACCCCCCCACAGGAACTAGGTGAACTCACATCTTGAATTTGAACCTTGGATGCAAGAGTATCAGTTGGTAACAACACAATATACACAATGACAACAAGCAAAAACAATGCATCAAAGGACATGCATCCAAAGTAAGAATCATGATTGATATCAGGGAACAACCCAATTCTCCTATTGCGGCCAACATAACATCAATCATTTAGTTTGAGTATCTAAGGATATACTACAACATCTTTTCCTAGAACTCAACACCATTTATAGACTAATCTCTTACTGATTTGTAGTCATGACACTAATAGGTTTTCAAGGGATAGAGTCATAGATGCTAAAATATCAAGTAAATTACACAATGTCAAGCAATTCACCTGGAATTTTGTTATCATCACATTGAACACAATTTGTGGGATCTCCAATCTTTTGGGTTGGGTTTCTGCATCCTGTGAATCATGAGGGGTTTGAGTCCCATCCTTGACTTGGATTTCTCAACTAAGGCCAAAGTAAGACCTTAAGTCAAATCATCTATTGTATTTTCTTTTGTAGCTACATAATCCACAACCACAACCCCATTAGACACTAGCTCCCTTACAGTCTTGAGTTTGACTTCTATGTATCTACATTTTTTTCTATTGTACTTGAAACTCCTTATTTTGGGAATAGTTGTAGTTCTATCATAGTGAACTTGTAGGAAGCATCTTCTTAACCATAGGTAAACTAGACATGAGTACATGTCATCATTTAGCTTCCAATCTAGTTTTGTCTAAAGCACACAACTCAACCTCTAAGGTGGACCAAGACAATATAGTTTATTTCTTAGACATATAGAAATAACACATCCTTCCAACAGGAATACATTATAGATACACAGTTGCTCCCAGAGTTTATTGCAACTAGCTTGCATCGCTATATCCTTTGATTAAATAAGGATATTTTCCATAATGTAGCCCAAGGGAACTATTTCCTTTGATATATCTCAACACTCTATCAAAAGCTTCCTAATGGGTTTTTTGGGACAAATGGCATATCTACTAAATTTTCTCATGACAAACACAATGTTTGGTCATTTGTAGTTCTTAAGATACATCAAATTTTTTATACTCTATGAGTATCATAGCTAAGAACAAAGGAACGCTAGAATCATTATTAAACAAGGGATTGGATGGATCATATGGAGTCTTAACATGTTTACATGATGTGTATTCAAACCTCTCCAGTATCTTCTCAACATAGTGAGACTGAGAGAGTGTAATACCATCAGTAGACCTTGTAATTTTCAGCCTTAAAATCATATCAACGACACCTGTGTCTTTCATCTCAAAATTTCTACACAAAAAATGACTTTGTCTCATTTACTAAGTTCATATTGAGACCAAAAAGCACGACATCATCCACATATATGCATAAGATGACAAATCTATCTTTAATGATATTGCAGTAAACACACTTGTAAAAATCATTAGAAACAAAGCTAAAACATGAAATCACATAATTAAATACGTCATGCCATTGTTTAGGGGCTTCTTTTAAGCCATATAAACTTGACAAGTTTCAACACATTGATTCATTCTCACATCCCACAAAACCTTCAGCTTGTTCTATACATATGTCCTCTTGACAATACCATGTAAGAAAGCAGTCTTCGCATCCATATGATTGGTAGAGAGTTATAATGGGAATCTAGTGTTATGAGGACACAAATTATGGCAATGCAATAAATTGGAAAATTGGTATCAAAGTAATCTATTCTTCACATCCTTTTTTGTGTACCCCTTCGCAACCAATCTAGCCTTATACTTATTGATTTTCACATCTATATTGAGTCTCTTTTTAAATATCTATTTACATTTACTATAGAACTAGTAGGAGGCAAATCCACCATTTCCAAATTTCCATTTAAAAGAATTGATTGTCTTTTATCATTAACAGATTCCTTTCAAAACATAGCTTCTGGCAAAGCCATAGCTTGTTTGAAGGTTTTGGGATCATCCTCAACTTTTAAGTGAAGAACTCACTTCCAAAGTCCTAAGATGCCCTTGGCCATTTACCTTTCCTTGGTTCAACCATGTCTTTATTATCATTTGATTCAGAAGTGCTATGTTCTGAGTTGTCCATCACATTTGTCATCCTTTGCAAGTGCCCAAAAATGGAACCTGTGGTGAATGGATCCTCTGAAAAATATCCTTGGGAACACTTGACTTCACGGGAAAGACATATTCAAAACATGTTACATCATAAAGTTTGTGTTTTTACTTATTTCTTACATATTTTGAAATTTTCTAATGCCTCATTTTTACTTTTTAAGCAAATAGACATAACATTATTTACTAGCTTCATCAATGAAAGTTATGAAATAACATTTTTGATCCCTAATTGCAGTCTCATTAAATTAGCAGATATAAATATTCACCAAATCCAAAGTTTTAGAATTCCTTTCAATAGAACGAATAGACTTTCTGGACAATTCAGCTTGCACAAAAATTATACATCTACTTTTATTAATTTTAAATTTTGAGATCAAATCCAGATTCTTCATATGTCTCACAGGGCCAACATTCACATGACACGAACGATAATTCCTTAAGTTAGGTAATACAAGATTTAAACAATACATCTTCATTTAAATTAAAAAAAATGAAACATAAGGTTCTATATAAATCTTAAATAAGTTCTCCATATCACAAAAATATCACTTGTCAAAATATTAACCATCGCAAACATGGGTAACCATTACTTCAGTGCATTTGTAATATATTCGTGAACCATCTCCAATTAATATTGCACCACAAATAATACTACAATGAATAGATGAAACATGTGTGACAATGTGACGTGTCAAAACATTTTTGGAGTGAAGATACATACCCACCCTTCATTTCCTTTGGATTTTGTTGATATTGAATTGTCCAAACATATAGATCAACATAAAGAGGTCTTGTAAGACGCACATAGATACTTATCAGCACAAACATGTACATTAGCCCCAGCATATATAATCCAATATAGAAGTTCAAATATAGAAAGGATTTCATATTTAATAGAAATGCACCCATCATTGAGGTTCAAGGAAGTAGTCATCATGTTGACCACGACCTCTGCAACTGCATAATAAGTAGCTTTCTATGCTTTTTTATAGACAATCCTTATTTCAGTGGCAAATATGTCCACAAGTCCAACATTGTTTGTTCTTTGGTTTCTTTTGAATCTTTACACTGGAATTTTTTTATTTTTGTTATTATCAGTCGTAAGATTGACAATATGGTTTATATCAACCAGTACCTTGACCATTGCCTCTTTCAAGTGTTCCTCCTTTATTTTAATATCTAGCATAAGTTCACTTAGGGTAATTTCATGCTTCTAATGCTTGAGATTCAGCCCAAAAGCCTCATAAGACTTAGGGAACTTTTCAATGATAGACATAACAATGAATTGTTAGGTATATTCATCTTCGCTTCAGAGAGGTTATGGTACAAGTTCTATAAATCATGTACCTGATCAAAAACTAATTTACCATTTACCATCAAAATAAAAAAATGGAGTAAGAATATTTTTAAAACCCTAATTCTCTGTTGTATATTTCTTATTTAAAACATCCCATAGAACTTTCTAGTCTTGAAAGGAGGTTTAGAGTAAACATTATATAACTTATTCAGTAGTGCTAATAGGATACATTATCTACACAACTGGTCACCCTCCTTCTAGTCAAGGATTTTCTTAGCGTTCTCAGGATTTTTTTCATCAGGTACATGTTCATTATGTACAATATAGTCATGAAATTCTATCATTCTAAGCTAGATATCCATCCGACTTTGCCAGTGAGCAAAGTTAGTGCCGTCAAAATTTTGAGGCATACGAAAAGTGTCAATTTTACATATACCACTTATTTTTAGATTTTAAAACAGTGTTACAAGCAATAACAGACTATTACAATTTTATTAACAGGTTTATAGGCCAAGTTAATAATTAGATAAGAAATGGAAGAATGGACATAGTAGGAGAAACAAATAAATTGAGTTAGAAAACTCAAACTGGATTATTCTCTTAAAAAAGAGAGACGTGAATTAAAGAAATCAGAGCTTTGTTGCCCTCTAGATGCACATTATTTTTTACATTTGATATGGTCACAAACCTGTGTACACGGTCGTCTCGGTCGTATGTAGATGAGAATCAATAACACCATCGGTGCAGCTCGGTAGTCATCAGGTATTACCACCCAACAGATCACATCAACAGAAGAAAAGGGATGAAGAAGGATTTTTCTCGCACAGAAGATGAACTCCACGAGAGAAATTTGTAGTGACAGAAAGCGGCTACGCAAAGCCACGTTGGTAGGGCAACAAAACACGAATGGCAAACTCATGTCTTAGATCTGTGAGATCTGAGATCTAAAATCTATGATCTGTGTCAACCCTGAGCATAGTGGCCTCATTTATAGCACTTCCATGCTCCTATCTCAGTTTGACGCAATCACACGACAATTCTTATACAAACAAAAGAAATACTAGGATTTTATTTCCAATTTAGAAGGAATATGATGAGCCAAGGATTATGTGGAGTCCCTTTCCAATTTGAAAAGTATTGATTAAACAATTAATTAATTAAGTAGTTATCTTATTATGTAAAAAAATATAGAATATAGAAGATAGTTTCCTAGTCTTATTCTTAGTTTGCATAAAAGACAAAGACTACATTCCCCCAGTACTAGAGGCGTCTATATTGTGTTTGACCGATGCTAACTATAATTAGCCAAGGCTAATATAGCTAGCACGTATTTGGTGATTTAAACAATACTACGTGTATAATATATAAGAAATACCACCCAACAAGTATACATATTACTCTTATCATTTATTTTTTCACCAATGTTTCAGGAATACGTACACTAGGATATAAGTAGTTGTTGCGTCATAATTTTAATCGTTTGTTGCCCGCGGATTCAATTACACTCCAAATCGAAATGGAATCCTAGTGCACCGATAACTTGAGTCTTAGTTCACAGTGAGCACAAAAGTAGGAGCACATGTATATGAATCTATCAGTGCTACTATATAAATTTTGATGTTTACGCTCATGTTCCCTTAATTTCTCTTCCGTTAATTTGTGCTGGGTTCAACCATCACCGATGGGGTTGGGTCTTCGGTGTTGTGCTTCTAAATGATGAAACAATTGAATAATCATGTATCTATTTGTCTGCTAACGGATTTGAGTCAGAGGGTTGGATCTCTGTTGTGCATGTCGACAGTGGATACAGCAAATTCAATACATCTCGGTGTCTCATCCAACCATCCGCTGGTAGATTTTCCATCGGGGTAGTTGAGATCATGTCATGGATTCATTAGTTAGAAAATAGACAGAAGTGGGGCACTGAAGATTTGGACCCATCCCAGTTGTAAAATTTCTGTCCTAGTCACGAATGAATGTAATCTTATATTGCTTTTCTTGTAACGGTCTCTCAGTATATACTTCCAAAGGAGGATACGTCCTCAACAACAAGAAAACTCTTCCCTGTTGCGTCTTCTTTCCGCGGACGTCCTCTCACGCCATATCTAGGGCTAATTTGGTAGGGTGTATTAGGAGGTAGTTGTATGATTTGAAAAACGGAAGGTTTGTTAGTGTTGATTTTAAGCTGCACACTATGTATTTGGTTAGAGGCGGGCAGGACTTCAGGATTTGATTCGCGTCCCTTTGGTTAGATGCGATCCCACACCCGTCCGTCTACTGTCCGTAACAATCGGTACGTGTTCTGGAGAGTGGTTGGCGCTTTCCGCACCCGACCACCCAAAATTTTGGCGCGGTACAAAATCATTACTTTTCTGCGAAAGAGCGGCCAACTATGCAGTACAAAATCGCTGAATTTTCTTTCACTTTTGGTAACCAAATAAAAACGCTGCTTGAACTCCTTGAATTCATTTGTCACTCTTTAAACTTACACCGTACCAAACTGGCCCCTAGTTGAATATGTCCCCATACAAGGGGGTACGGATATGGTATCTCTTCCTAGTTCCCTCCCTGTCACTCCTCGTCTTCACTGATCAGTCGGTCGGTGGGTTGGTCGTCATAAGTGAATATCGTTGCGGGCCTCACTCATCTCACTCTGTCCCGACGCGCACGACGAGATCATTCGCATCATGCGCTGTAATCGCGTTGCATGATTCCAAAACAGGCTTGGCTTTTAACTAATAATGCAGCTTTTATATATTGACATCTGTAGATAGAATTATATCTGATTATTATTATCATGGTCGGGCTTAATCTTAGTCATGTTGGGGTCGGCAATATGAATTATTTTTTTTCAATCAACTCTAATATGGACCATATTCTGATCAATATGTAAAAATTTTAAATCTTGTTTCATAATTCTTTTCAAATTAATTTAGGTTTGTCTCTGCTTTTTTTTTCATTTTGTTTTACTCCATTACCGCTTCGAATAGGTGCATTTGTCCTTTGGCTTTCTATATCATTTTAAACGGCCTTCATACAACTTGACATCAATGTTCACGCTTTCTATATCATTTTAAACGGCCTTCATACAACTTGACATCAATGTTCACCACCCCACAGTATAGAGTATTATATCTATATTATATAAATATATACATATACATATAATGAACAAATAGATATAGAGGTCGGTTTCATTCATTTGACATCCGTGGCGGAGCCACGTTGAGGCCTGGTGAGGCTTGTGCCTCACTAAGTTTTGAAAACTAATACTACCGTGCCAGTAGAGTACTTGGTCTTGATTTGTGCATTGACATTAGACTAAGTAGTATTAGTGAACAACTCACAGACTGTCCAAAACCCACATAGTTATGAGACGACTCGGGAGGCCAATTAGGTAGCCTGCATTTCAGCTTAACCTCCGTCGTAGCTGGTATGCCATCCTGTTTGGCTAGCTTTGTTATAATTTTTTATGGACTATGAACATACAATGTCAGGCACTCGTATTTTCAATTGACTGTTAATCAAAATTTGCACAAAGATGATCTCCTACATGAACGAGTAATGCTACATTATTATTTATGTTTCTTTGACCAATCGTCGGTTAAGAAGACAAGGTTTGTTTGCTTATTTATTTATTTAAGTTTGGTACTTTATTTTATTTAACACTAGTTACGGCTGGTTCTTTCGGTCACCTTTTTTTTAATTGTTGAGTTGTCAAGTAATAATAGTTTTTGGATACTTTCGTTCTTTGCTTTTAATTGAGGCCACTACAGATTTCTTTTTATTTAATTGTGGTGAACATGAATAGATTGTGTTGACAGTGATATCCTTGCCTTCTCTCGTAACTTTCTTGAGGTGTTTAACTCTTTATATCAAGTTGAAGTATTAAAAATTCAATTACATTTGATGGAGAAAAATTGACATTGTTTTCTAAAGAAGGGCGAGTAGTGTGCAACAACGAAATGAGGCATGTGGTTATTCATCATATATACTCTTTCAATGTTTCTCGCAGTCACAACTATTCTAGGACCAAAGTCAAAATCTATCTTTGGGTGCACTCTTCTTTTACCTTTTTTTTTAATAGTGTTCTTGATTGGTTTAACTTTCCCCTATTAGTTAAATTTATATCAACTATAGATAAAATATTTTTAGTTAAGAATAAACACTCTATCAAAGCATTACTTGCCGAAACAAAGTGGATCACCTAATGAAGTGGGTGCGGTTAGACTAAATATTCATTTCATGTCTTAAATTGGGAACAGATAGCTCAAATTTAAAATATATAATATATAGTGGACCCTACGATTGGACTATTAATTTCACATTATTACTCTTGCGTACGTGTTTGGAAAAGCATAGTTAACAATATGTCATATAAAGACACCAACATGAACTCCCCTAATCTCATTCATCATTTTTACCTATATTCCGATGTAATTCATCACAAACAATTTGTTATCACACAAATATCATAAACATGTGCCTCACCCACTTTCAGATCCCGGCTCCTGCAACTGAAAGCCCCAGTGGGAACGTGAGTGACGAATGGAGATGAGGGAAGAGAGAAGATTATTTCTGTCTCTCGCCCCTACCTTCGTGGTTCTTGGTTGTTTTTGTTATGTTTATTCATCTACCCTGGCCGACATGCAGCTCATGTAATGTTTTATTCATCTCTCTCTCTCTCTCTCTCTCTCTCTCTCTCTCTCTCTCTCTCTCTCTCTCTCTCTCTCTCTCTCTCTCTCTCTCTCTCTCTCTCTCTCTCTCTCTCTCTCTCTGAGTGTTGTCGGCATCTTACCTAACCAGACACCAGCGGCGATTTAGGAAGCAGGAACCCACCGGACGGGATCTCGAGATCCGGATCCAACTCTTTCCGACGCCAGTTTCTTTTCCTCTCCGGAAGTAGGCAGTTGCTGTCAGCGACATGCACCGACTAACTGTTGTTTTAAAATAGGTTATTGTCGTTTATGCAACAGCGTCAGGGGCAATTTAATTAACAGTGCAGGCAGATCCAAGATAAAATTCGAAGAACAAGCAATGCAGGAGAACAAAATTAAGAGTTAGATTCGCAAACCAGATCGTTCGTTGAGAAACGAACGTGTTACTTAAAGAAACCAGTGTCCGGCAATTCTCGCGGATAGGCACCGTTCTCCCAGTCTCGATCCGGCACGAACCTGGAAGTTGCACGTCTTGCTCGCGCACGTCGCACTGCTACCAGTGCAGCACAGCCACCGCAGGTACCACCGCCTGACAGCTGCGTCTGAGGGAAGGACGACGAGTCTCGCTTCGCACAGGAGGACAACTCCGCAAAGCAACTCCGGGGACGACGACTCTCGCACTCGGGATTAGGGTTCACAAAACACACGGCGGCAGAAAAACTGTTTTCGGGGTGTTTAACCCTAATGACCGGAGTCATATAAATAGTCACGTACGTCCCTAATCCTATTCCCAGTTAGACGCAACACTCGGTTGCTCTCGTACACAATACGGGAATAATCCGTAAAAGAGGATTTTAACCGGAGTCATATAAATAGTCATGTACGTCCCTAATCCTATTCCCAGTTAGACGCAACACTCGGTTGCTCTCGTACACAATACGGGAATAATCCGTAAAAGAGGATTTAAGAAATCCGAATAAGAAAGCAACAATTAATTACACGAGTAATTAATTACGTAGTTGTATCCTAGTGCAAAAAGAAGACGGAAGACATTCTCCACAATCCACAATCCACAAGCCCGAGCCCGAGCCCGAGCCCGAGCCCGGCCCGACCAGGCCAGGCGAGGCGTGGCGTGGCGCGCGCGCGCGTGCGTGCGTGCGTTGTGATGTGGTAACCCCACCCACCAAGGAGGTGAGCATACCTCCTTCCTAGGACTCTTTTGGACACTAGTGCCCCATGTGATCCTACATATGAGGACCACAAAAGTTCTAGGTGTGAGCAATATGGGATAAAACTTCTTTGCCATTTGCACTAGAAACAACACTACATTCTCACATGTACTTGCTGCACTACATTGGGCTTAACCCATGCTAAATAAGTGATTACCACAATAGCCTAGCTACATAAGTGAGCTGCTACAGTAACTAGCTAATAGTTACAGCAGTTACGTAACTAACAGCTAACGATAATCAGTTATCTAACAATCCCCCACAAAGTCCAATGTGTAGTGTGCTCTACCATTCAGTCCTCCATACTGTGCTTTCAGTAGATACCTTTCGGTTTGAATCTACCTGAGTTATCCAACTGTGACCCCTGTAGGAACTAGGTGAACAAAAGTCTTGAACCTGACCTGAACCTTGGGTACAAGAGTATAGGTTGGTAACAACACAATAAAGACATGGTAGTAAAGAAAAACAATGCATTAAGGCCATGCATACAAAATAAAAATCATGATTGATAACAGAGAACAACCCAATTCTCCTGTTGCGGCCTACACAACATCAATCACTTAGCTGGAGTCTCCAAGGATGTACTGCTAACATCATGTCCTAAGACTTGACACCATTAAGAGACTAATCTCTTACTAACTTGCAGTCATGACACTAACAGGTTTCCCAGGGAATAGACACACAGATGCAAGAAGCATCAAACAAGAATACATAGTGTCATTTGATTTACCCGACAGCTTGTTATTACCACATTGAACCCAATTTGTGGGATCTCCACTCTTTTGGGTTGGGTTGCTACTGTCTGCAAATCTATAGGGGTTTCAGTCCCATTCCCAACCTGGATTTTTCCACTAAAGCCAAAGTAAGACCTTTAGTGAAAGGATCAGCTGTATTATCTTTGGTACCGACGTAGTCCACAGCCACGACCCCATTAGACACTAACTCCCTTACAGATTTCAATCTGACTTGGATGTGTCTACGCTGTTTTTGATTGTACTTGGAACTCTTTATCTTAGCAATAGTTGTAGTGCTGTCACAGTGAACTGAAATTGCAGGAAGCGGCTTCATTACCATAGGTAAACTAGACATAAGTCCATGTAACCATTCAGCTTCCAATCTAGTTTCATCTAAAGCACACAACTCTGCCTCAAAAGTGGACCGAGACAATATGGTCTGTTTCTTAGACCTCCAGGAAACAACTCCTCCTCCCAACAGGAATACATATCCTGAGACACCATTACTCCCAAAATTCACGGCAATCCAGCTTGCATCACTATATCCTTCGACTACGGAAGGATGTTTACCATAATGCAGCCCAAGGGAACGTGTTCCCTTGATATACCTCAGAACTCTGTCAAGAGCTTCCCAATGGGTCTTGTCGGGACAACTGGTGTATCTACTTAACTTGTTCACAGAAAACGCAATGTCTGGACGTGTACAGTTCATAAGATACATCAAACTTCCGATAATCTGAGAGTATCGTAATTGAGACACTGGAACCCCAGTCTCATTCTTGAACAAGGGTTTGGATGAATCATATGGAGTCTTAACAGGTTTACGTGATGTGTACTCAAACCTCTCCAGTATCTTCTCAACATAGTGAGACTGAGAGAGAGTTATACCATCAGTAGACCTTATGATTTTAAGCCCTAAAATCACATCAGCGACACCCATATCCTTCATCTCAAACTTGCTACACAAGAATGACTTTGTCTCTTTTACTACTTTCATATCGGAACCAAAAAGCAGGATATCATCGACGTATAAGCATAACAAAATGAATCCATTATCGACAACCTTGCAGTAGAGACACTTATCAAATTCATTAGAAATAAAGCCAAACGATGATATCACATAATCAAACTTCTCATGCCATTGCTTAGGGGCTTGTTTCAAGCCATATAATGACTTAACAAGTTTACACACTTTGGACTCATTCCCACGACCCACAAATCCCTCAGGTTGTTCCATATATATCTCTTCTTGAAGATCACCGTTTAAGAACGCGGTCTTCACATCCATCTGATGGATATAGAGATTATAAATGGAAGCCAATGCTATAAGCACTCGGATTGTGGTCATACGGGAAACAGGTGAATAGGTATCAAAATAATCTATTCCTTCCCTTTGTGTGTAACCCTTAGCAACTAACCTAGCCTTATACTTATTGATTGTCCCGTCTGCATTAAGTTTCTTCTTAAAAATCCATTTGCAACCAACTGCAGAAAACCAGGAGGCAAATCAACCAATTCCCAAGTTCCATTCGAGAGAATTGATTGGATTTCATCATTAACGGCTTCTTTCCAAAACTTTGCTTCTGGAGATTCCATAGCTTGTTTGAAAGTAACAGGATCATCCTCAACATTGTAAGTGAGAAACTCACTTCCAAAGTCCTTTGATGTCCTAGGCCGTTTACTTCTCCTTGGTTCAACTATTTCTTCAGAATCATCAGATTCAGAAATAGCTTGTTCTGAGTCGCCCCCCACATTTGTCATCCTTTCCACGTGCTCGGGAATGAAACCTGTGGTAAATGAATCTTCTTGAGAAACTTCATTGGGCACACCAGTTTTCATAGGAAACACATCCTCAAAGAATGTAGCATCACGTAATTCCACAATTGTATTGACCTCAATGCCAGAGATATCTGATTTTACAATCAGGAATCTATAAGCATAACTTGTCTCTACATAACCTAAGAATATGGCATCAACCGTTTTCGGTCCTAATTTCTTCCTTTTGTGTTCAGGGACAAGTACCTTAGCAAGGCACCCCCACACTCGAAGATATTTAAGACTCGGTTTCCTTCCTCTCCATAACTCAAACGGACTACTCTCTGAATGTTTATGGGGAACTCTATTCAGAATATGGAAAGCCGTATTCAAAGCTTCCCCCCACATAAAGTTGGGTAATCCAGATGTTTGGAGTAAGGTATTTACCATATCTATTAAGGTTCGGTTTTTACGTTTAGCTATTCCATTTGATTGTGGTGAATAAGGAGCAGTTACCTCATGAACTATACCATGTAATTGGAAAAATTCCAAAAACAAATTCGAAGTATACTCTCCTCCCCTATCAGACCTTAATCGCTTAAGTACTTTACCGGTTTGAGTTTCAGCTTCTTTCTTATAAATTTGAAATTTATCCAATGCCTCATCTTTACTTCTAAGTAAATAGACATAACAGTATCTACTCGCATCGTCAATAAAAGTTATAAAATAACGCTTTTGATCTCTCGTAGCAACACCATTAAATTCACAGATATCTGTATGAACTAAATCCAAAACTTCCGAATTCCTATTCACAGAATGAAAAGGTTTCCTAGGCAATTTAGCTTGTACACAGATTTCAAATTTATTGTTGCTAACTTCAGATTTAGGGATCAAATCTAGATTCATCATACGCTTCATTGAGGCAACATTAACATGTCCCAAACGTGAATGCCATACATCGAATGAAACAAGATTCATGCAAACAGAACTATAATCATTCAAATTTAAAACGGAATTTGAAACAGGTTCAACATGAATCTTAAACAAGTTCTCCACGTCACATAAGTACCCCTTGCCAATAAACAAAGAATCACGAAGACGTGTAATAATAGCCTTATTACATTTACAGTCTACTCTATAACCTTCTCTAACTAATATGACGCCACTAAGGATATTGCGTCAAATGGTTGGAACATGTCTGACCCTGTTAAGAGTCAAAATCTTCCCTGAAGGGAACTTCAAGTCCACCCGTCCTTCGCCTTTGACTTCTGCAGAGCTGGAATCGCCCAAAGTCACGGACCGACCTCGAGAGGCTTGATAAGACACAAACAGGGATTTATCAGCACATACATATACATTAGCCCCAGTGTCAATTATCCAATAAAGTGGTTCAAATATAGAGAGAATTTCAGGTTTAATAGACACGTACCCATCATTGAGGTTCAAGGATGTAGTCATCATGTTGACCACAGCCTCCTCAGTTGCAGATGCGGTAGCTTTCTTTGCCTTCTTATTAGGACAATCTTTGTTCCAGTGGCCAACCTGTCCACAAGTCCAACAAGGTTTGTTCTTCGGTTTCTTTTGGATCTTTGCCTTGGGTTTATGTGCATTCTTAGATTTCTTATCTTTGATATTTTTCGTAGAAGTACGATTAACAGTTGGATTAGCATCAGTAGGCACCTTGACCCCTTTCTCCTTTAAGTGTTCTTCTTGTATATTAATATCCATCATTAATTCATCCATGGTGTGTGTCCCTTTGTGATGCTTCAGAGACATACCAAACGACTCCCATGACTTAGGGAATTTTTCTATGATAGACATAACAACAAATTTCTCAGGCAACACCATCTTGGCATCTGAGAGTTCATGAACTAGGAGTTGTAGATCGTGTGTTTGATCAGAAACTGATTTACCCTCAACCATCTGAAACTTAAGAAATTTAGACACACAATATTTTTCAACACCCTGATTTTCAGTGCTAAAATTCTTAACTAACAATTCCCATAATGCCTTGGACGTAGTGACTGGCGGCTTTGAGTAAGAGTCATACAGTTTGTTATTTAAACCAAACAGAATCAACCCGTGGCACGTTTTATCAACCTTCTTCCAATTTGCAATAATGTTTGCATTATCAGGAATTGTGTCATCAGATACAGGTTCAGTTTCACTTAAATACTGATCATATCCCGCAATATTTAGCCAAATTTCCATACGACTCTGCCAACGGGCAAAGTTCGTACCAGTAAACTTTTCAGGCATATTGGTTGTATCAATCCTACATCCCGAATTACCCTGATTTGCCATGTTAATTAACGACAGAAATTGGTTTCTTTAAGACTGTTGTTTTAAAATAGGTTATTGTCGTTTATGCAACAGCGTCAGGTGCAATTTAATTAACAGTGCAGGCAGATCCAAGATAAAATTCGAAGAACAAGCAATGCAGGAGAACAAAATTAAGAGTTAGATTCGCAAACCAGATCGTTCGTTGAGAAACGAACGTGTTACTTAAAGAAACCAGTGCCTGGCAATCCTCGCGGATAGGCACCGTTCTCCCAGTCTCGATCCGGCACGAACCTGGAAGTTGCACGTCTTGCTCGCGCACGTCGCACTGCTACCAGTGCAGCACAGCCACCGCAGGTACCACCGCCTGATAGCTGCGTCTGAGGGAAGGACGACGAGTCTCGCTTCGCACAGGAGGACAACTCCGCAAAGAAACTCCGGGGACGACGACTTTCTCACTCGGGATTAGGGTTCACAAAACACACGGCGGCAGAAAAACTGTTTTTGGGGTGTTTAACCCTAATGACCGGAGTCATATAAATAGTCACGTACGTCCCTATCCCAGTTAGACGCAACACTCGGTTGCTCTCGTACACAATACGGGAATAATCCGTAAAAGAGAAACACTTTCTAATTAGGATTTAAGAAATCCGAATAAGAAAGCAACAATTAATTACACGAGTAATTAATTACGTAGTTGTATCCTAGTGCAAAAAGAAGACGGAAGACATTCTCCACAATCCACAATCCACAAGCCCGAGCCCGAGCCCGAGCCCGGCCAGGCGAGGCGAGGCGTGGCGTGGCGCGCGCGTGCGTTGTGATGTGGTAACCCCACCCACCAAGGAGGTGAGCATACCTCCTTCCTAGGACTCTTTTGGACACAAGTGCCCCATGTGATCCTACATATGAGGACCACAAAAGTTCTAGGTGTGAGCAATATGGGATAAAACTTCTTTGCCATTTGCACTAGAAACAACACTACATTCTCACATGTACTTGCTGCACTACATTGGGCTTAACCCATGCTAAATAAGTGATTACCACAATAGCCTAGCTACATAAGTGAGCTGCTACAGTAACTAGCTAATAGTTACAGCAGTTACGTAACTAACAGCTAACGATAATCAGTTATCTAACACTAACAGATCGGATTTTGTTCTTGTATAAAGATCCCGATATCCTGTTTTTACTGCCCCAGTTAGGCAACTGATTAGTATATGTTTCAAAACCACCCAACGAATGGGAGGTAGGGCTCCAGTGGACTGTATAGATACTAAGTACCGCCAACATTTAATGTTTTCTATCAACCACTCACCCCGAGTTAATTACGTGAATGCCCGGAGTTAATCACGTGAATACCCCGATTTAGTTTCGTGAATAAGAAATGTCCAAAACTTGGAAAATTACCGTCGGAGAATTGGTCGTCGCCTACCATCCATCATCCATGGGCGAATTTATTGATAATGTTAAATCTTTGAGTTTTTTCCTAAAAATCCCTCACCTATCTGAAAATTCCTAAAACCCTCCTCTAGTTTCACAAATCCTAACAAACCCCCTACTACCCATTGCAGCCAGCTACAGCCTTTGCGGCAACGGCTTAGTTCTTTTTTGTTGTTCCTATTTCCAGTCAAATCTATATTGGATTCTGCTGTTTGCTTGGTGTAATTTTTTGTTGCCTTCCTTTTATTTTTCTCTCCAACTCTATCACTATGGAAAAAATATATAGTCCGAGTATATTCTATTTTTAAGATAGAAAATAATTGCTGCATTTCTAAATTCGGATCAGTAACCGATTTTGGTCAGAATTTTGATAAATGCACGTAGGATTGTACAACAATCTAAACACGGACCGGGCCGGTTTGGACCGAACCAGATCGAGATTCGGATAACAAAAATTAATAGACAAGACAGACAGAATAAAGTCGATTTGGAGATCAGACCAGACAGGAAATATCAGTGACTAGATCAGGACCGGACCCACACCTAGATCAAACCGCGACCAGAGCATGTACCAATATTGATGCAATCCTAATGATAAAATAGAAAGAAAAAAATATATAATATAAAAAATGGATGAAAAGTTTGGATGAGTCATTTATAACACAAATCAAGTTACTCAGTTAAATCTTACATACCGTGAGAGTAACTTTGTTGTTATATGACTGTTAAGAATATTAATAATATAATACTTACACATATTAACACATTAACTACTAATACTTACAATTATTATAAAGTTGAATTACATAGTTAATATGTAAGGAGTGTATTTTCTGCAAACATAGTTTACAATTCAACATGCATAGTTCATTTTGTTGTTTATCACCTCAATTTATTACAATATCAAAATTTGTTTAGTGGGTACTTCTTATCGGTGTAAGTGAGCTGCCGATGCTATCAATATTTATATAATGACTGATCATGATATTTATATACTTATTGGTCAATTTTAGAATCGTTAATAATACCTACAACCCTTCATAAATATTAGATCTAATTAATATATATATATATAATATTTTTTATACTCTCTAGTTTAACTGGTACCTGCCGATTTCTATCGATTTTAGATTAGATTGAATTCAAAAATTAGAAGATGTGGACCAGAGCAGTAGTCAAGTCGGTCCAAGATTAGACCAGACTGAAAAATTGGTCTGATCTAGTCCGCCGATCTAGACCAATACTTGTACAGCCATAAATGCACGTGTTAGCAGTTTTTCTTCAGTTTAATCTAGCCAAATGCACCGGTGGACTAGATCAGACAAATTTTTCAGTCCGGTCTAATCTTGGACCGACTTGACTACTACTGTTGTCCACATCTTCTAATTTTTAAATTCAATCCGATCTAAAATCGGTAGAAACCGGTTTGTACCGTTAAACCAGAGAGTATAAAAAATATTATATATATATATATATATATATATATATATATATATTAATTAGATCTACTATTTATGAAGGGCTGTAGGTATTATTAATGATTCTGGAATTGACCAATAAGTATATAAATATCATGATCAGTCATTATATCTATAAATATTGATAGCATTGGCCGCTCACTTACACGGGTAAGAAGTACCCACTAAACAAATTTTAATATTGCAATAAATTGAGGTGATAAACAACAAAATGAACTATGAATGTTGAATTGTAGACTATGTTTGTGGAAAATATACTCCTTACATATTAACTGTGTAATTCAACTTTATAATAATTATAAGTATTAGTATTTAATGTGCTAATATGTGTAAGTATTATATTATTAATATTCTCAATAGTCATATAACAACAAAGTTACTCTCATGGTATGTAAAATTTAACTGAGTAACTTGATTTGTGTTACAAATGACTCATCAAAACTTTTCATCAGTTCTTTTATATTATATAAATTTTTTCTATTTTATAATTAGGATTGTATGAATATTGATACAAGCTCCTGTCACGGTTTGATCTAGGTGTGGGTCCGGTCCTGATCTGGTCACTGATATTTCCTATCTGGTCTGATCTCCAGACCAACTTTATTCCGTCCGTCTTGGTCTATGAATTTTGTTAACCGAATCTCGGTCTGGTTCGGTCCAAACCGGCCCGGTCCGTGTTTAGATTATTGTACAATCCTATGTGCATTTACTGAAATTCTGACCAAAATCGGTTACTGATCCGAGTTTAGAAATGCAACCATTATTTTCTATCTTAAAAATGGAACATACTCGGACTCTATATTTTTCTCATAGTGATAGAGTGGGAGAGAAAAACAAAAGGAAGGCAACAAAAATTACACCAAGCAAACAGCATAATCCAATATATATTTGACTAGAAATTGGAATAAGAAAAAAGAACTAAGCCGTTGCCGCAAAGGCTGCAACCAGCTGCAATGGGTAGTAGGGGGTTTATTAGGATTTGTGAAACTCGATGGGGGTTTTAGGAATTTTCAGATAAGTGAGGGGGGTTTTGGGAAAAAACTCTAAATCTTTTGTTGGATTTCATTTCAATCTATGGCGAGATATTTTGTGTATCATTAGACCATTCAGCCAGTACGTATGGCTTGTAGCGGGACAAATGACATCATTTGGATCTTTGGCTTATAGTAGATGAATGAAATGCGACTCTTTTTTTTTGGATAGTGGGAATTTCACTCTTGTCCAAGGTAGTATGAGAGAGAGAACAGTCAACAGCATACGTGAGGGCCTTTAATCTCTTCCAGTAGGGCCCCAACATGATTCGCTGAAATTCGAATCTGTAACCTGCGATTCACAAACAGCAGGCTTAACCAGCTTAACCAGCTGAGCACAAGTGCATGAAATGCACCTCTGTAATGTCCCCCAGCCACTTTTGTTGAACATGTTGGCGATGGTTTGAAGCCCAAGAGGTCAAAGAAACAGGTGCTAGTTGCCATGAACCCTCTATTGTATCTGATTTTACCTCGACAGCGAATACGGTGACAGGTTCCTCCTCCCTGGCCGCTCCCAATCAATCAGTGACGGAGCCACAGTTCAATCGGGTGAGGCCGCGGCCACATCTCATTGCCGGAGCCAGGTTGCACACAAATGATGCTTTCAGCCTCACTAGAGTTCTGATGGTTCCATTTTCTCCCCTCTCCCGTAATTCCTACTCCACAGTACAGGGCAATTCGAGTAGAGAGCTGGACATATGCTTCTCAAATTACCAAAAATGTGTTAATTTAGACATGGCCGCGGTTTAATAATAGAAGATATTTAAACGTGTGTTGCAAATTGCAGGTTCATCTACACTTGATCTTGTTTTAATTCGAAAAATCGCTTGTGTTAACTGTTATTTCGATAGGAGCATAAACTTGGAGTCTTTTAGTTGTTTGAAATATGTATCTATCTTTTGAATTTGATCTGTGATAGTTTACAAAACCTTAGCCTCGGTAGATGGTCCTTCGGGGTCAACCTTCTTTGTTGAACCCCTGTCACTTCTTTCATAATCCATGTCTGCTTGCAGCGTAGCCATGTTATCAATGATTGTCATAGTTTTACTTGGCTTCTTTCTAAGGAAATCACTCCCAGCAACAGCATTCAGCGAAGTTCGCTCCATGGGAGTTAGCCCATTGTAGAATGTTGTCACGAGAAAACCCTTACGGTAGTTGTGACGAGGACAATTCCTTTAATATTCTTAGAATCATTTTCATGCTTCATGAAGATTCTCTCTAGGTTTTTGCAAGAAGGAAGTGATCTTCTACCTATTTTAGATATTTTTTAGTGGGATAGAACTTAGTGACAAAAGCATCAGCAAGATATCAGGATAGAGTTTTTTCCTCTAAAGAGAAGATGAATCCTTTACATTATATAACTTCTTGAGGCACTCCCCTCATCTTGATAGTGTCGCAAATATTTTTGAAGGAAACAAGATGATGGTAAGGATTCTCATTCTTTGAATTCCCTCAAAAGGGCTTGTTCTGGATTGTTTAGATGAGTGCATGTTTTAGCTCAAAATTAGGTGCATCAAACCGTGGGACAATGGTGGGGCACCTTGATTCATTGGCTCTAGTTGCATCCAACTCTCTAAGCATTTTATCTTCTTCATCATCTTCTTCCTCATTGTTATGGTTGTCACGTTTGTGATCACAATGATTCCTTTTGTGTCTGTAGTTGTGGTGGTGGTGATGCTCATGATGGTGTTTCTCCTCTTCACGTTCTTCATCCTCACAATGAATACAATCCGAGTGACGTTCCTCACGTTCTTGTTCAGTTTCTGGAGGTAGTGGGTTATGTTGACTCTTACATTCTGATCGTCTTCAGAAAGCTCACCTTCTCTATGAGGTCGCATGATGATGCGAGAGGGAAGGGAGTTGAGGGTCACAATCTACCTCTCTTCAAGATACTGAAATAGTTCGCACAATCAAGTTAGAAAGCTGGACTTGTAAAATGAAGTATTCTATGCAATTTAGATATAACATATTTAGTAGTTTGTGCAGTCAAGCTTATTACTAAGCTTGAGGCACAGGTGTATAGTGAGTAGACTCAAGTTCTTAACAGTACCGTTTTGCCTTGCCCCTGGCAACGGTGCTGAAATGTTTACTAGCCTAAATCACACGTCCAAAAAAGAGTGGATCTAGAGTAGTCTGACTCTTAGATGTATGTCCCGACACTCAAGCCCCCACAACTATTATACAGGGTCTGATGTAGTAGATCAGGGTCGAACCACATGGACAAGGTTGGTAAGTGTTAGGAAGGTAAAGCCTTAGGCTCAAATACACCAAACGAAGGGGTAGATTAAAGATAGTGTTCCTTAAAGAATGATTTTATGCCGAGCAAAGAAATAAAAACAAAGGTAAGAAAACAAAACAAGAGAAATAGAACAAACAAGAGTGATGTAACCAAAGTATGGATTGGGAACTTGGATTGGGTTTCACCTACTAATATCTCTCAACAACATAAAATACTCAAACACCTTTGTATACCCTTATCAAGATTACAAGCAATCATTACATATGTCTATTCCCTCCTCTCTCAAGCTTAGGATAGATCTTGATTATAAGGTTGTCTTTCTCTCGAGATGGCAAACAAACAACTGCAAAGCAAACCATATGATTATTAGCTTAAGCATTCCAAGATTTGCATGCATTTATGCAACTCCATAACGGTTAGATAAGATTAATACTACTCTTTCGAGGCATTAACAATTATACATCACAAGATGGTAGCTAATCATGCAAGTGAATCATAATACAACAAGAATATGGAGATAATCATTGCTGGGGGCATATATATATTCAAAAGGATGCAAGTATATATATGTTGGGAGAGCCTTAGTAGATACTCCTATCCCAAGAAAAGTGTTTAGCCAATCATGTTAATGGGAAACATAACGGTGCTACAAAAATGTAGATACATCAAGACAAACAAAGAGGGGGGAGGTAGAGTGTGAAGAAGATGATGGATCTAAAGAAGGAATGAGGTGATACACAAATGGTACTTCTTGAGGTCCAGATCTTGTATAGGAGTGGACGATGATGAAGTCAACTCCTTCTTTCTAAGAGAAGGATGGCAGATCTTCTCTTTCCTCCAACTTTCATCTTTGGAGATTCAAGACCAATGGAGATGAACAAGGATGGCTCCAGAGTTGGGCAACACTTTGCCCCTCTTAATGATCCCCTTTATTATGTGGTTGGGGCCTATTTATAGGCATCGCCCACTGACTTACTTTAGTGTAGCGGTCGCTACTGACATCTGGGGTGCACTCAAGTCTTGGTTGGGATGTTGTTTCATTCACTACTGAGTCTCAGTCGTGACTGTGCTCTGGTCACCACAGCTTCTTGATTTCCATGTCTGTCTCAATTGTGACTGTTGTAGCGGTAGCGACCGCTGTATTGGATGAGACCTCAATAAGGGGAGAGACTACTATACATAGTTGTGTCATGAAGAACAACAACTGAACGTCAGTCTGTATGGGTTGATACGTCCATGGATCTGTTGCAGTCAGGAAGGTTGTCTGAATGCAATTATTACGACCGCAACAAGGATGTATTGGTAGCGACCAATGATGAGTCTACATGGATCAAGTAAAGGCATTAAGTCAAATCCAAATGTTATTCAAGATCATTAAGTCAATAAAATCACAAAAAGGATGTTATAACAGAAACAAAATGGGTACAAAAAGTTCATAAAATCAAATGTTATCAAGACCTCTTTTAATTTTGGGTGCATGTTAATGCAAGTTTTGGATCTTGCTCTTCTTGGACTGTTTGAATCTTTCTTGTTTTGTTCCTTGTTCCATACATGTAAGATGTTTCCCCCCTTACCTTGTTTTCTTGTAATTTTTTCGTGTTCTCTCCTTTTTCTTAGTCGTGATCTATGGTGTTCTGTTACAACCCCAGTTTTGGGTTCAATTGGTGGGAAATGTGATATCGCATATTAAAGATATTTGAACAAATAAAGATATGTTTTGTTTTGAATAAATGGATTTCGATTACAATAGCCTTGATGATTGTTTTGTGGGCTTTATTGGCTATTGGGCCCAATAATAAGGAAGAGACAAAAGGAACTCCATTATTAATAAGAAATGGAGAAAATAAAAATGTAGAAACCTCTAGAAGGCAGATATATATAATCCAAAGGTGGATTTCGTGCCTCTTGGGTTCCTTGGGTTCCAAGGAGTCCAAAGTTGCAAAAATAAAGCAATAAGAAAAGAAAAGATCAATTAAATATTTCTTTATTAAGAAAGAAATTAAAAACAATGATAAAATGTGGAAAATAAGTGAAAAGAGGTATAATTGAGTTATCCTTGATGGATTTTCGTATCCAAAGGATTCCTAATGTTAAATAGAATGCCAATGAGGAAAATAAAAAGAAAGATAAAGAGAAATCCTCAAAAAGAGACATTTTAATAAGAAATAAACAAGATAATGTGAAATAATGAATTTTGATGCATTTAGAAGGATAATAAGTATCCTTATGAAGGAATTTCGAAATCTTGGAGTTTCTTGGTGTCCAAGGAGCCCCAATGAAGAGAGAGGAAAGAGAAAATACCAATAATGTCAAATAATAAGATAATATGATGCATAATGAATAATTTTGGGGTATTGTTAAAAAGGAAGTAATTTCTATTAAAAGAAAATAGAAATTTGTGCCAATGGATTAAAAAGCAAGAATAAAGAGAATAAGTGAGAGGAATTTCAAATTCCTAATTATCCAAGAAATAAGAAATATCAAAGGGATAGTAAGGATAGAGAAAGCTTGTTTCTTAATGAAGGAATATAATTCCTATTAGGAATAGGCTTTGTTCCTTCGTGAGCAAGCATGATGGGGCATGACTACCCTCCTCTATAAAAGGGTAGACCCCTTGGATGAGCCCAAGCAGTTCCCATGCATCTCTCTCTCCTCTCCATCTTCTTTTTTTGTGAAAACCCTAGTCTTATAGGGTAGAGCAACCATGGAGCAAACCAGGGGTTGAAGAGTCATCATTTTGGAGGCGGGAAGCTTCCACAACAACCCTGAACGGATCATCTACCAACCCAACGCCTCTGACACCGCGCAACTCATGTCATAGGTCTGCAAACCGCAGTAAATGCGGCAGAAACTACGGGCCTTTGTGTGCTTGAGAATGGCCATATCGGTAATTTCTAGGGGGCGCCTTATGTGCACCAAGGAGCAGAGAGGTTGGGGCAGCCATGGGCGGTGACGCTCGAGTAGGGGAGGAGCAGAAGCCGCACCATGGCGTCTAGGGCGGCTGCTGGGCGCCATCGAGAGGTTGAAGACGATCGTTGTGCATTGGACAGATATGCCCCTCCGCGGGCTGAAGAAGATACAACTTAACTGAGGACAAGAAGGACTTTTCGAAATGTTTTCAAACCCAGCCGAACAACGTTGCATGGAGCAGGACACTTGGCACGCTCTGATTGGCCCAAAGTAAGTTTAATTTGCAAAATTCATATCTCTTTAACCGTAGCTCAGATGAATACACATAATATATAAATTTTTCTCAAAAGAACATGAGGAATCCATTAAAAATATAATTGAAGCTTGATTCTAATTGAAATCTGAAAAGTAAAGGAAGTTATCAACTTTAATACTTTAATGATTAAGAAAACCTATTTTGAGATGATTAATGTGTCTAGTAGGGTTTAATGGATGATTGAAGTTGACATTAACATGTTAATTGTAAAAAGGTACATTAAACACAAAAAGGATGAGCTTTGCACGTAATTGGTTAATTCAGAGTTTCATGTGTATAAATATGCTTTAATGGGCCTTGAAACCCTAATAATGGTAATTATGACTCTTAATAGCTTTAATTGTTCAAAATCATGATTAAAGTCGAAATGTGATAATTCTAAGCTATTTTGAGTATAAAATTTTCTAATTGTGAATAAATACCATTAATGTAGTAATTAGGGTTTTCTAATGAATAAAAAGGTATAATTAATGACGAATAGAGCTCATATGTGATTTAGATTATAATGAACTATGAATTGATAATAAATGAGCATAATGATCATGTCATGGATTAAAAGGATAAAAATGGTAGCTTTAATGTAAAAGAAGCTTAATGGACTTAATCGATGTTTAATTATGCCTTAATATGAAATTAGGGTTATATGTTGCTAAAAGGAAACCTTAATATCTTTCGTGAAGAATAGACGAGATAAATAGGATTTGTGAGTAATTGTATTAGGGTTTAAAATAGTAAAAGGATAAGGAAAACCCTAATTGCAATGGAAACCCTAAAAGTGGGCTAGAAACCCTAGGAAGTGAGCTAAGTTTAATAGATCTTGATGACATGAGTAATAAAAGGGAATTGCATGATTATTTTAGGATCTTGTTATGTGTGCTTTTTTACTTTGATTTCTTACTTGCATGGATTATTCTATCTCAAATTAGCCTAACAGGTATGTGGTTACGCTTATGAATAATCGCTTAAGTTTCACGGTGATTTCCGAACGTTTTTATTGGTTGCTTGAAAATAACTGATTGGATGACTTTTATTTCATGCAACTATAATGTGACTATGATTATCACCATAAATGTGCAAACATGACTGGCTTAGATCCTGGTCCTCCTTTGTGGCTTTGCAAAGGCTAAAAAGGGTAACCTAGAGAAAGGTCTAGGCTATCATGAGTTAGAAATTGGGCTACCCACGTGTAGTGCCATGAGACTCTTTAGCACACCATGAGTTAAGGATTGGGCTACCTACGGGTAGTGTCATGTGACTCAACCCTAGAAACCGATTCACCTGTTAGGTGGGATCATGAGCGGTTTAATGGGATCTACCATAAGGAAGGTAGCATCCAGGTCCACTGTAGGGACAGCGCAGAGGCTAGGGTATGTAAGGATTGAGGAGTTATGCGGAAAATGTAAAGTTGTTTGTTTAAAACCATAATTGGCTGCAATATGTTGTTATCTTAGTTGCACGATTATTGTATCCCCCACATACCAGCTTTATGGTGACCGACATTTTGTTTGTCGGCGTTTAGGTACAAGTGAAAAGAACAAACAGTATAGTGGCATATGTGGAATTAAATGTGAATTAAAGTTCAAAGGAGGATTAGTTAGAATAGACTCCATGTGGATAGAAGTAGATATCCAAGTTTTTGAAAAAGGTATGCAACGCTAAATTTTATTACTGCTTTTTAGTTTAGTTAGTAGAATTTGATAATTATTATTGATTATTTGTCGAACCTTTGATCCGGAGATCGGGATAACAGCTCTGACCTCTTGGTCTCCCTTAATTGGGGGTTACTGGGAGGCGGGGTCGTTACATGTTCCTAGTTGGATTCTCAAGCATGTGGATGAAGAACCCTTTTTTTCTCTCTTTTTATCTTGACCAACCTCGTTCTTGAAGATAGGATCTATCTTGGAGCATTTAGAGTATAAATCTTAGGTTTTTCCTTCTCTTCTTTGTGACTCCTTGTTGTTGGACGTTTTCCTTTACCCTAAGGAAAGTGATATAACCTTTAAAACATTTCTTGCTTACTCATAACATGTTTTATGTAAATCTTGTTCTAGAAAACCCATTATATGATAAAAGATGGCATATTTATAGAGTATTTGACATAATAATGATGATGCTACAAGTTCTTAAGCCTTCCTTAAATCTGTTAAATCTTTTTATTCTGTCCATAACCTTTTCTTTGAACATGCAAGGCCTGGAATTCAAAGGGTAGGCATTATAACCCCTAAGAATTTCATATAAAGCATTGTTTTGGTGCCCAGTGCATATAAATTTGATTCATACACTAAATGTTGATGTATAGTGGTTATGCAATGGTGGTTATAATGCTTTTGTCTACTATTATCATGGTGTAATAATGGTTAGAAAAGACCCTAATTCGGAGGGTAACTCCTTTGTACTAAATCTTGAATGTTCATATTACTATTACATGAGGCTAATGTTATCTTCATCTTAGTGATGTTTATGGCTCGATGCACTCTAGTGGTAATTAATCTTTTAATGACCAAGGATGGCTACTTTCACGGTGAAGGGGTTTTGTGGAACTATCTTCTATACTTTTTAGATTTTTTGAGGTAGCAAATCACAATGATTTTTGTAAGAAACTTATTGGTGTTTCTACTAATTGATGTAGTTCAAAAACACTCAACTCACTTAATTACCCAAGTGAAATTTTAATCACATAGTATCCTAAGTCAATAGAACTATTCTAGTGTTAGAACTTGTTGGACAGTAAAACCAACAATCTGAAAGGCACTCAGAGTCAAATATTATTGAGTATATGTGGGTGCAGAGAGGGTAAATCCTTTTCATATTAATCCTAAAAGTTTTAGAGAGTGGTCAAGGCCATGTCTCGCATGTGGAAGTGATTGAGAGTGATTGCGGGTGTAACTTGGATTTGAGGTTTTATACCCTGATTTTGAGTGTTGTCTTGTGATTCAAGACAAACTAGGTTGTTTAGCAGTTGGGTCGATGTACCACTACGGTTGTTGCTCGTACTGATTGAGGGAAAGAGATCTTAGGATATTGGTGATCCTAAATCTTAAAGAGGCTGATTTCAACTTCACAATCGTCAGCTAGTAGTTTTAGTGATACACATCAAACTACCCAGGGATTAATAAAATATGTAACTCAGTTGTGTAGTATAACTATTAGGGTTACTTGAGGAATCACATTGGATGATAACCCTTGTTATGTTTCTTTTAAATCGTAGATAAATTAAATTTAGTAAGAGAAATCATCTATAGTGTGACTCCCATGTTCGTTTGTGTAAAGTTATATAGCCTTTCAACTTTGCAATACTATCTTCTCTATCTATTTAATGTAATCATATAACCTTCTTGTAAGTTATATATGTTATTAGAAGTTTTATCTCTCACTGGGGCATGGGTCTTACCTTGTGGGTCACCACATCTTTTTAGATGATTGGTTTTGAGGAGGATTTGTTTGAAGATCAGTAGATGCATAAGGTTGGTTAGGTTGCATAGAGTCCTAAGATTCGTCCTTGTACTCTCAGGTCTTGGTGGGGGAATTTTGTATGTGATGCATATCGACTCAAGATTTTGTTTGTATGCCTTTTGTAGTGTAAATGTTGTAATTATGTGAACAACCTCTTTTGTAAATAGGTTATGATTGAGGCCATGGAACTTATGTAAAGGTTCCTAGTATATATATTTTTGAAGTTAGTAATATGTGCAAATGCTTCCTTTGATATGTTTGGAATTTTAATTCGGTTGCAAATCTACACCTTTTTGGTAATATGATTAATTAGTGATCGATTAGAGATTTGGTTTCGAGTATTCTCGTTTAGCATGGCTAGCTGCCACATGTGGTGGTATCAGAGCTTCGGGTTTGTTGAGTCTACACAAACATTGGAGTTAGGTTGTTGTATTTGATCTTGCAGAATCTGACATAGTTGACCATGGTTTATGGTTATGTAGATATGTCTAGAGAATGTGAAGAGCATCCAGAGAGTAGATTTGTGATGCCACAAGGTGGTGGTAGGAGGTGACTAGCAGACGGAGGAGTACCTGAGATGGGGAAAAAACAACCCATTTCGCCTCCCTTCGACCCTAAAACCATAGTTGATCCAACTTTTTAGTCTATTTTGGACAGCTTATGGTTATGACAATGCATCTAGAGGATAGGGAGCCTACGCCTCAACCAAGGGCATTTTTTCCAATGTAGAATCTTAGGGTCCAGGCAAGATATTTCAGAGGATGAAGCAAGTGGGAGCCATAGAGTATGAGGGCACCACAGACCCCACCAATGGAGACATGTATCTAAAAGAGTTGGAGAACATTCATGATTCTAAACATCTCTAAGGAGGATAGGTTCAAGCATGTGATCTATCTCCTGAAGGGTAGTGTTGGCCATTGTTGGGCCATAGAGGAGGAGAAGAGACTAGGAGAGGTGATCAGTTGGGAAGAGTCTAGGCGAGAGTTTGTGTGACGTTACTTCCTGAAGATGTATCTAAAGGAGAAGATGGCTTAGTTTGAATAGTTGCATAAGGGATTGTTGTATATCAATGACTATAAGGAAAAGTTCATGGAGTTGTTGAGGCTCTTCCCTTACATGGTGACCATGGAGAAGGAGAGAATCAGGAAGTTTGAGAAAGGTTTGGATGTTGAACTGGCAAGGATGACATATGTTTTGGAGATCAAATAGAAGTTTTCCACTTTTACGGAGTCTGTGAGGAGGATAGAGAGGATAGTTGTAGAGAGATGAGAAGCTAATGCCAAAAAGTGGTCTACTCAGTTCCAAGTATTTCCATCTGGTAGCTTCAAGAAGTTGAGATTTTACCCATCGTAACACCAATAGTCTCAGTCAAGGTCGTCATTTTGTGAATCAAGAATGCAGATACAGTCGCAGTGGTCTCCTAGCAAGGGGAGGGGACATAGATTTCCACCATGTGGGGTTAATAGTTTTGGATCAGTGTTTGTAACTAGGCCATCTAGTTTGTAGTGTGATATGAGGACCTACTTCAAGTGTGGTCATGTTGGGCATGTGAGATGGTATTTCCCTATGAGGAACCAAGAGGTTACACAGCAATTGAGGCTAAGCCACCAAGGCTCACAACAACAATAGTAGCAATATATTGGTGGTGGCAGTAGAGGTCGTGGACAGACATCACAGTTAGGGTCATCGGGACCATCTAGCATAGGAAGAGGGAGACAATAGGCGACAGATAGAATCTAATCTATGAGTCAGTCGGAAGGATTCTCAGCCCACGAATCGTGAACTATCAAATGAACTTTTTTATTTTAACTTATGTGATTCTATCTTTTTATCTATTTTGGTTGAACCGGGTGCAACAAACTTGTTTATCAGTAGAGAACTGATAAATAGTACTTGCCTATTTGTAGTAGATTTGATAGCATCTTGTTAGAAACCCCTTTGGTTGTCTTCACGGTGTTATGAGCAATGTGTCCATCTTGTGTTCTTTCTTTCTCAACACACATCATTCAAGTGGATCTCATGCCACTTGATATTCATGGATTCTATCTGATACTAGGGATGGATACCTTGGAGAAGTACATGATAGCTTTGGCTAGTAGTTCTAAGGTTGTGACATTTTGTGATGGGGATGTCTCTTAGACATTCCAAGAAGATAGAAACATTCTTTTGACATGTCTGGTATCATCCATGATAGAAGGGAAGTTGATGAGACAAGGATGTGAATCTTTCCTAGCACATGTAGTGGATACCAAGGTAATTAATACTAGTATCTAGGGTGTACTTGTGGTGCATGAGTATGAGGATGTTTTCTCTAATGAATATCATGGTGTTCCACCCCTTAGAGAGATTGATTTTGAGATTGATATAGTTCCTAGTATGCAACCCATAGCATGAGCTCCCTATAGTATGGAACCAACTAAGGTGAAAGATTGAAAAGGCAATTGCAAGGGTTGTTGGAGAAAGGTTTCATATGAGCGAGCACTTTCCCTTGGGTTGCTCCAGTGTTGTTTGTAAATAAAAATAATGTTTTGATGAGACTTTGCATAGACTATCGACAGTTGAACAAGTCCATAGTGAAGAACAAGTACCTATTGCAGAGGATAGATGATCTATTTGACCATTCGAGAGGTGTTTTAGTGTTTTCAAAGATAGACCTAAGATCAAGATATCACCAGTTGAGGGTCAAGGTAGATGATATACCTAAGTTTGTTTTTAGAATTAGGTATTGGTCATTATGAGTTCGTGGTTATACTTTTCAGGCTAACTAATCCAATGGTAGCATTTATGGACCTGATGAACAGAGTGTTCAGACTATATCTTGATTACTTTGTGGTGGTGTTCATAGATGACATTTTGATATACTCCAGCGACAATCATCAACATGAGCAACATCTTCGGCAAGCTTTGGAGTTGTTGTGGCAGCATCAGTTGCATGCTAAGTTTAGTAAGTGTGAGTATTGGTTGATTGAGGTGTCTTTTATGGGTCATGTCATCTCTATAAGAGGTGTTTGTATAGACCCTAAGAAGGTAGAGTTAGTTTTGGAGTGGGAGCATCCCAAGACACCAACTAAGGTTTGAAGCTTTCTAGGTTTAGCTGGTTACTACAGAAGGTTCATTAAGAACTTTAGTGCTTTGGCTTTACACTTGAACAGGAAGACTAGGAAGGGTGTTTATTTTGTTTGGGATGACAAATGTTAAAATTCTTTTCGGTTGTAGAAGGAGAAGTTGACGAGTGATCCAGTGTTAGTATTCTCGGAACTTGGGAAAGGATATATCATTTCTTGTGATGCTTTGAAGAATGGGTTGGGATGTGTGTTGATGTAGGACAAGAATGTGGTTTCTTTTACTTATCGAGATCTTAAGAAACATGAGGAGAACTAAATAACTTATGACCTATAGTTAGCAGTCATGGTTCTTGCTTTGAATATTTGGTGACACTATCTGTATGGAGAACAGTACCAAATTTTCACATATCACAAGAATCTTTAGTAAATCTTCTCAAAGCATGAGCTGGACATGAGATGGAGGAGGTGGATGGAGTTGATCAAGGACTATGATTGTACAATTGACTATCACCCAAGAAAGGCGAATGTAATAGCTAATGTGTTGAGCCAAAAGTCATCTTTTTCTTCATCACCATTTACAGATAAAGCCCAATTGCACTCCATGGTGTGTCAAAAGCGGTACATGCTAGTCTTACTTGGATAGATGAATGTACAGTTGAAAGTATCTCTATCGGTAGGATTTTTGGCATAGCTATAGGTCAAGTCAACATTGATACAACAGATCAGGGATGCTCCAAAGGATTATATCATGATACATAACATGAGATCACATTTTTACAACATGAAACATGATGGGTTTCATGAGACAAATGATGGGATTGTAGATTTTGACATCAGAATAGTGGTTCCTAGCATTAGTCGTCTGAGGTAAATGGTGCTTGAGGAGGCTCATTCCTCAATGTATGTGATGCATCCTAGAAGTAAGAAGATGTATCATAATCTCAAGGACTTATATTGATGGACAAGTTTGAATCTTGATGTGGTAGGGTTTGTGGCCAAGTACCAGTTTGTCAATAAGTCAAGGGAGAGCATCAGAAGCCTACATGGATGTTGTAGTCTTTGCCAATTCCAGAGTGGAAATGGGATCACATAATGATGGAATTTGTGGTTGGCCTTTCAAGGATAGCCAAAGGTCATGATTTCATTTGGGTGGTCGTTGACTAGTTTACAAATCAGATCCCTTTTTTCTAATCAAGACCATTCACACTACAAAGAAGTTGGCACAGATCTACATTGATGAGACAGTATGTTTGCATGGTATACCTGCTATGATAGTGTTAGATACAGGTCCTCAATTCACTAGTAGGTTCTAGTAACGTCTTCCTATAGCATTGGGGACACATTTGAGGTTCAGTACAACCTTCTACCCATATATAGGTAGCCAGTTAGAGAGGACCATACATACACCTTAGAAGACCTATTGAGTGCTTGTGTTCTTCAGTTTCTGTCGAGTTGGGATATCCACCTGAGTCTGATTGAGTTTTTCTACAAAAATAGTTATCAAAGTAGTATAGACATGTCACCATATGAGGCTTTGTACGGTAGGTGATGTAGGCCACCTCTTTGTTAGTACGAGATAGGTGAATAACAATTTTTGGGTCTAGAGTTAGTTCAGTAGATTATAGTGAAGATCAAGGTCATCGAATAATAGATAAAGGCATCTCAAGACATACAGATGTCATACACTAATAAACATCATAGAATGTTACAATTCCAAGTTGGAGATTGCGTGTATCTCAAGGTATCCCCCTAAAATGGAAGAGTGTGTTGAGGTTTGGTAAGAAGGGTAAGTTGGATCCCAAGTTAATGGGGCCTTACCTTATCGTGTCACAAGTTGGAAAGGTGGTGTATAATATGGAGTTATCATTAAAGTTTCAGAAGTTACACAATATTTTTCATGTTTCCATGTTGAGGAAGTGCCCCCCTAATATAGAGCATAAGATACAACCAGTGGAAGTGGAAGTGGGTGATGATGTCTTTTATGTTGAGGGTATGATTTTGATCTTAGAAATGCAAGTGCAGAAGCTGATAAAGAAGAATATAGCCTTAGTGAAGGTGTTTTGGCATCATCTTGGTATAGAGGAAGCCACGTGGGAGTTAAAGGATGAGATGTGCAGAAAGTAACCATCCTAATTTTCTTATAATTTTGAGGGCAAAATTCCAATTAGGGGTTTATGGTTGTAAGACCCATGACCTAGCTTAATACTTAAATATACTTGTTTGATTTAATTGGGTATTTAGTATCATAATTAAACCTTAAATTACATTTTGATATCATTTGGCAAAACTAAGTTTTAAATTTGGTCCAAATTGGACTTCTTTTTCTCAATTTTGCAGTCATATGTACTTATGTGGGCCTATATTTAATTTCCATTTTTACAAAAATTTAATTACAATTTTTTAACACACATATACTCTACTCCATGATATTCATGATAATTTGGATAAGCTTCATTTTTTTAAATGCCTTTAAAATGTGTTGCATAAGTACATCAACCATTGATGTTAGTTTTGTATAGATGTGAAGGTAATTATACCTTTTAATGCTTGTTGTGGCTGAATAGCCGATGGTTGTTCTGGACGTGCCTTTGGATGGTTCTAAGTGATCCTCCCTATGTATGTCCTAGGAAAACCTTAGGATGGTGTTGGGTCACCTTCTGATAGACGATCGGAGTGCACCTATCGATGGCTAGTCGAGTGCACCTTCGGATGGCTAGTTGGGATACACCTTCCCATGGCCATTTGGGACGTACCTTCCGGTGGCTAGTTGGGGTACATCTTCAGATGGTTCCTTTTGGGTTCTACATGTGGAACCGATGGAGGTTCTGGATATATGAATTGATGGAGAATCTAGACTTTAACCGATGGTTTACTATTTTTTGGCTTTGACCTCCTTACTCTCTCATACAAGCTGTATATATATATGCATCCCTCAAATGAACCTTTTACCCCGGCCTTGTTGTTGGAGACCTTCAGCGGCCATCATTTGATGATGAGGAGCTATCGGTAGGCGACATGTGAGACTCCGAGGGTTGAGACTTTGTTTGATCATGAGTGCTTGTTGGTGCAAGCTTTAGATCTTTCTCTTCTTGGATTTTTAAAAGAATTCTTGCTTTGTTCCTTGTTCCATGCACATAAGAAATTTCCTCTAACCTCATTTTCTTACAGTTTTCTCTTCTTTTCTCTTTTTCCTTAGCTGAGACCTATGGTGTTCCTAGTAGGATTCTCAAGCAAATTGATGAAGAACCCTTTTTATTCTCTCTTTTTCTCTAAACCTACCTCATTCTTGAAGCTAGGAACTATCTTGGAGATTTTGGAGTATAAAACTCAGGACTTTCTTTCTCTTCTTTGTGAGTCCTTATTGTTGGACATTTTCCGTCACTCTAAGGTGAGTGATATAACCTTTAATATGTTTCTTGCTTACTCATAACATGTACTATGTAAATTTTGTTCTAGAAAATCCATAATATGAGAAAATATGGCATGTTTATGCACTATTTGACATAAGCATGATGATACTATGAGTTTTTATGCCTTCCTTAGATCTAGTAAATGTTTTTCTACTATCAATAAGCTTTTCTCTGAACATGCAAGGCATGATATTCAAAGGGTAAGTATAATAACCCATAAAATGTCTTATAAAATATTGTTTTGGTACACAATGCATATAAATCTAATTCATACACTAAAGTTTGTGGTATAGTGGTTACTCAATGGTTGTTATAATGCTTTTATCTACTGTTATCATGGTGTAATAATGGTTGGAGGAGACCTAAATTTGGAGGGTAACTCCTATGTACTAAATCTTAAATGTTCATAATATTATTAGATGAGGCTAATGTTGTTCTGATCTTAGTGATGTTTATGGATCAATGCACTCTAGTTATAGTCACACTTTTGATGACCAAGGCTGGATACTTTCTCAGCAAAGGGAGTTATGGAACTATTTTCTATACTTCTTATATTTTCTGAGGTAGCAAATCACAATGACTTTTGTAAGAATCTTGTTGATATTTATACATAACTTGATTGATCCAGTTCAAAAACACTCATAATCACTTAATTAACCGAGTGAAACCTTAATCATGTAGTACCACATTTTGTTGGATAGTGAAATAAGAAATCTGAAAGGGGCTCGAAGTTGTATACTATTGAGCATATGAGGGTGCAAGGAGGGTAAATCCATGTCATCTTAATCTTGAAGTTTTTGGAGATCGGTCAAGGTCGTGTCTCAAATGTTGAAGTCATTAAGAGTGGTTGCACTTGTAACTCAGATTTGAGGGCTTATATCCTGATTTTAGTGGTGTGTCTTGTGTACCCAGAATAGACTATGTTGTTTAGTAATTGGGCCAATGTGCCACTATGGCTGTTACTCATACTGACCAAGGGGAAGAGATCTTAGGATTCCATTCATCTTAAATATTACACAGGGCTGATTTTGTCTTCACAATGGTCAGATATTAGTTTGAGTGGTACATCTCAAACTACTCAGGGTTAATAAAATATATAACTCATCCGTGTAGTGTAATCATTAGGGCTACTTGATGAATAATGTTGGATGATGACCCTTTCTATGTTTCTTGTAGATCAAAGAAGATTTATAATACGGTTAGAGAAATCAAGTGTACTATGACTCTGGCTATGCATGTTCATTTGTGTAAAGTTATATAGTCTTTCAACTTTGTAATAATATCTACTTTAACTTTTTAATGTTATCATATAACCTGCTTGTAAGACAGAGATGTTATTAGAAGTTATAGCTCTGGCTGGGACATGGGTCTCACCTCGTGGGTTACAACCTCTTTTTAGGTAATTGGCAGCACCATCGTAAATAAAATAGCAATGTGGAGTTGTTTGAATATTAGTAGAAGAAGAAGGTTGGTTAGGTTGTATAGATTCCTAGAGTTGTCCATGTACTCTCAAGTTTTGGTGGGGGGATTTTGTATGTGATCCATTTCGACTCGAGATTTTGTTTGTATCCCTTTAGTAATGTGAATGTTGTCATTATGTGAACCTCTTTTATAAATAGGTTATGTATAAGGCTATGAAACTTATCTAAAGGTACATGGTATATATATAATTCTGTGAAGTTGGTCCTATGTGTAAATGCTTCCTTTCATATGTTTGGAGTTTAAATTTGTTTTTAAATTTGCACCTTTTTAGTAATATGATTAATTAGTGATGGATTGGCAATTTGGGTTTGAGTAATCTTGTTTAGGTGGTGGGTTGCCATAATTAGTAACCTACAATTTTATACAAAGGCACAAATATTTGATGATATGACTTATGTCATACCTTTGCACAACCTAACTTAACAATCCCTCCACAACCTCTAATGCCCACATCAAGTACCTCCATGATGACAAATTTTGAGAACATGTTAGTCAACAACCCATTGACGAGATCACCTTATATGTTCTGGTTAACACCATGTGTCTAGACAAATTCTTTCCAATCATAGAAGGATGATCACCCTTTAGAAGAAGAATGGTGATATTTCAACTAATCTTGTAATCTCATCAAATTCCTCAACTTCCTCATTTTAGGATCGCTATTACACCGCCCAAGATCCAACCTAAGAAAAAACTGTAATTTACACATGAAAAAGGTACATCATTTTGACCACCGTTATATCCTCTCCCTCACCATATAATTTGTAATGTTGATATTCAATTGTATTTGATTTGAGAATTGATGAATGCATATTCATCCCTTTTTATCACATCTTTTAGGACAATTATTTAGGACTTTATGTTCTTTTATCACAAATTGTAGGAACTAATTGCTTTTTCTTGCTTTTGTCTCTTTAATTATAATTCTTACCATTTTTGTTCTCTTTTTTAGATTTTATGCTCCTTGTCACTCCTTCAACCCCAATATAAGAATGCACATATCACCCAAAGAATCAGAGGTTGTTTTAGCCTCCCAGGAGTCCAGTAGGTTGACTGATGCCCTCCGGTTGGCCGACGCATCTATAGAGTTGTAAAGAGTCACAAACGCCAACAGGAGATTGGGAATCCAGTCAATCGATTCAACCCCACCAAGGAAGGCATGTTTTCATGATCGAATCAATCGATTCACTCCTGAACTGGTTCACTAACTTTTCTTAAAGATGTAGTATCAGTTTAGCTAGTCAAACCTCCTTGCTAAGAAGTCACACGACATCTAATCCATACGTCTGAATGGCCACTTAGTCGGTCGACTAGCGTGCCAATTCTAGAGAAATTAAACTACTTCTAACCCCCTTTTATGGTTTTTGGGTTCTTCTTCTGTTATAAAAAGGAGGGGGTGTGAAATAAAGGCTTCTCATTTTTAGCATCCCCCATTATCTCAAAAACATGTCGAGGATACAGAGCAAGGAAAGGAGAGATGGAGTCTGGAGGTGTTATATCAACCTGATTTCTCTTCTTCCTATCCTTGTTCTTGCTTATATGAGAGACATGGAGTAGTTCTCCTATTTCTAGGACATGGGGAGTAGCCTCATGAGCTTGTATTTTGTCATAACAAAGCTTGATTCTATTAAATAAGTAAAATATGTGTCTCAATTCATTTTAAAATGTTAATTATGAACTGATCATCTGTTCTTCATGACTGTTATGATCCATGATGATGATAACCTAGACTTATGAACCACAACATCAAATGAGGCTCACAAGTTTCCTGATCAGACCCTGGATGGAAACTTGTTGGATAATTGATCCATGACACCCAGAATGACAAAAGATCAGATATGTGGGTAGCTTGATCCATGAGATCTATCTCCAAAAGGAAGAGATCTACATTGATCCTAATCTAATTTATATTTAAAAAGGAATTAAAAGTGGCTAAGATAACTATGAAGGCTCATGGTGGTGAAACCTAGACTTCTAGCAATTCTCATTAAATGAAACGAATTTTTGATTAGTTGTTTAGTTTTTCTTACTTCTTGTTAGTTTTAATCTCTTGATAACTTAGTTTCCACATTTGCAAATTTACTTGATAATTTAGTTTGCACTTTTGAAATTTTATGTCTTTGTTTAGTTTTTCTCTTGATAATTTAGTTTGTTTTGAAATTTAACTTTCTTGTTTTATTTTAATCACATTCTTCAAATCTAGAGATTAAACATTATTCACCACAATTGGTTTAAATTACTCCTAAAAATGTCATTCTTTGGAATTGATACCTTTCTATACTAAAGTTAATTCCCTTGTTTATGAGAGAATTGATAGACATTAAAAGGCTAAACCTAAGGATAGTTTTCCTAGTGAATTTGTTGTGCAAGCGATTGCACGTCAAATTTTGGTGCAGTTGCCATGATGACTGAGTTAATTTTGATCTAATTGCTTTGAATAATTAGGACTTTTCTTAATTTTTTTGACATTCACTCTTATCCTCTTGAAACTATTCTTCCATTTCCTAACCACTTTTTTAGTGATCGTTGATATATGAGATGTTCAAACGGCATTGACAATATATTGTTCACTTTAAAACCTAAGATTAACAGGATCTTCCATCATCTAAATTGAACCCATTGGACAAGATGAATCAAGATGATATAAAATGGTACATAGAGTGGGCCTTAGTTGCATAGAGAGAGGCCATCACAGTTGAATCAAATGTTTCTGCAATCACCGAGTTAGAAGCCAAATTCGTCACTCTCCTTGAAGTAGAACAATAGAAGAAACTTACAGACTTATCCATCCCCTCCACCACTAACGCACTACATCTTGTAGTGCTACCTACTATTACCACTCATCAATTCAAGATTTGCACACAAAGGATCACCATCCTATAAGAAAATCCTTTTGTTTGGAGGATGGGAGAAAACTTCCAAAACCACCACCAATACTTCATCGACATGTGTGCCTCATACAAAATGTAATGTGTCTCAGATGACAACCTCAAACCTGCTATATAATGATATCAAGTCAGTATCTTGGTGTCTGTTATGGAACATAAATTAGGTAGACTTCATCTATACTCTAATGATGACAATCTTGCAAGATATTGACTAGTTTGACTATATTGATGCTTATGTTGACTAATCTTGCTTAGCTTAAGATCTTGAAACCCTAAACTTAACTTTGGTTATTCAAATATTCCCTGACCAATTCATTCAGTAGCTAGTATAACTCTATGAAAGGTGATCAAATTACCACTTGGAAAGCCCTCCATGAAAAATTTCCTAAAATGTACTACCCTCCATCCCTCACCTACCAAATATGGGGGTAGATGACCCAATTTGACATGGTTCCAGATAAAATTTTGGGTGAAGCTTGGGAACAATTTACAAAACTCCTACTCTGTTATCCACATCAGAGCATCTCCCAAGTTCAAACAATTCAAATATTCTATTAGGATGTATATGATGTTATAAAGACCTTCCTTGATACCTCACTTGGAGGTAACTTCATATTTTACAATTTCACCATCGCCTAAGAAGTTGTAAAAAGAAGTGTCGAGACCCAATCCCAATCTAGTCAAGGGCAAGAGGGAATTCTCAAAGTATATAAGGTCGAAGATAGATCTAAGCTAAAGTCTATCGCTAAAAGCCTCAAAGTGCCTTGAAGTAAGACTGATTGGAGTCCTACTTTAGTTCTTATAAAAGAAGAGGAAAATCATAATGACCTCAATATTTGCAACAACAAGTAAAACCTATAGAAGTTCTTTGTGATATTTTCCAAGGCATGATCACTTCATGTAGTAGTGCCAACTTCTCTAAAACACTCCCATCAGCCTAAAGATGGGAAGCAGATGTAGGATTTCAATGCCTCGATTGTAGCCAAGATTATTACAATTTGAATCAAAGATCATGAATCATCTTGGTTTCCAATATGGCAACCCCTCTGGTGCAGAAAGTGTGCCACAACAACGACCTCCTCAAATGAACTATCAAGGTTGTCTGTCATGGAATCGTTTATTACTTAAATCCTAACTCCAAATGACTACAAAGTCAAGGAGATAAGACCTAGGTGTCTGTCCCTAGCATGGTATTATCAAATCATGAATGTGGAAGTATAAAATCTCAGCATGCATGCACAAATAACAAGATAATAGCACCAACTTATTCTCAACAATCCACAAGAATAATTAATAATGATAGTTCTTTATTACAAGATTTCAGTTACACATTCAACAGTCAAATTGTATAAGTATGCTCATGTACACTAGGAATCTCACAACAAGTATACCTGACATAGATCACCAGGTCCATCAACTCCTAGCCATCTCTAAACCTGTAAAATATGTGAAACAATGTGAGTCAACAAACAAGGAGCTAAGTACAGGGATGAAAGATACATACATAAAAGCTTTGCATAATTTGAAAAGAGTTGTAGAAGTAGATGAACAGGAATAAACAAGTTAAGTATTTCGAAAAATGAGAGCTTATGTTTTATATCATTTACTTCAATTATATCAATAAGATCATATATCATAAGGCCTTTGACTAACATCTCGTTAGAAGAGTATGTAGGGGTGCTCGAGTAAAAAAGCAATAGTCATATATTTATAAAATCCCATACTTGATTAAGAGATTTCAAAACCTATCCTTGACCATCTAGATCTCAAGCAATACCTAGTTAAGGACAATATTGCATACATGTTTTGGATTCTCATCATTAACCCTAACTAGTTCAATTTTAGAATTCTTGCTCAAGTTATGTTTAATGTTACTTATTAGTGAATTTGATGACCTTTTATTGATTTAGAGTCCATTGTAAGAGTGTGGATCAAGTTGCATATCATCTCGAGGTTCCATGCATTTTATATGAATATTCTAAGATTAAAGTCATATGTGCACATTTTAGGACCAAAAGACTCACAATAGTGCAGACAAGGTCAAGGTTCATCAAGTTGTGAGATTTAATGAACATATGATATTAGATCAGCAGGTTAAAAATAAAATTGGCATATCTCAAACAAGGATGGATGGTCACCTATGTCTAGGCATCATTGTCCCAACATTGGGTTCAACATTCCCATAAACACACACATAATAATATATTCACATAGGCCATTAAGATTCAGCGTGAGTCTGAGGTGGTACATCCACATACAGAGAAATCACTAAGGAAAAAAGGATTTCCTGATTTGATAGAGGAGTACAAAACAAAAGGATCCCCTTAGACATTAAGGCACAAATCCCATAATTTAAGTCATACATGTCACATTGAGCAAATTAAGGTTACAAACACCACCATATAGCAGGGGGTGAAGTCACCATTAGATTGAAGTATAAACACGCATCAACGTAAAAGGAGCATACTTGAGCATACTTAGTGTCATATGCAACAACCATAGAAAATTGGGATTAGGGAACTATATTAGATCCATGAGGTGTGATATAGATTACTATTTTTGAGATTGATTAGCACTAGTCCACATTAAGATGTAAGATTGGCATAAAATGGAAAAGTCCATCATTTAAGTCCCAAACAAGTGCCATATGTGCAAAAGGGTTCATTCATGAGTAATAGGGCCCTCACATAGTTCAAATATGCACAAAAGATATTGATTTCATGATTAGGGGAGATAGGTGATTATCAAAGGTTCAAGCTTTATCATAAAGATGCATTAAATGTGTTCAATATAAATACAGCTAACATATTTGGGGAAAATCAAGATCAAACATGGGTCTGGAACCATGCCCAATGTGTATATAATTTTGAGATGAACAAAATGGTATGTAATATTGTATACTTTAGGTGTGGGAGCTAGGATTTATGTTTTTTTTTAATGTGCATCAAAAGACTATAGTTGCTATCATAGAGGGTGTTACCATGATTGTGTGGGAAATTTGGAGCATGGATCTTCAATCATGCGGTCAGTGTCGAGCTCTCCCATCATGTGTGCCCTAACATTGTGGACATGTGGCGGGTCGTGGTTCGCCTATCCCCTTATCCCCCACGCCTCACAATCACGAGCCCCCTTATCTGATCGTGAACGCCTGGTGGGTTGTCACTCCTTGTCACTATGATTGCCCTTCAGGATTGCCTCTACGTGTGCGACCCCGTGGAAACACTACAGCTCTAGGTCGTCACAGCAGCAACGCAAGGGTGTGCATGCCCCCAGAATGGGCCTCAAAGTAGTTGACCTTCCCCCATTGGGCCACTGTGGACTTGCATGTGGCCTCGACTATATGTGGGGTAGGCTAGTGCGGATATGCTCAAAATGCCAGCCAAGGTGACGACCCCGTGACCGGAGGAAAAATAAGATGAGAAGAAGCATGTGAAGACGGTTGTAGGGTGTGAGAAAGTGGACAATTATGGAAACAAATGGAAGACAGAGTCAATACTGAGAGAAGAGGGGTATCAACTACTCAAAAACATCAAGAATCATAGCCCATTGGCCGATGGAAAGGAGTCCTGCTGTAGTAGGCGCTACACTGCACATACTCAAGGATGAGGATAATAGAGAGTTGTTGGATTTGGAGTCTTGATCTATGGGCAAGGATCCAAGGGCCAAGAGTGACCCAAGCGGATTGTCTGGAGGATGAATTTGTGTATTGATGACTTCTCTAAAGGAAAGGGGGCATCCACCTTGTTGGGTCGTGCCCCAAAATGGGCTCATTAAGGCACAAATTTAAATTAATTCAACTAAATCAAGTGCACTTCGAGCCACATTTGAGAGGTCATATCTTTAGCTTCAAAGGTCTGATCAAGGATATTTTTGTACTATTGGATTCAGAATTGAAAACTCTACATCATGAAATACATTAGGGATCCATGTGGTTACATAAAAGTGGTTCAATTTAAATTGCAAGTTGGTGTTATGATCTAGCATGATAGTTAGTTCAATTTCTCAAATTAAAGTCACATATTGTGAAATTGATCAATGAATTTATCAAATAAGAGCATCACCACATTCCAACTATGGAATTTACATTTAGTTGAGTAGCATAAAACTTGACGAGAGAGAAAGAGTATAATAGAGGAGAGAGAAAACTCATATTGTCACATCCTTCCCTTCTTAAAAGAAATTGCATCCTCAAAATTTCTCCAAGATAGTAGTTAGGGGTCAAAGTTCATACTCGTCATGTTTAGGTTACCAAATATTAGTACCAAGGCATCCCCTACCATGGGATGCACACTATGTTTTCATCATCAAGGGTGTACCTGTCCCATCCATATACATGTCACTTAGTGTTCCATCATGTTATCATCCTGGCATTAGGGTTCCATAACCCATATCCTTACTACATTAGGGTTTTTGTTCAAGTATTCATACAAGCTTATGGTGTGCAATCAAAATATGTGTTATCAACTTCTCGATTGAATGTGTTTATTATCATGAATTTCAATTAAGGTTATCATCACCCTTATATTCCCACATCAGACTAAAAATTTTTGCATGGTTCATTTCCTCCCCAAGATTCCACAAACTATCCTCAAATTATGTTCATTATTTTTCCATCATTTTTTGGGGTTTGAAATTAAGCATTGAGTTCATGATTATTCAAGCTAATATTCAACGCATCATTGTGTCATTTTCATGATTTCAATTCTATGTCTTTAATGTGAGGTATGATTTCATATTAAGTTTAGCTTATGAGAGTGGCTTATCATACATATATCATGTTTTAACTTAAGTGAGAAATTTGTTTCATGTATCAAGCATCATTTGAGGAAAAACATCATCATCAACATCAAGATTCCATAATTATTTCTCTTGTATCTAGAGAAAGACCTATAGGCTCGAACTACCCAAGCTAAGACCTCTCTACGTCCAACATGACATGCTAACCACAACCATCTACTTGTAAAAAAATTTCCTCCTAACTTTCTAGAAATAAGAGAAATACCTAGATTCATTTACATGTATCTACTAACCTGAGTATGAGGCCCATCACAGAGATCACACATCATGTACATCATCTTATGATCTTGATACATCTCCCTCACCTACATACCAAACATTGTATATTCAATTGTCTCTTTCTCCAAGGTTAGATCATTTCATGGGGAATCTATGGTTCATTATTTTCAAGGGAACACACACTAGATGACTCAACTCATATACTTAGAACTATTCTAGATAGGGACTCACCATCATGTATTTTGTCATTCATATTTTTCAACATTGCACATATATTTTGGAGTTTAGGTACTATGACCTTTTCCCGTGTCAGATCGAATCATGTAAAGAGGTCACCCTTATCGTATGTCCCATTCTAGAGGTCCTTATTTGTAAAAATGTTGAGGTATATGTTGGTATAAAACCATATATCAAACATCATATCTCATCATATGTTGGACTAGGTTCAAGTAAGCATAACAATCCACTAGCTATGTTTAGCACATCAACCAAGTCATATGTACCATACATAGTGCGAGGTATAGCTAGAGTTTCATGATAAAACTCATCTCATATCATCAAGACATACATGACCCTTCCAAAATAGACTTAGGTCATATTGAAGCAATCTCTTATCATCAACATCAACACTATTATCAACATTAACATCAACATCATCATCATCATCATCATCATCATCACCATCATTGTCATCATCATAATCATCTTGGATTATCTAGGATAATAATAGCCTAACCTTTATCATGGCGCTAAATAACTCTAGAGACTACAACTAGCATCTATAAACTCTCATATAGACCGATGTTACATTGCTTTCTCTTAGGTTACATGGATATTTACTGCCTTTCTATGCATGGTAACATTTTTCATATGTACATATATACTAATATTTGAAATAAGTTTTTTCCATCATTGAAACAAGATATGTAAACTACCATACTCCATGCAAATAAAACCAAAACCAAAATGAGTTACCACACTCATTAGGAAGTTTAGTATTATAACACCTAGAGAGCTAGCAAAAACATGGTGCACACTTGTTTATCTACCCTAAGGACATGCCTTGAACACATGTCTAGGGTTGTTATAAGGAATTCCTTTTCTCACCCTCCTGAACCTACACCCCATACTGTAGGATAGAAGGATGAGAAAAGAAAGATTCTAGGGATTATACAAGTCTACACCTAGTTCTAGAACATCTAGGTTCTAACCTAGAGGCTAAGTCAACATAGTCCAAAAAGGACATTTCATTAAGTTTCTAGGGTTGAGATGTAAGGTGAGTTCAGTTTGTGTTTCATGTGAGCCATGGTTGGTGTATTAATTATTCATGCTCTGATACCCTCTGTCACACAACCATTTATTACCCAAATCCTAACTCCAAATGATTACACAGTCAACGGTGATAGGACCTAGGCGTACGTCCCTAGCATGGTATTATCAATCCGCAAATGCAGAAGTATAAAAGCTCAACATACATGAAAAGATAACAAGATAAAAGAACCAACTTATTCTCAACAATCCTCAAGTATAATGAATAATAACATTGCTTTATTACATGATTTCAGATAGATATTCAAGATTCAAATTGTACATGTCTGCTTATGTACACTAGGAACCTTACAACAAGTACACCTAACATAGCTCACCAATCCCATCAAGTCCTAGCCACTCTGAACCTATAAAATACGTGAAACAATGTGGGTCAACACCCGAGGTGTTGAGTACAAGGCTTTAAGATATATATATATATATATATATATATATATATATATATATATATATATATATATATATATATATATATATATATATATATATATATATATATATATATATATATATATATATATGTGTGTGTGTGTGTGTGTGTGTGTGTGTGTGTGTTTGTGTGTGTGTATGTATCTATATATATATATATATATATATATATATATATATATATATATATATATATATATATATTTATTTATATATATAATATGTATAAGTATATATAAGCTTTGCCTAATTTGAAAAGAGTTATAGAAGTAGACAAACAAGAACAAACAAGTTAAGTATTTAGCAAAATGAGAGCTTGTTTTTTATATCATTATACTCCAATTATACCAATGACATCATATATCATAAGACATTTAACTAACCTCCCATCAGAAGAGTCTGTGAGGGTGATCAAGATTAGCTAACCCTTTTCCACACAAGGGACCTTAAGGCCATTGCCAAGAGCTAACCCTTTATCACCATGGTCCGACCTATCTTGACAACTCAAGTAGGATGCTCGGACTCATGTCCTTACCCCGAGAATACATGCAGGTGCACAAGGTTTGTATAATGGAGTTTCTAAATTATGTTTGCAAGTTATAAAACAATTACAACAAGACAAACACTGAGTACAATATTAGATTACTCCATGGCAATATTTGAGAAAGTAAACAAACATACATATGTATTATATTTCAATCAATAAATCCATAGTTATATAATTATTAAAGCATGTACCTGATTTAGAGACTTCAAAACCTATCCTTTACCATATAAATCTCAAGAAATACCTGGTTAAGCACAAGATTTTATACATGCTATAGATTTTCATCATTAAGGTCAAGTTAGGTTCAATGTCACTTATTATTGCATTTGATGACCTTTTATTGATTTATAGTCCATTATAAGAGTGTGGTTCAAGTTTCATGTCATCTCTAGGTTCCATGAATTTTACATGATTATTCTAAGATTAAAATTAAATATGCACATTTGAGGGCCTAAAGACTCACAATAGTGCAAACAAGGTCAAGGTTCATCAAGTTGTGAGATTCAATGAAGATATGAGATTCGATCAGCAGGATAAAAATAAGATAAGCATATCTCAAATAGGGATGGATGGTAACCTATTCCTAGGCATCATTGTCCCAACATTGGGTTCAACATTCCCACAAACATGCAAATAATAATATATGTCACATAGTCCATCGAGATTCAACGTGATGCTTAGGTGTTACATCCACATACAGAGAAATCATTAAGGTTAAAGGATTTCCTGATTTGATAGAGGAGGACAAAAGAAAAGGATCCTTAAAGACATTAAGGCACAAATACCATAATTCAAGTCATACATGTTACATTGAGCAAATTAGGGTTACAAACACCAACATAGAGAAAGGGGTGATCATAGGACTTAGAGACACCAAACATTATAAGGTTTCTGATTTCAAGAATAGAAAGGCATTTGATGCACGAAATGGGACAAAGTCACCAATTATTTCAAGTATAAGTGTGAATAAACATAAAAGTATCACAATCAAGCATACTTAGTGTCATATGTAACCACCATAGAAAATTTGGATTGGGGAGCTATATTATAGCTATGGGGTATGATATAGATTACTATTTTCTAGGTCGATTAGCATTAGTCCACATTAAGATGTGATTGGCATAAATTGGCAAAGTCCATCATTTAAGTCCCAAACGAGTGACATATGTGCAAAAGGGGTCATTCATGAGCAATAGGGCCCTCACATAGTTCATAAATGCACAAAAGATATTAATTTCATGATTAAGGGGGATATATGATCACCAAAGGTTCAAGCTTTATCATAAAGATGCATTAAATATGTTCAATTTAACAAGAGCTATCATATTTGAGGCAAACTGGGATCAATAAGTAGAATTTGGGTCTGGAACCATGACCAATGTGTAGATAATTTCAAGATGAACAAAATGGTATATAATATTGTATACTTAGGGTGTGGGGGATAGGAGTTATGCAATTTACAAAATGTGCATCAAAAGACATAATTGCTATCATAGGGGGTGTTACCATGATTATGTGGGTGATTTGGACCGTGGATCTTTGATCCTATGCCCGGTGTTGAGCTCACCCTTCATGTGTGCTCTTACGTTGTGGACATGTGGTGGGTTTTGGTTTGCTTATCCTCTTAGCCCCCCACATCTACCAATCGTGATCCCCCATGTTTGATTATGAGAGCATGGTGGGTTGTCAGTCCTCCTTGTCATGGTTTCCCTTCTAGGTAGCCTCTGTGTGCGTGACCCCCCAGTAGTGCTATACCACCAGGTAGTTGGAGCAACAATACAAGGGTGTTCCTGCTTCCATAATGGGTCAGAAAGTATCTTGCCCTCCACCCCCCTTTGGGCCACCATAGACTCACCTATGGCCTCAACAGTGGGCAGGGTGGGCTAGCACAGATATGCCCAAAATGCCAATCGAGGCGAAAAGAAGAAGAGAAGAAGCAGGTGAAGATGGTTTGTAGGGTGTGAGAAATTGGAGAATAAGGAGGGAAAATGAAAGAGGGAGTCAAGACAGAGAGTAGAGGATAATCAATTGCATGAAAACATTGAGAATCAAAGACAATTGGTTGATGGAAAGGATCCCTGCTATAGTAGGTGCTACAATGTACTAACTCAAGGTTGAGGACAACCAAGAGTCGTTAGATTTGGAGTCTTGATCCGTGGGCAAGGATCCAAGGGCCAATAATGACCTAAACAAATTGGCTAGAGGATGAATATGTGGATTATTGACGTGTATAAAGGCAACGGGGTGTCCACCTTGCTGGATAGCACCTCAAAATGGGTCCATTAAGGCTCAGATTCAAATTAATTCGACTAAATCAGGTGTATTTTGAGACAAATTTGATAGGTCCTATTTTGAGATTCAAAGTCTGATCAAGGATATTTTTTGTAATGTTGGATTTATAATTCAGAACTCTACATCATGAAATACATTAGGGAGCCAAGTGGTCACATTGAAGTGGTTCAGTTGAAATTGCAATTTGGTGTTATGATCTAGCATGATACTTCATTCAATTTCTCAAATTAAAGTCACATATTGTGAAATTGATTGATGAATTAATAAAATTGGAGTATCACCACATTACAACTATGGAAATTACATTCAATTGAGTAATAGAACACATGATGAGAGAGAAAGATTATAATAGAAGAGAGAGAAAAGTCAGGTTGTCATAGTCGTCCACCCCGAGGTTTCCAATATAACAATAAAAAATAGAAATGAAGGGAATTAGTGGGGTAATTTCCAAAACCAGGATCAACAATTTCAAAAAACCTCAATCAAGTACCCCAAAAGCTGCAACCCAATGTTTCTCCTTCCATTTATGAATAGCTAGTTAACTGAAACAACTGATCTTATCTCAGATGACTCATTATAAAGCAACTAACTCTCAAGCCACCCAGCTCATGGCCAACCAACGCCCTCCCATGAGAACTTTTGTTAGACAATCGGAAAGTAATTCCAAACTTCATGGGAAATTGAAGGTCATTTCGACACATTATGGGGATGTATATGCTCCTCCTTCACCCCCTCCTGAGAAGTCTCTGATTATTCCCCTTGACTTCGATGATGATGACATTATGTTGATCAATAAAGAACAAATACCCAAGACAGTTGCAAATCCCAGCACAGAAAAGCCTCATGTAGTCAAAGCTTCACCAGTCAAAGTCATTGAGCCTGATACTCCTATCTGGAAGTCACACCCTTTTTACAAGTGTGCCTAAATAAAATGAGGTTGGATACTAGATTCATGATATTGAAATAAGTAATGAAGAAACTTCATGTAGATATATCTTTTTTAGGAAGCCCTTTCTAAGATGTATTCCTGGTCTAAAGACCTTATTGGCCAGGAAATACACCACATAGGAATATGAAACTATCAATCTAGCATAGGATACTTTTTATATTATTCTGAATAAGATGCCCAAGAAATAGAAGGACCCCAAATCCTTTGGGATTGGTTGCTATCTGGGCAATAACACTTGTAGAAAGGTACTTGCTGACTTAGGCGTCAATATCTCCATCATGCCTTATATTCTTGTTAAATATGGGTTTTGTAGATTTGCTACCGACTACAATTCAACTTATAATTTCATCTATGACAAAACCCACGGGCATCATTGAGGATGTACCAATGAGAGTCAGAACAGAAACTTATGTCCCTTAAAACTTCGTGATCATGGACATTAAGGAAGCCCTTTGTTACCCCCACATCTTTGGCCATAATTTTCTAGCAACAACCTACACCTTAATAGATGTAGAGGTGAGCACCATTCTCCTACGGCTAGGAAGGTTAACTCTAGAGTTTTATGTTTTTAAAAGCATGAGAGTCCCAACCTTCCAGGAAGAATTTAATCTTCTCAAATGCATGGTCAAACTCTCCCAACTTAGAAAAGAATGGGATATTTTTGTAGATCCACTATAGATAGCCCTCACAACACCAACCAAGTACGACTTTGATGATGAGCAGATTCACCAGTGTTGAGCCCATCTTGAAACCTTTAAAAAGAACACTCAAGCTAAATTTTAAGACCCGAAAATGGTCTCTATTGTATAAGAGAAGGCTGGGTCACCAAAGTCTCCTAAGATGAAAACCCTTCCAAAAGGACTCACATATGTTCTCCTTGATGTCAAATAAACTTGCACTATCATAATAAATTCTGGCCTTACATTTGAGTAAGAAGATAGGCTTGTGACCAAGATAAGGATATAGAAGGCCTCCTTAGGATATAAGATGTCTGGCCTAACAAGGGTTAATCAACCCATTTTTACGCACAAAATCTCCATGGTGGAAGAGTACAAGCTCTTAAGAGTTCTTCAATGCAAGTTAATCCCAACATGAAGGCAGTCGTCTGTCTTGAGGTCATCAAGATTCTCATTGTAGGAATTATATATCCAATTTCCAATTTCTTAAGGGTGAGGCCCATCCAAGTTGTGCCCAAGAAAGGAGGCACTATGGCGATAAAGAACAATAAAGATGAACTCATGCCCATCCACGTTGTTACCAGGTGGAGGATGTGCATTGACTACTACAAATTGATCAAGGGCACCCAGAAGGGCCACTTCCCTCTCCCCTTCCTTGATTTTGTGTTGTATTGCCTTAATCACCAAGAATACTTCTGCTACTTGGATGGATACTTGATATTCTTTCAAATCCTCATCCATCCCGATGACCAATATTAAATCACCTTCATGTGTCCCTTCAGAACCTATGCTTTTAGAAGGACGTTGTTCATCTTATGCAACCACCTGCCACTTTCCAACGGTGTGTGACCGTGATTTTTGCTGATTTGACAAAACCACTATGGAGATCTTTATGGATGATTTCCCTGTTTATAGATTTTGCGACATCTATATCAAGTATTGGAAAAGTGTGAAGAGTTTTGAATTGGGAAGTGCCACTTTATGGTGAAGGAAGGCATCATCCTTGGCCATCAAGTGAGTGGTAGGGGAATTGAGGTTGATCGTGCAAAATCAGAGTCATCACCAAGCTTCCTCCCCCTTCTTGTATTAGATATATTCATGCTTTCCATGGACATGTTGGATTATATCAAAGATCACTTGTGATTTCTCCAAGATTGTCAAACCCCTCACCAACCTCTTCTTTAAAGATGCGGCCTTTGATTTTGACCAGGCTTGCTTATCTAGTTTCAATAGCCTAAAAATGGCTCTCACCACCACTCCGATCAAAAACACATTGGATAGGTCAGTTTCATTTGAGATTATGTGTGACACTAGAGACTATTCTATCAGAGCTATTCTGGATAGAATATCAACAAGAAACATCATGTTATATACTACACCTCAAAGACCCACAACGATGTGTGATGAAACTACACCATCATTGAGAAGGAAATGTTGGAAATAGTTTATTCCTTTGACAGGTTCTATTTAGATGTGGTGGGATCTAAGGTGATTGTTTTCATAATCATGTTTCCATCTACTACTTGATGACTAAGAAGGACACAGATCCCAAACTTATTTGATGGATACTGCTACTCCAAGAATTTGACTTGGAGATCCATGATAAAAAGGGCTCAGAAAATGTTGTTGCCAACACTCTCAATCCCCTTAGTCTCCAGGATGATGATGGGATCCCCATTCATGATTTGTTTCCCAATGAACATATGCTCAAAACCTGATCTCATTTCCCATAGTGTGCTCACTACGCAAATATTTAGCGACTGGTGTCCTACATACTAATTTTAAAGGAAACTTGAAGGCAAAAAAATTTGCATGATGTCTGAAACTTTTATTGGGGTGACCTCTACCTATTCATGCAATTCATAGATGGTCTTTACCATAGATGCATCACCAGTGAATAATCTCAAGAAATTCTAGCACAATGTCATTCAGGCCCAATCGGTGGGTGCATGAGTTCCCAAAAGATGGCCAGGAAAATATTTCAATGTGCATTCTATTGACCCACCTTGTTCAAAGATGCCTATGACTTCATTCTTGCTTGCTAAAAATGACAGAGATATAGAAATGTCTCAAGAGGGATCAGACACCTATGACTAAATGGCAAGAGTTAGACATTTTTTATGTTTGAGGAGTTGACTACATGGGACCCTTCCCCTCTTCTTCAACCACCCGCCAATTTCCAGTGGTGCGTGACCGTGATTTTTTCCAACTTGACAAAACCACTATGGAGATCTTTATGGATGATTTCTCAATCTATGGATTATGCGACATCTATATCTAGTATTGGATGTGAAGAGTTACACTTGGTTTTGAATTGGGAAAAGTGCCACTTTATGGTGAAGGAAGGCATCATCCTTGGCCATCAAGTGAGTAGTAGGGGAATTAAGGTTGATCATGCAAAATCAGAGTCATCACCAAGCTTCCTCCCCCTTCCTCTATTAGAGATATTCATTCTTTCCATGGACATGTTGGATTATATCAAAGATCACTCGTTATTTCTCTAAGATTGTCAAACCCCTCACCAACCTCTTGTTGAAAGACGCTGCCTTCAATTTTGATCAGGCTTGCTTATCTAGTTTCAATAGCCTAAAAATGGCTCTCACCACCACTCTAATCATAAATGCATTGGATAGGTCAGTTTCATTTTTAGATTATGTGTGACGCTAGAGACTACGCTTTCAGAGCTATTATGGATAGAATATCGACAAGAAACATCATGTTATATACTACACCTTAAAGACCCTCAACGATGTATAATGAAACTACATCATCACTGAGAAGGAAATGTTGGAAATAGTTTATTCCTTTGACATGTTATGTTTAGATTTGTTGGGATCTAAGGTGATTCTTTTCATAATCATGTTTCCATCTTCTACTTGATGACTAAGAAGGACATAAATCCCAAACCTATTTGATGGATACTGCTACTCCAAGAATTCAACTTGGAGATCCATGACTAAAAGGGCTTAGAAAATGTTGTTGCCAACACTCTCATTCCCCTTAGTCATCAGGATGATGATTGGATCCCCATTGATGATTTGTTTCCCAATGACCAGATGCTCAAAACCTAATCCCATTTCCCATGGTTCGCTGACTACGTGAATTATCTAGCAGTTGGTGTCCTACATCCTAAATTTAAAGTAAACTCGAAGGCAAAAAAAATTGCATGATGTTAGAAACCTTTTGTCATAGAACTATTTGTTACCCTAAGTCCACACTCGTAATGGCTATACAGCCAAAGACGAGTGGACCTGGGCATCCATCATAGAATGGATCAAATATTTCATACAGGAAATATATATGTAAAAGTGATAACACAAGATATAACAAGATACTAAAAGGGGATAGAGAGGCATGTACCCATTTTTATTACAAGTATACCCATTTGTGTTTCATTTGCATCCAGAGTCCAGTGGATCTTTGGAAACAAAAAAATTGATAAACAAAACATATTAATGTTAGAGCACTGAGAACGCTATGAAAGGCATGTAAACAAAATAAGAGTACTATAAAACTTCATTGGCTAGAAACATCATGTAAGAAAAAGTAGAAAAAAGATGTGAACATTTAACAACAATCTTTAATGAAAAGCATGTTTTAAGTATATTTTCCATTATACTCAACAACACATCATGGCCATTGACTGGCTTCCCATTGGAAGGGTCTGTAAGGGTGCTCAAGATTAGCCAACCATTTTTATCACTATGGTCCACCTTATCTTGACATGTCAAGTAAGATGCCAAACCTTATGCCCTTACCCCGAGAATACAGGCACGTACACAAGGTTTGAATAATGGAGAATTTCAATTATGTTCAAGGTTTGTTCCACATATTTCAAGCAAAATGAACGTACTAATCATAGGGAACAAGTAGCTCAAACAGGTACCTAGCTAGCCAAGCATTCATATGAGCATACATACAAAGAAGCCAATACCATAGTAGGGTCAAGAGAGTAAGTGTACCTTAAGAGTAGAGTACAAGTTATGATACTTGAGTAAGATTCCTAGGTATGATCCAAACCAAGGGAACCTTGCAAATAAAAGATATAGCATGGTGTATTAGTTCAAAGGGGTTTAGTTAATGTAAACATGAGATTATTTCTGATTTGGAGTTAGGGAAATGTGAGATTTAGATTTCTACCAAGGTTTAATCATGTCAGATCATAACAAGTTACATTAGATCCAATTCATGCAACATAAACACATTTCCAAGTTATAGAAGCATTAGGTAGATTGAGTTAGTATTATACAGTAATAGCATGATAATCCTACTAATTTTAAGTTTGTATGATATAATAGCTAACATTAGAGTATGATCTAGCAAGGTTCAAGCCCATCAACTAATCATTTGCATTAGGATCATGTTAGGTGTCATGAGTAGGTCATATGTAAACAAAGAGCATGTGAGTGTATTGCATTGCATTTCAGATCACAAGACATTAGGGGAACTTATTAGAGTGCTAACATAGAGGTTTTGTCATAAGGAAACACTTTTTCATAAGAATTAGGAGTTCAATCATGTAGGTATCGAAACATCACATTTAAGGCATAAAAAGGTACAAAGGTAAGTCTTTGAGCTACTCATGGCAAAGAGGTAAAAGATATAGATCATACATGGCACAAAGCATTCCTTTGCTTACTGATTTTGAGATTAAATGATTTCATGAAGACAAGGTAAGCTAAAGAACCAAAGTTGATCGAACATATCATGTATGCACATAAAAGGACCATTTTTGGGTAAAGTTAGCCATTAGGATGTCAAGATTATCATTAGAGTGTACTAGATGGCCAAAGACATCAAGAACAGTAGATTATAACTGAGGTTATTGATATACGGGATTGAGAAAGAAAAAGGTCATGATGATACATGAAGCACGTGCTTAAGATAGTTTATTACTCAAAAGTTCATAAAGGTGTCATCTTTATTAAAACAAGGATGAAACATACAAAACTAGAAAGAGACACTAGCATAAATAGAAATTTGATAATTTTCTTGTCAAAACCATATATTACATCATTACATTTAGTTGAAGGATCAATGATATAGAGCCACTTAAAGGCTGCACATAAAAATAGGGATTTAAGGGTGTTTTACCCTTGTCGGGCCAAGAGGGAAGTAGCTGATAGATGGCCCATGAAGGAGGACACGTGGCCTTGCATCTGTGGGTTTGCCCCAAGCATTTTGCAGTGACTCCAGGGAACTCAGTGTGACACCAAGCGAGGTGAGTGATGTTGGGGGTGAGTGACGGGCATGGTAGAGCACCTAGCCCGGCGATGGGTAGTGTGTGTGTGAGGCGGGGAGCGGTCGCATGTGGTTCAAGGGTGAGCAGATTGTGAGGGCGATGATTATTGGAGACAGTGCTTGGGTTGGGGAGACCATGAGAGGTTGTGTGTCATCTTTCTTTCAGTCATTGTCCATGATGTGACGATGTTGCACTGCTCATTGTAGCAACTTCGAGCACCATTATCGGTAGGCTCAAATCTATCAAGGGCTCATCTCACTGGAACAGACAAAGAGAGATAGAAAAAGCAAGAGCGAGGCAGAGGTCATAAGAGTCACGTTGTCCCACGGGTCATCTCCATGGTGGAGCTAGGGTTTCTTAAACCCTGCCTCCACCAGTGGTGTGAAGAAGGTGATTTGTGAGGTAGGTGCTTTGAGATCCAAAGGGGTCAGTACGATGGACTCAAGAGAATAAGAGGGAGAGAGAGAGATCTCATACGACAGATGCCAGTCGACTCTTCATTAGCCTCAGTTGCGTCTTCTACAACCATGGAGAGGGAAGCTATGAGGCGATGCAGAGATGATGGAGAGGCAGTGCTTCCGCTATGGAGGGAGGAATGAACCCATTATGCGGTTGGGGTTGGAGGGTTTAAATAGAAGGAGAGGAAGCAAGGGGGTAAGTTTTAGGGTTTAAGTTGGCAAGCATGGTGGTGGAGGTGACCAGTTGGGCTTATCCTCCCATCGATGCCCCACTACCAGCCACAGCTGGTCAAGTGGGTAAAAAGGAGAGTAGATGGGGTGAGAGGGAGCAAAGAGGAGGGGAGTAGCAAGGGAGGTGTCAGGTCATTGTATGACCCTTCCTATGTGAGTGAGAGGAGAATACAAGGAAGGCAAGGACAAGAAAGGTGACTGGAGTCTGGGCCTAGTTCTCAGTCGGCCCAAAGCCGAAAATAAATGGAGCAAAAAGTTTAGGAATTAGGTCTTAAATTCAAATGGGTCCATTTTCCTCATGGAATCCCCAAATTGGGTAAGGAAGGATGTGTTGCAACAGTGATATCAAGCCCCACAATGTGAAAGTTAAGTTAGGATAGAATGGGACTCCTAGTGAGGACTAGTGATGGAATTACATATCCATGGTGTAATAAAGCCTCAACATTAGTTCATTAAAGTACAGTGCAACATTTAATCAATTCTTATGCTTTTACTTGAGTGCATTGTGACTCATTCTCATAATCAAAGGTGAGGAAGGTTGTTGAGAAAAATTGAGTATCAAAAGTGTGAAGTTGTGAACTAATTCGAGGATAGGGAAAACTAGGTTATCACACTTTTATTGCAGTGACCTCTACCTATTCAAGATATGCATAGATTGTCTTTACCACAGATGCATCACCAATGAAGAATCTCGAGAAATTCTGGTACAATGTCATTTAGGCCCAATCAGCGGTTGCATGAGTTCCCAAAAGATGGCTAGGAAAATACTTCAATGTGCATTCTATTGGCCCACCTTGTTCAAATATGCCTATGACTTCATTCTTTCTTTCTAAAAATGCCAGAGATCTATAAATATCTCCAAGAGGTATCAGATGCCTATGACTACATGGTAAGAGTTAGAAATTTTTTATGTTTGGGGAGTTGACTACATGGGACCCTTCCCCTCTTCTTGCAAATTCTAGTATATCCATGTAGATGTGGACTATGTGTCCAAATGGGTGGAGTTCGTTCCCACCAAATCTTGCGACTCCAAATCTATGATGGAACTCTTTAAAGATATAATATTTGCTAGGTTCAGGGTCCCCTATATTGTAATCTTGGATGGAGGATCTCATTTCTTATAGAAACATTTTGAGACATTGCTGAGAAAATATGATGTTCACCATAAAGTTGCCTCTCCCTACCATCCTCAGGCTTGTGGTCATGTAGAAGTCTCCAGTTGACAACTTAAATCAATCTTAGAGAAGATTGTGAATTGCACAAGGAAGGACTGGGCCTTGAAGCTCAATGATCCTTTGTGGGCATATCACACTTCCTCTTTAACTCCCTTGGGAACTACATGCTTCTGAATTATCTATGGGAAATCCTGACACTTACCTGCAATGCTCAAGTGCTATATCACTATAAATGATTTTGTGGTGCAAGGAGTAAGATGCTACCCTCCCATAGTAGATCTAGAGATAAGGGAACATCAAACCATGCTCCTCTTCGAACCTGAACTACCCACGACTTGATTATAGGCATCATGCCTTCTATTCTAAACAAGATGCTTTTTGGGAAGCAACCCAACATTTTGTTTTCTTTCGCTCTTTCTCTTATTTTTCCTTTTATCTAGATTTCTCATTTGTTTCATTCCTTCTTACTACTTATATTATTTCCTTTGATATTGCAGGAAAATATTCAAAAAAACAAGTCGACTAGTTTAACCTAACTGATATATTGGGAAGGGTAGTTGAGCATGGGATTTGAAATGCTTCATTTTCCCTGATGACCATAGAGTCAATTGACTCGGTAAACCAGTCAATCAACTATCCATCCATGATGATATTATAAAAGTTACCTACTTGGGTGGGAGGGGGTTAGTAGTATCTCAAACCATATCCATCCCCCACCTGAGTGAGCATTGGTCTCTATCCTTCACTGCCACAATGATAAGATTGATGTGCCAGGCTGACCCACCTACATCCTTCATTTCCTGCATTGCCATACACCTAGTGCCCCTTCCCTTAACTTGATTGTCCTACTACACTCACAACCATCATCTCCAGTGAGTCGGTCAATTGGGGATCTGACCCTCTGTGCTTCATCATCATAGTCATAGACGCTAACAGATAGTCTCTCCCAATGGCCCTAGTTCACCAGGCCTTGGTAGCAATACCACCTCTACAGTCCAATTTTGAAGCACTTATCCACTGGCAGTGATCGCCCACAACATTGTCTCCATTGCACCACACTCTGCCAACCACCACTCCAAAACCACAGTGCCTCAAATTTGGCAACTAGTCCATAGCATCACCCTCATCACCACATTTTCCTAGGGTGGATTGATTTTATGGGTCTTCCATATGGCCGATCGATTACCTTCGCATCTTCTTCCCCTTCCATCCAAGTCAAGCAAACCGATCACCAGTCGGCCGATCAGTGTCTCGCGTTAACAACGATCTACTCAGATGAGTCGGATGACTCACTCTCCCAGTCAAGTGTCTGGGGCCTAGCAGTAGTAAGAAGATGTCACATGATGGTTTTGGCCGCACTCTCTGTTGGAAAGGTATTCTCATAGAGCCAATTATATGATGATTGACATGGAACAATACCTAAAAGGATTTGATTAATAATAATATATATAAAGGCAAGCTTGGAATTCATCTATTTCACTCAGTTATGAGATAATGATGATATAGAGTCAATGTCGAGATAATAATATTACTCAATGATGTATGTCTTCAAGTATTAGCCTTGTTGAAATGAGATCATACGAATGCTAAGAGTACATATACATATTCTCATTATGTCCCTAGTCGGTTGTTACTGTAGAAGGTAGATAGACGCCACTAACACATAAGACTGGGAGTGTGAGTTGGTTGATGACTTAATATCACTAAGTCATGATATATCAATATCAAACCAAGCACACAGATGCATGTTAGGGAACAGTGTATTGGACAGATCCACCTTGAGAGTGACACGTGGTTGTGGTGGTCACAGTCATCTCTCATAGTGATGGTGATGATTGTGATTCTTAGACCTAAAATCACTACACTCGTCACATGTCGTTGGGTACGCTTTGACATCATCAAATGCAGTCCTAAAACATGGGTTGTTATAACAGTGATGATTGGGTGACTTTGACACATGGGGATAAATTGTGAGTGATATATATGGGATTGGTCCCTCCTTTTGGAGTATGATATCATTGCCACTTGATAAGAGAGACTGAGAAATGCATGTGCATGCACATGTCAATCAATATATGATATTGAGGTCACATTATCTCAGACAATCTACTCTTGGTTCGAGGAACATGGATTGAATGTTGAGAGGATGACCTTCCATTCCTCAAGTTCATCCTAGATATCAGAGACAAAGGAATTATATAATCACTACAACACCTTACATAGATTGTAGGTTGAAGTTGTTCTACAAATTTCCATTCACAAGGGTAGCACTGATGTGCAACTTAGCACCACTCTTTGCTTGTGATGTCATAAGCTAGTTATGGCCACTCACTAACAACTTGATATGGGACCTATAGGGTCACACACAAAGGAACTCATCTAGAGGAGGAGTTTGATCTTGAATGACAATTGGATTGATTACTAAAGTGTTTAGGTATTCAACTCACACAATTGATCGCTCAATTGGCTAACCAAGTCTGCCAAATGACCATCTCATTGGGTGAGATAGTCATTTAGGTAGCCAAAAGGGTGTCTCAAGAAGTTGAGACGGTCGTTTGGGGGTCAGGTTGATTAGAGATCGATTTGGCTAAGTTCTACCCTTAAATTAACCGGTTCAGCTCAACTCATCAGACGACCATCTGGGTGAGTGAGACGGACGTCTCTCTTGGGTGAGATGGCCTGGTTAGGACCCAATGAAGGTTTAGGATGTTTCCCAAATAGTTTCAATTGTACAATCTTGGAGTGCATGTAAATCCATATGTGATATTAATTAGAATCAAAAATTTCCAAATTTGTATCTAATTGGGAAACTACCAAACGACCGTTTGGTAGTACGAGATGACCATCTCGCACCCCAGATGACCTTCTGGGTGTGCTAGATGACCGTTTGGCGTCTCGTAGGTTGCAAAATTTTAAGTTCTTCTAGTCCTTTCCACTCCCATGCAATGACGTACATACTGGGAACCCTGACCCTAACCTCACGTATATAAGGAAGGGTACTGGGGACTTCCTAGAACACAACTACAACACAGACAATTGAGAATCAGTTCCTTTGACAACTGTTGTCTTCTCTGGTTTTGATAACCAAGAGAGCCCAGGAAAGTCATACCTGACATGGAGGGATAGCCAAAGGGAGAGAACAACTGATATTTTTCATTATGGGAGAGTAGGTTGGTGACTTGTACACCAACGGGAGAGACAACTCCTTCCTATCCATTCTTGGTGAACAATAGAAGTTCTAGTTGGTATGTGTGGACTACTCTAGAGGTAGGAGTTTTTTTTGCTGCTGCTAGGAGGACAATTATAGTCTGTAATATGTGGCCTGACCATAGGAGCATTGTAGAATATGTCTTGTTTGTTGTTCATGGTGAAGACCAGGAGCTGCACAGCCTTCGTCCAACAAAAATTTATCAACAGTTGCAAAGAAGCGAGTTTTGTCACTGGACTTGTTCCAGGACCATGTATAACTCGCTAAAACCATCCTTCCTATTTTATAGTAGTTCACGCAATCTTGTTGTTATGAGAATTTGGATAGATAAAAAAATCGGCTAATATGCTCTATGCTCATATTTCCCAATAGTGGTATTAGAGACACGTCAAGTTACCATGTTTTAGGATAATCAATATGATTGGATTTTTGGTTTTATTGTTTATATATTCCATATGATGTGAATATTTAAACTACTTTCATATGTGTATCTGATCAAAGACCACATAATCCCAAACTATATATATAGGCTATTCACTCGCTGCCCGCGCGGGTAGATAAGTGAAGTTACCCGGTTGCCAAATTAGCACATGATGTGAAATGTTGATATGGAAGCGGTGGCACTGTTGGTAATTATGTAAAGAGCTGGAAGCAGTGGCACTATTGGTAATTATGTAAAGAGCTAGTCACTTTACGTGCATGGAGTAGCGATGGCATATTAGTAATTATATTAAATAATTGAATGTGCATGGAGCAAGCAATCTAAGCCTTATCTAACAATACAAATAGCAACTGCAACCTCGTTAGTGTTGGATACGTACTATATAGCATGCACATTGGACAAAAATGGGTGCCTTGTAAGACAATTATAATTTGTATTTAAAAATCGTGTCTACGTATTTTGTGTTCAAAAGACTGCTATGTAATGAGAGATAACACATTGTAAATAGCAAAGGGAAACGATAACATGTACGGGAAAAACGTAATACAAAAGAGCGCATTGTAACTAGAACTGAAATTTTATAATCTAAAAAAATAAGAGATAGCACTAAGTAAACGAGTGATATTCCGGCGTCGTACAAGACTTGTAATAACAAGTAAAAAAAGATATCATTATGTAATAGGAAGGAACTGTTTGTAATCAAAGCAGAGAATTTGTAATGGGAAGGAAAAAAATTGTAAACAAAATAGATCATTTATAATGGAAAGGAAACATATGTAATCAAAAATGACATTTTGTAATACAATGAAATGATACTTCCATATTGTATTACGTAATGTCATACGTAGTTACAAATTTCTCATTTCCATTACAGATTCTATGTTCTCATTACAATATATCATTTATCCTTACAAAGACAATATTTATTAGAAATAGAGGTAAGTTAACAAGTGACATTCTGTAAATAGAAAAGAGAAACTATAACATGTATGGGAAAAATGTAATACAAAAGAGCACATTGTAACTAGAACTGACATTTTATAATCTAAAAAAAATAAGAGACATCAGCAAGTAAACGAGTGATATTTCAGCATCGTACAAGACTTGTGATAACAAGTAAAAAAAGATATCATTGTGTAATAGGAAGGAACTGTTTGTAATCAGAACAGAAAATTTGTAATGGGAAGGAAAAAATTGTAAATAAAATAGATCATTTGTAATGGAAAGGAAACATATGTAATCAAGAATGACATTTTGTAATATAATAAAATGATACTTCTAGATTGTATTACGTAACGCCATACATAGTTACAAATTTCTCATTTCCATTACAGATTCTATGTTCTCATTACAATATATCATTTATCCTTACAAAGACAATATTTATTAGAAATAGAAGTAAGTAAACAAGTGACATTCTGATAACATATAATGAATTATAATGACAAGTAAAAAAAGATGACATTTTATAATAAGAAAGAAATATCTGTAACCAAAATAGATAATTTATAATGGAAAGGAAACATATGTAATCAAGGATGACATGTTGTAATACAAATCTGAATGCATCAAATTCCACTGTCTAAGAAAAATAATACTTCCAGATTATATTACGTAACGTCATACTCAGTTACAAATTTCTCTTCAACTTTCACTTTTTTTGTTTACTTAACATGAATGTCGCAATGTCTACAACTATCTTACCCACTAGTGCATTCACTGATAACAAATTGTGATCTAGCTACTAATAGTGGCAACACACGCATGTACTAGCAACAAATTTCAAATTAAAAAATTTAGAATACATGTTCCTTGCATACATAATTGCCTTTTTCTTAATTACATTAGATGCCACCGGTTCTCCATGCATACGTAAAAAAATTTGTATAATTTTAATAGTTGCCGCTGTTGTCATGCAAGTGCAATTGACATTATATTAATTACAGATCCTTCCACCGCACCGCTTCTCCATGCATACATAAAAAAAAATTATATAATTACAATAGATGCCACCGTTATCATGCAAGTGCAATTGACATTATATTAATTACAGATCCTGCCACCACTCTCTATGCATGGGTAATTAACTTGGCTACCCGTGTGGGAAACCAATATGTACTCATATATATATATATATATATATATATATATATATATATATATATATATATATATATATATATATATATATATATATATATATATATATATATATATATATGGGTATATCTTCGCTACCCGTGCGGGTAACTAAGATTCGCTACCCGTGCATCAATTTTGTAATGGGATGACACATATATGTAATGAGACAACTAAATTTGTAATGAGACGACCGAAATTGTAATACAAAGACTCATTTTGTATTACAGCGTTGTTATAGTAATAAATATATATTTATTACTGTAACAGCGCTGTAATACAAAACGAGTCTTTGTATTACAATTTCGGTCGTCTTATTACAAATTTGGATTGTTTCATTACAAATGCATAACTTCCCATTACAAAACTGATGCACGGGTAACGAATCTTAGTTACCCGCACGGGTAGCGAAGATATACCCTATATATATATATATATATATATATATATATATATATATATATATATATATGTATATATATATATATATATATATATGTATATATATATGCAATCTACACGCGTCACTCTAAAAGTGGTATTGATGGTGGATGTGTTGCGTGGTTATTGCCAATACCCTTTATCTATGTGTGGTTGGATAGTTTGGTTCTTTTTTTATCTCTGTATGTGTACCGAGCCTCTACCTCATTCTTCCCAATGTAAAATTAATGATTTCCTACCTTTGCTCCCCTCGAATGTAACTCGATGTTTCTCTTATTCAATGTAATAAAGTAACAATAGGATAGTTTTCTTTTCTTACAACGATGAAGAAAGTATTCACTGCCGATTGAGATGACCAGTTCATAAGACGAGCCAACCATTTAGAGGACCATGGAGGACAGAGGACGATGAAACCACATGACCGCCAGGTGGGCCCAACTGACCTTCTGGAAGAAGTCCAGATATCAGTTGGATAGGAGACCAGATGACCGTCCCTGGAGGCCCAACTGACTGTTTGGAAGGAGTACAAACGTCAGTTGGATAGGAGAAATCGACCGACCAAGAGGCGAGACGATCGGTCTAAGGGTTGAATTGATCTACCCAAATTGGAAAGCACAAATCTGCATCAACCGTAGGTCCATACATGTGACATGATGATTGGCCTAGGTGGTAGTAATTCCTTATGGCTCTAAGTAATTACAAGTAGACATGGTCATAACCATCTCTTTTTGTTTTATATTGCATGTTTACATTGTGGGATATAGCATGTATATGATATGCACTATATATGTGGTGATTGGATACAGTATATGTATATATATGATATACGACCCTCAATCAAACATGTTAAGTCTAATATGTCTTCCAATAGCAATACACATGAAAAACTTGTTTGAATAAGTGTAGGTTAAGCCGCATGGTGTGTCATCTACCTTGTGGAAGTGTGATGCTAATAATATAGGTTTTGCCTCCACGGGGTGCATTATTATCACATTGGTTATTGGTTTAGGTTTAACTGGTGATTCTTAGAGCGTTTGGGCCCAGAGGCATGCAGATGATCATGGAAAGGAGTTGCACATATCTTCTATCTAGAATTGCATATGAAGCAATTGGCAAAAGTTGCCTACCTTGATGATTGACTATTTTTGCGGTGTTGATCGGGCCACAGTTGGATTATCTTGGATTTGTCTCATTAGAAAAGTATACGCAACAATTTTCCAAATTGATACTTAAGGGTTTTAAATTTGAACAAAATAATGAGAACAATAATTAATTAAAGTCCTAATTGTTATCGCCCAAATTTTAATCAAATCAAAACATAATGATTTTTTGACAAAAATTACAAATTCTTTTGTAAAACCAAATGGCAATAAGAAACAATCATTTTTCTCTATGATCAGTCCTTGAGAAGGACAAACTTACTAGGAACAACTTCCATGACTAGTTCACGGTGCTGAGAATTGTTCTCACGTAGGAGCACACGCTCTATGTCCTGGAAATGCCAAAACTTGAGGAACTGGCTCAAAATGCTCCAAAGGCTGACAAGGATGCTTATAAGAAGCATATTGAAAATGTCATGGATGTCAAGTGTTTGATGCTATGCTCCATGAACCATGAGTTGTAAAGGCAGCATGAGAACATGTGGGTGATTGAGATGGTTACACATCTCAAGAACATGTACCAAGATTAGGAAAGACAAGAGAGATATGATGTCTCCATGGAATTATAAGTGCAGCATGATAGAAGGAGATCTGGTAGGTCCTCATGTACTCAAGCTCATTGGGTATGTTGAGAACCTAGCTAGACTAGGATTCCCCTTGGGCCAAGAGTTGGACACTGATGTGATTCTGCAGTCCTTGCTAGAGTCATATAGTTAGTTTGTCATGAATTGTAACATGAATGACTTTGACAAGCCGTTGACAGAGTTGTTAGGTATGTTGAGGACAGCTGAGACATGAATGAAGAAAGACAAGCCCAAGTATGTTTTGATGATCAACAAGACAAAGGGGAAGTCTAAAGCAAAGGCAAAGAAAAGAAGAGTTTTAAATCTAGCCAAAATCCCAAGTCTTCATATTTCAAGGAAAAAGGTGGAGTGAAGAAACAAAGAGGCAGTTGTGACCATTGTCACCAGCCTGGACATTGGAAGAGAAATTTCCCACTCTTTTTTAGGAACTAAAGAATAAGAATGATGGCATTGAGGCCTCCACTTCAGGTATAAACATTATAAGATAAATTTGATTACTTCTTAAATTTAGGTATATGATACTAGATAAGAGATCTGACATATTGATGTGCAGGATCTGACAAGTAAAAGCCCTCATAAAAGGACAATGTTGGATAAGGCAGAGCAAGTATTGCAGAAGCCATAGTCTACATTTAAATTTATCTTAGCCCAATGGGCATGTAATAGAGTTATAAGAACTGCTATTTCATTACACCATTAGAATAGAAACATTTTCTTTATGCATCTGGTATGGACAAGGATGATTATCAATAAACAATTATTAGTGCTTCTATTTCAAAATATATGATCTTGTATGGCATTGGCCCAAAAACATCTTCTGATATTTATGTGAAATGATGCAAAGATGAATTTTTATAATGTTTATAACAAAGGATTATAATTGATAACTCGAGACTATCGTTAGCATTAGTCATCTTGTACGGATAGGAGAAATGCATGCCTGGAATACATATTGATGTTGATATAGATTCCCTTGGTTATTGAACCTTTAGAAACATGCAAGTCTTATTCACACACAATATGACATGACGTCCTTCACTAAACATAGTGGGAGGATGAAGTTTTCACTAGACCTCATACATATGATGCATAAAAACTTTTGAAAGAATGTTATACATGATTACTTAAACCTCATTTCATTTACTGGTAAAATAATGATACGTACTCAGTAAAGAAGTTACATGATTCTCTTGAAGTGTTCAAGGAGATTATGTATGAAGTGTAACTTTGATGTAAGTATTAAGAAACTTTGATGAGATCAAGAGATGAAATATTTTTACATCAATACTTTGAGTACCTTCAGGAATGAACTGTGATAATGTATCACAAGTCAAATCCACCTGAACATGATGATGTGTTAGATTGAATGAATCATACTGTGATGAGTCATGATCAATTAATCTAATTTTCTTATATCCTCATAAATGTATGCCTATCACTAAATCATGCACCATATGAATGGTTTATCAAGACATCATATATGATATGATTTGGGAATGTCCCAATGTGTCTAAAGGATTGAAACCTACATTGAGGAAGTAGTTTCTTGAAGAAGGTTCATCCACAAACCATAATTGTTGAACATTACTATTAGTCCCAATCCAATAACAAAATTGTTTTGTTGATAGGATAACTGAGTTCCTAAAGATTCACTTGGAGTAAAAGTAATACTCAAACTATTTGAGGCCAACAATGAGAATCAAAAGTTGTTGTGGAATCTCAGGTTCATCATGTAACACAAAACAAAATATTTCTAGTAGAAGACATCTGAGATTAGAGGTTGTGAATCCAACAATTCAGATGAGTTGGTCATACAGGATGAGTCAACTAGTCAAGTAGAAGCTAATTCTGAGCTATATGGAATCCATGTAAGCTAGCAAGGTAGGACCTTGATAGCGCCACCTAAGGGGTAATACCTAAAGGGTGCAATATGATCTTATGAAAAAACCTACATGGATAACATAAAAGGGAAAATTGGTTGAATAAATCAAGTTCAAGATGTTGAACATGATACAAATTATTTACCAATTGTCATGCTTGCTATTGTAGTTAAAATGGATTGTGAGATTTGGGATATGAAGATAAAACTGGATTTCTTAATGGAATGCATTTGAGGATGTGTACGTGACACAACCTAAAAGGTTTTATAACTTCAAGAATGCAAATAAAGTCTATAAACTACAAGGTTCAATCTGGGATTGAAACAAGCAACTCAGAAATGAGATCTTCTATTTTTGACAAGATAGTCAAAGAGTTTGACTTGAGTCAAGATAAAAGATGAAATATGTGATTACAAAAAAATTAGTGGGGGCATATAATAATATTCCACATATGATGAGGAATAACATCTCAATATTATGAATATTGAGAAGTGGTGTGAAAAACACCTTTAGCAATGAAGGATTAAGTGAAACGTCTTATGAGATAAGGCTCAAGACCTATGAGATAATTTTTTGAATGTTTTGCAATGGAAGTTTAAGCACATACAATAGTAATGTATTGAAAAGTCCAACATGTAAGAATTCATTATGAGATAATTCTGATTAGTCTCTCATGAACCCTATATTCTTATTCTTGTGAGAAATGGAAATATCATGAATAAGATTCCATGGGGAAGCCCAATAGTGGATCTATCATGTAAGCTATTAACAAGCTTATCCCATATAATCTTGTATGTATTAGACATGACAAGATGATATAAACTTCAATAAGGGTTACTGGAAAGTCATCAAAGATATACATTAGTTCTTGAGAAGTGACTATGGATAGATTGCTAGTCAATAAGGATAGCAATAAAAGGAAGAGTTGGATGTAAAGAGTTACATCAATGCAAGATTCCATAATGACAAAAATGGTCACAAATTAACATATGTTTGATTTAAAAGAAAAGGATGTGATTAGTTGGAAAGGTCCAAACTAATAGCCATTAATGTTAATATACAATAAAAGTTGAGTATGCTTGCGTTATGAACACATAGTGATACTATATGGATCTAAAAGTTCATATGATGAATTTATAGATGTTATGACCATTTATGAATCAGTACAGGTACTGTAACAACAATGGAGCTAATTTTTAGGCAAGGAATATCAAATACCATATTACGGCAGTTTCATCTCAGAGAAAAGAGATAAAAAAACAAGCAATATCCTGACTATAAGAAAAGTGTTGCTAACCTGTTGAATAGGCACTTGCGCAGTAGAAGCATGTTGGACATGTTTAGATCACTAAGGATGAGATCCATGCATGATTGGCTCTAAGTGCAAGTGGGAGTCTATTGTTAAGGTATGCTCATAGAGACAATCATATGATGATTGACATGGCATAATTACCTAAAAGGATTTAATTAATAATAACATATATACGGGCAAGCTTCCAATTCATCTATTTTATTCAGTTATGAGATAATGAAGATGTAGAGTGAATGTCTATAGAAACTTTTACACAATGATGTATGTCTTCAACATTAGCCTTATGGAAATGAGATCATACAGATGTTAAAAGTACATATACATATTCTCATTATGTCCCTAGTCAGTTGTTACTATGGAAGGTAGATAGACACCAGTAACACATAAGACTGGAGTGTGAGTTGGTTGATGATTGAATATCACTAAGTCATGATATGGCTATATCAAACCAAGCACAAAGATACATGTTAGGGAATAGTGTATCAGACAGACCCACCCTGAGAGTGACACATGGTTGTGGTGGTCACAATCTTCTCTCATAGTAAAGGTGGTTATTGTGATTCTTAGACCTAAAATCACTACACTAGTCACATGTCATTGGGTATGCTTTGACATCATCAAACACAGTCCTAAAACATGTGTTGTTATAATGGTGATAATTGGGTGACTTTGACACATGGGGATAGACTGAGTGATAGATATGGGATTTGTCCCTCCTTCTAGAGTATGATATCCTAGCCACTTGATAAGCGAGACTGAGAAACACATGCACATGTGAATCAATATATGATATTGTGGTCACATTATCTCATACAGTCAGCTCTTGGTTCAAGTAACATGGATTGAAAATTGAGAGGATGACCTTCCATGCTTCGAGTTCATCCTAGATATCAGCGACAAAGGAATTATACAATCACTGCAACACCTTACACAGATTGTAGGTTGAAGTTGTTCTCTAACTTTCCATTCACTTGGGTAGCACTGACGTACGACTAGGAACCACTCTTTTCTTGTGATGTCATAAGCTAGCTATGGACACTCACTGCCAATGAGTTATGGGACTTATAGGGTCACACACAAAGGAACTCATCTAGATGAGGAGTTTGATCTTGAATGACAATTGGATTGATTACCAAAGCATTTAGGTATTCAATTCATGCAACTAATTGCTCAATTGGCTTACCAGGTCTGCCAAACGACCATCTCACTAGATGAGACTGTCATTTGGGCAGTCATACGGGCATCTCAAGAAGTTGAGACAACGTTTGGGGGTCAGGTTGATTGGAGATTGATTTGGCTAAGTTCTACCATTGAACCAATCGATTCAATATGATTGAACCAACTGGGTCAGCTCAAATCACCAACCGGTCAAAGGTTCAAGATGTTTCTCGAATAGTTTCAATTGCACAAACTTTGAGTGCAAGTAAATCCATATGTGATATTAATTGGAATTGAAAATTGTCAAATTTGTATCCAATTGGAAAACTGTCAAATGACCATTTGGAAGTGTGAGACAACCATCTCACACCCCAGACGGTCGTCTGGGTGTGCCAGACGACTATTTGGCATCTCCCAGGTTGCAAAAGTTCAAGTTTTTTTGTCCTTTCCACTTCCAAGCAATCCCGTACATACTGGGAATCCTGACCCTAACCTCACCTATATAAGAAGGGGTACTGGGGGTTTCCCAGAACACAATTACAACGCAGAAAACTGAGAGTTAGTTCCTTCGACAACTGTTGTCCTCTCTGGTTTTGGTAACTAAGAGAGCCCAGGCAAGTCATACCCGACAGGGAGGGATAACCAAAGGGAGAGAACAATTGATAGTTGTTGTTGTGGGAGAAAAGGTTGGTGACTAGTACACCAACAGGAGGGACAACTCCTTCCTGTCCATTCTTGGTGAATGATGGGAGTTCTAGTTGGTCTGTGTGGACTACTCCAGAGGCAGAAGTCTGTTGGTTGTTGCTAGGAGAACAAATGCAGCCTCTAGTCTGTGGCCCAACTATAGGAGTGTTGCAGAAGTTGTCTTTGTGATACGTCGTTCAAACAAAACGTCATTAACTAAGAAGAAGTGATCATTAGCAATGGATTACTGAAAATAACTAAAAATTAAAACCTTTTTCAAAGAGATCCAAATCTAGGAAACTCTTAACAACAAGAACCAAAGTATTACATGTACATTCTGGTCCACAAGTACATACCATGTACCATCTCTTCTCGAGGATTACATACATCAATTGCTCTTTTAAGTCTACACATGAGCAATACACAACCTCGAGGCATTCAAGCCAAAATCTTAGATCAATTATGAAAACACTAAGTACTGACTCCAAGGACCTGAGAGTACATAGACGACACATAGGACTCTTATCTACAAGTCACGACAGTCAGTATCTCCACCTGAGATGTTACTGCTATCCTTGATGTTGTTGTTCTTTCCCTATAGTATGGTTCTTACCTCCTCGTACTCGTCCACCTAAAAATGTTGGATCCCACGGGGGTGAGACAATTGAAATTGTCCCAGCGAGATATATAACTCTCTGCCAGAAACATTATTATTGTAGTTTAATAGAATAAAACTGATCAGAGGATAAGCAGTTTAGAACATTCTCATATTTTAAAGCATTGCAGCTATCTATGATAGAACATTAATTCATCTATTCACTTTATAAGGAATTTGAAGAACATGTATATCATTTATCCATCTTACTATATCCACATCTCAAGCTTATCTTGAGATACTCATTATCATGGTATGTCATCCATGAATCATTCTCATTTCTGTCTGTTGACCTTAGTCAATATGTTAGCCAGATATTGAATTGTTCCAGTCATGTGAGTATACATCATCATATTCTGTCCAGGCATTGGACCATGCCAATTCTATGCAAACATTCCAGACATTGGACTATGCCAATCATGTGCAAACATTCCAGGCATTGGACTATGCCAATCATGTGCAAACATTCCAGGCATTGGACTATGCCAATCCTGTGCAAACATTCCAGGCATTGGGTTATTGCCAATCTTGTGTAATTATTCTAGGTATTGGATTATGACCAATCCTGTGTAATTATTCTAGGTATTGGGTTATTACCAATCCTTTGCAATTATTCTCAGTATTGGGTTATGACCAATCATGTGATATTATTTCAGGTATTGGGTTATGACCAATCATGTGACATTATTCTAGGTATTGGGTTATTACCAATCCTGTGCAATTATTCCAGGTATTGGGTTATGACCAATCCTGTGATATTATTCCAGGTATTGGGTTATGACCAATCATGTGACATTATTCCAGGTATTGGGTTATTACCAATCCTGTGCAATTATTCCAGGTATTGGGTTATGACCAATCCTGTGCAATTATTCCAAGTATTGGGTTATGACCAATCTTGTGCATCATCACTGAATACCACATCACCTTTACTAGGTATTAAACCTTGGCCAACCCATCATACTTATTCACATCCTTTATGTAATTCAAGTATTCCTCTTATCTCCTTTAAGCTTATTCAAAACACTATAGCCCTTATTTGGCTGTAAGCATAAAGCATGCATAATTAAGATTTCATTATTATTATTGTATCCATTTATTATTATTATTATTATTATTATTATTATTATGTTACTAAGTTTCCATTTCCTAGTTTATTTGAACATTATCATTGTTTACACGAAACTTTTATAAACATCTTGTTACCTCTTACTAGGCAACAACTATTCACACAGCTCACAAAGCCCACTAAACATCTTGTCACCTTTCACTAGGCAACAACTATTCAAATGGCTCACAAGGCCCATTAAACATCTTGTCACCTTTCACTAGGCAACAACTATTCACATGGTGTTATAACCAAATTTTCCAAAACATGTAATGAGATTTGTGAATCTCCTTTAAAAGATAAATAAGATCAATGTTTAATTTCATGGTTTGATTTGAATGAATTTCTTGTATGATAGCCTTGCATGCTTTCTTGATGGGCCTTATTGGTCATTAAGCCCAATTGAAAGAAAAAGAAAAAGAAATGAAAAAGGAATTCAATGGGATAATGGGAAATATAAGAAAATGAATAAAGGCTGATTAAAAGGCTAAAAGATATTTTCCCAAATATAGAATTTTGAGTTATAAAGGTTCCTTGCGGTTCAAGGAACTCAGGATAATTATATAATAGCAAGGGAAATAAAGAATATGAGGAAAATATGAATAAAAGGGTGTTTTCTTGCAACTAAAGAAAAGGAACTGTTTAATTAAGATAACGATCCCAATTTTTTCAGGATGAAAGATAAAATCATAAAAGAGGTTCCCTTAAAATTTGAGGCAAAAAGGAGTTAAGAGTTGGGAGTTATCGATTTTTCAAGATTATCATCAAAATAGGATTTTCCTTGAGAATTTGGGAAATCTTTACCTTTTCATTTAAGCGCGGTTGATAGTGGTCGTTGGTTCTTGATCCAACCAACCCATCTCATTGTATAGAGTCCCAGAGGGATGCAGACTGTAGCTCGATCAGGGGGGATTTTCCCCTCCGTTTCCCAATCGATCCAGCGCATGAGCGCGCTTGGAAGGTGTCCCAACGACTTCGGCTTGAGGATACGAACCTTCCAAACCCTATTTCAATGGGTTTTATCATGTCTTTGACAAACGCCCAATTGGGCAAGGAACCAGTGGATGACAGGGTTAAGAAACCATAGGTAGATACCCTCATAGCCTATAAATAGGCCCTCAGGTGGTTTCTCTCACCCTCACGATCTTTGGCGGCAGATTCCTAAGCCCTAGCACCCTCTCCCCCGCAGCGCCGCCGCATTCTGAAGAACAAAGAAAGGAGAAGGAGATGAGCAGTAGCCGCATGATCAAGGACCACAGTGTCTCCACGTGAGATCCAACGCCTCCTGAGCAGTGAGCCTGACTTGCTGGAGTAAGTGGAGCAGGTCAACGCGAGGCGTTTAATCGAGGGTCCATCGTGGACCAAGGAGATCCAACAGATCGGGCCTTGGGGGTGCGGGCGCATCAGGGTCAGTGGGGGCATTTGATGCGGAGCATCAGATTCAAAGGAGGTCCATAGGAACATCGATCCAATGATCCAAGAATTTCGGTAAATCTTTCTCTCTACCAAATAATCAAGAAGATTGCTTTTCCTTGCTAAAATCATAATAATAGCTAGGAACCTCATATGAAGAAACTTTATATATGAAAGTTGGGTAGAAAAATGAAAGGAACCTGATAAAAATGATTGGAGAACCTGATTCTAGTTATTTTTGCAAAAGTTCCTTATTTTGTTAGAAAAATGCATTACAAGTTAATTAGAAACCCTAATTGTACATAAAGAGTGATTCTTTGTAACTTAATAGGTTAAATTGAGGATTATCAACCTGTTAATTGATAACATGATGTTTTCATCTATTTTGAGTACAAAGATGGTTAATTTAGGGTTTATGTCTATAAATGAAAGATAATGTACATGAAAACCCTAATTTAGGGTAAAAGAAGAAGAAAACCATGTTATTTTATATTAAGGAAGTAAATTGCTAAATAATGATCCTAAAACTGTTAGGAATATTAAAAGGAGAGTATTTAAAGGTTTTAAGTGGATTTGATGAATTAGGGTTCATAATAATTAAGAATGAAGGCAAAACCCTAATTTCCAAGGAAACCCTAAAATTGGAATAGAAACCCTAAGGAATAAGAAGGAATTGGATTAGTTTTGATAAAATGTAGTTGGAATGTTTATTTCAGGGTTTCTGTGCAATTTGCTTGATTGATTGGATTTTCTCTCTCTACAAAGTTATTTTTATATCCGAATCTGCATAACAGGTATGTGGTTACGCTTATGATTATCCCAACTAGTTTTCCGAGGATTTTATCGACGTTTCCCTCATGGCTGAAATAAACTGTTGGATGCTTTTATTTCATGAAAATATAGAGTGACCATGATTATCACTATGATTATACATATATAACTGGCTAGATCCGAGTCCACCCCTATGGCTATGCAAGGGCTAAAAAAAGTTACCTAGAGTAAGGTCTAGGCTATCATAAGTTAGAAACTAGGCTACACATGTGTAGTGTCATACGACTCTTAGCTTGCCATGAGTTAAGGAATGGGCTATCTACGGGTAGTGCCATGTGACTCAGCCCTAGAAACTGATTCACCTGTTAGGTGAAACCATGAGGGGTATAATGGGGATCTACCTTAAGGGTGGTAGTGTCCAAGTCCACTACAGGGACAACGCAAGGGATAGGGTACACATGGATCGCGTAGTTATATTTAAAATGTAAAATTGTTTGTTAAATTGTAATTGATTGCAATACATTGTTATGAATAATTACATGATTAGTGTTTCCCCCACATACCAACTTTGGCTGACTGATGTTTTGTTTGTCGGCGTTTTAGGTACAAAACCAAAATGACAAACAGTAAGTCGTCATATTATGAAATACACAAATTAAAGTTCAAGGAGGATTAGTTAGACTAGTTCCAATTCTGGATAGCATTTTAGAAATCCAAATTTTTCAAAGGTATGCAAAATTTTATTTATTACAACTTTTCAGTATAGTCTAGTAGAATTTAATAATTGTTACCAATTAATTGCTAAACCTTGATCTAGAAAATTAGATAACGGCATCGACCTTTCAGTCTCCCTTAATTGGGGGTTACTGGAAGGCGGGGTCGTTACATTTGGTATCAGAGCCAAGGTTCTCCACTTAATTATTAATAATTATTAAATTTTACAAACTCTATAGAACCCAAAGGAGTTATTAGAGGATTTTTCGAAACACTGAGGTGTCTAGAAAAGGATCACTTCTGGGGGCTGGCAAAAATTTCCTCCGTACTGCTAGTCGGAATACGAGGACTCCCAGATTGTGTGACTGTCTGGCCGATGTCCTAGGATCTGAATCGAAATAAAATACATTAGGACTCTCTCATATTATTCATCCTTTCTCATCACATATTCTATTAAGGACTTTAAGAGTTAGGGTTTTCTCTCTCTTCCTCACCCTGATGTGGTATGGGCAAGTAAGTTAAGGATTAAGGAATCCTCCATAAAATTAATAAAAGATACGTAATGAGATGTCACTGACATAAGTATAATTAGTTTAATGATAAATTAAAGGTCTGTTTGTTATGCTTATGTAGATGGATCGTACAAAGACAGTTGCTATCCCTGAGGGTACTAGGAACCCAGCTAGGAGTGCTTGGCCTCCCCACAAAGGAAAGGGGTATTCAGAGAAGAGGAAGAAGAACCATGATGGTGAATCCTCTAAGAAGAGAAAGAGGCCTGAAGAGACCACTCATGAGGTCCCTAACCCTGACTCGACACCCTTCGGAAACCTTGATCAAGAGCAGGACCAAGGGTATGAAGAGCAACATGTGTACGAGGAAGTAAACCAGATGGAAGAAGACCAAGTTGGAGGTCCAGAACCGACCATGATGATCCACACCCCTGAAGCCTTGTGGATGGAGCAACAGAAGAAGTTGACTGAGGCCATCAATGCCTTGGCCCTCCGAGACCTAGCCAGAGCTGAGAATGGTGAGCCACTTCCGGTTCGTCCTCGACTAGGAGCCACTAACCTGGACTTCGTCAAGTTGAATATCGAGAAGTTCTGGGGAGAGGACAAGACAGAGGTAGTCTGTAAGGAGTGGGACCCACTAGGGGGACCACTCCCTATCAAACATGATCATGAGAACGACATAGCAAAACCCATATATTGAAGCACGATAAATAGACAGAAGGGTAGCCATATTGTTCTCAAAATAACATGGTAAAATGAGCATAAAGCAAAAGCAGCGGAAAGTAAAGAGTTTAAGTTATTACATAACCCATTTATTTCTAAGAACTTGTCCACATGGACATAAAAGAAAACACCAAAGAAACTAAACTAATGGATCGATTGCAGAAGGCAACCTAGGCATCTCAGAAGATTCACGAACTACTACTGGACAGGTTCCTCGAACACTGGGTCCTCAAGCGCAGGCTCCTCCCCTAAGGTCTCCACGGGCTCCTCTTCACCTGAGTGGAAGGGAACATCACCCAGAACAAGGAAACAACAAAGAGGTCAGCAAAGGCTGAGTATGTACATATATAAAATATTATGGGCATTATGTAGGATTACAAGTACAAAAGAGATGTTCCCATAAGAAAAGGGGGCTATTGGCAATTAGGTGTGTTCAAGAGATAAGTAAAAAAATAAATGAGGCATATTAAATTTCAGATTACAACATGATAATAAAAGAGTGTCTTGCCATAACAAGCATCCATAGATTCACATTAAAACAATAAATATTTGCATGCATAACAATGTAGACTAAATGTACCTAAAATAGGGCCATAACACCATAGGATCATGGCCTAAAAATAAACAAGGGTGGAAACGCACACCCCAGGCGGAATACGCACACCCTATATAAATAGGGTTGTACATAAGTACCGCTATTCTAGATATTCTAGTCATACAAGCAGCATGCTATAATACAGTGGCAAGACTTATTATTTTAGTCATTTTTAATAAAGGCAACATGGCAGGAGGAGTCCAATGACCCAAGTGAGCATAGCAATATAAATATCACAGAAAAAAAAAGTAATTCATAACAGGAGCAATAAATGTCCAGGTATTTAGATTTTAAAAGGAATTTACAATTCAAGAGATGTCTCATTAAAAGATATATGGATTTCAGTCATTTAATGCCCAAAATAAAAATAGAGAGTGTACATACCTTAAAGTCATATCCTAACACTCAACGATGTTCTTTAGGCTCAGATTCAGGTCTTTTATCACCTAAACATAATAAGTGTGTGCTACATCAATAAATAATTCCTTAAATCCTTAATAATAAAAATGACCTCTCAGTAGATTTCGAATTAGGTCTCCAAACCTATCCCATTAAATCCGTTGGATTTTTCTCATTTCAAAAACATACCTATATGTGGGATTTGGATACAGGAATGATTTATAATGAATTTTACAAGTTGCTCCAAAATAAAATCGATTTATGAAAGGACGATAATACCCTCGATTGATTCCATGAGAATATTGTGTGTGATCCATCGCAAACTATAGCCGAGAATTAATGTCCATGTCACGGGGTCAAAACCAATCAATGGGATGTGAAGTTACGTAAATGCCCTCACTGAGCGTGACCAAAACCAGTGCACCCATGGTTGAGACTGGGTTTTCACCCCAGGGATTGGCTTCCCTGTCTCTCGCGCCATGGCAGTGCAGTGGAGCTTGACCCAAACGATCAGCATTGGTCTGGCCTCCGGCCAGAAGTCCTCACCCCCGAAGTCTGAAGCTGAAACCATGGCGAGGCTGGGTTGGGCTCCGTGAGCACCGCTCGTGCGCAGGTTGGCGACGAGATGAAGAGGTACCCCCGGACCCGAAGGCAGGAATAGAAAGTCTGAACTCGTCTCGACAGGGTCTGAAGGGGGGGTACACAGGCAGATATGGCCCTCTACGGGACCCGACGAACACGCCAGAAAGCATAGCCCACCGCAAGGGTGACCACAACGGTTCAGCGAAGACAAAGCAAGGGAAACTTACGGCCATTAGCCAGCGGGCTATGAAACGGCAGGGAAACACCTCTAAGAGATGTTCGCAAAACAGCATGCAAGGTGGAGGTCGGATGTGTGGGAGGTTTCGGAGACCCTCGCGATGCTCAAGCATGCTCATTCCATCCGAGGTGAGCTCGCGGTGAAGCCCATAGCCCAAAAATGAGGACAGTGTCCATGGAACTCTCACCAGCGGCGGCCAAAAATAGGGGACGATCGGTGAGTTCGTCGACCCAGATATATAGGGCGATTCGGGGCACGCTAAATACATTGAAAGAAAGAGGGGGTCCGTAGATGGTTACCTCGCGAGGAATCGAATCGAGGTGGGGAGAGCTAGCTACTGCTCGCCATCTTCGCCGGAGAAGAAGACTTGCGTCGGTGGCAGCTCCAGGGCACGTCGGGTGAAATTGACTGAAGAGGGCCGATGAGGGGACGCCCAGGATCAAGACTGGATTGATAGAGAAGAAGGTGGTGGCTTCGGGTGGGGAGAAGGCGAGCGAGAAAAATGGCAGCGGCGGCTACTCAAAGGGTAGAAATAGGCATTTTTGCCTTAGGGTTCGATGGGTGTTGAGTAAGGGATCGACTGGCTCGTGGGAGTGCGTGGAGTTTGTTGGCGATGAAACCGCGTTGAAAGGATCATTCTAACGTGCGGGAGCGGCCGTCAAAAATGCCCTGTCGTTGCTCGTCTCACGCGAGAAAGAAGCGGGAGGTAGGGGACGACCAGGTCCCGCTACCCAGGGCCAGGGAACCGGAAATAAACCCGGCCCAGAGGGTTGGTCCGGTCGTGACCCAAAATAAACCAAAAATCGACCAAAAGTTAGGGTAAAAGCTATTAGGGTCTAATTAAGGGTGCATACGATGTCCAAAAGACCCCAAAATTTGAGGGTTAATTAATTAAGATGTGAGGAACTCAATTATGAGCTTAGATTTGTATTTTGAGGTTACTACATATATAATTTAACCTGTGCACACTAGTCATTCAATTAATGAAATGAACTAAGTCTAAATGTCAAAGATGGTCAAACCTTCCATCTAATCTCAATTATTGACCTATATGATACCCAGGTCTATCCTAGTTCACAAATCTAGGGTAAAGTGATCTAGGTCATCATTATTGCTTATAAGCTGGCTAATTGAGGTATTATGATAGCAATTCTTCATGTCTTCAACTCTATGGAAAATAACTCGAGTTGTAACTGGGGTTTGAGGGTCAAAAGTCACCTAATTCAATACAAAGTACGAAGAAAGATTTCCATGATGTAAATATCAAGGTAGGGTTAAAGAAAAGGAAAAGATGTTTTGTACCTGGAATTGGGGATGTTACAACACACCACCCCTTAAAAAGATTTCATCCCGAAATCTCAAGCAAAGAGGGAGGGGTAGGTACGCATCATCTCTTCTTTCAACTCCCAAGTAGTTTCCTCAAGACCATGGTACTTCCAGAGAATCTTCACAAGTTCAATCTCCTTGTGCTTCAACTGCTTTGTTCTAGAATCTAGGACCTTCACTGGAAACTCTTCATAGGATAGATCTTCTCGTAACTCAATAGGTTCAATAGTCAGCGCATGAGTAGGATCCTTCACATACTTCTTCAGGACAGATACATGGAACACGTTGTGAATCTTGTCATAAGTGGGAGGTAGAGCTAGACGGTAGGCACACTCCCCAACTCTATCTAAGATCTCAAATGGTCCCACATAATGAGGACTCAACTTGCCCTTGAATTTAGACCTTGCAATAGAGCGAATTGGCTTTATCTTGAGGAACACATAATCACCAATCAAGAAGCTCACATCATATCTCTTCTTATCAGCATACACTTTCTGTCAATCTTGGGCAGCCTTCATCCTTTTCTTGATCAAGCAAATCTTATCAGTCATCATCTGCATGTCATCACTCTTCATCAGTGCTCGTTCACCCACATCATCCCAGTGTAGTGGTGAACGACAAGGTCGGCCATAAAGTGCTTCAAAAGGTGGCATACCAATGTTGGCTTGGTAACTGTTATTATAAGCAAATTCAGCTAACGGAAGGTATTTGTCCCAAACACCTCCCCAATCCATCACACAAGCACGTAACAAGTCCTCAAGAATCTGTACTGTCCGCTCATACTGGCCATCCATCTGAGGATGGTACCCTGTGCTGAAACATAGGTCAGAACACATCTCCTCCTGTATCTGCTTCCACAAATGAGAAGTGAACTTTGGGTCTCGATCAGAAACTATCGCCTTTGGAACTCCATGCAGGTGAACGACCCAATCCACATACAATTGTGCCATATCAGGGACCTTGTAGGTGCTCTTGAACGGAAGAAAATGAGCCGACTTGGTCAGGCGATCAATAACAACCCAAACCGCATCGTACCCACATTTAGACTTCGGAAACCCAGTTACAAAATCCATAGTGATTTTCTCCCATTTCCACTCGGGTATCTCAAGTGGATGAAGAAGACCACAGGGATGCTGATGTTCAATCTTCACCTGTTGGCACGTCAAGCACTTTGCAACAAAAGTAGCAATATCCTTCTTCATGTTTTTCCACCAGAAACCCCGTTGTAAGTCCTTGTACATATTTGTGGTACCGGGATGAATCGTGTACTTAGACCCATGGGCTTCACCCAAAACTCTCTGTCTCATATCAGCAACATCAGGTATCCATAGTCTATGCCGGAAACGGATAGCACCATCCACTCCTACAGAAAACTCAGATTGTGGTTTCTCTGTCATCAGCTTCATCTCGGCTAGCTCAAGGCTATCTAACTGTGCAGTAATAACCTCAGAAATCTAGGTGGGAGTGACATCCAAACTAGCCATCTGCACTCTCATCTTTTCCACAGAAAGGTCGTCACCATCATCAGGTAGCTCAGGTCTCCAACTCGAAACCTGTTCCAAGCCTCTCCATAAGAAGCAACTGATGGAAGCACAAGCAGCATCCTTCTTCCTACTCAGAGCATCAGCAACAACATTGTCTTTACCGGGATGATAAGTGATGGTAAAGTCATAGTCCTTGAGGTATTCCATCCATTGTCTCTGGCGCAGATTCAAGTCCTTCTGAGTCATCAGGTAGCGTAGGTTCTTGTGGTCGCAGAAGATTTCAAATTGTACCCCATACAAGTAATGTCGCCATATCTTTAGTGCATGTACTATGGCAGCCAACTCCAGATCATGAGTAGGCCAATTACCCTCATTAGGCTTCAATTGGCGTGAGGCGTAAGAAATCACTCGTCCTTCTTGCATAAGGACGCATCCCAACCCTAGTTTAGAAGCATCGGTGAAGATAACATAGGGTTTACCCTCAACAGGTAAAGCAATCACAGGGGCAGACGTCAAACACTTCTTCAACACTAAGAAACTCTTCTCACACTCAGGGGTCCTAATAAACTTTGCATCCTTGCGGGTCAGCTTTGTCATAGGAAGTGCCAACTCGGAGAAATTCTGTACAAACCTCCGATAGTAACCTGCCAAGCCCAGAAAACTGCGTATCTCTGAGGGGTTCTTCAGTGATTGCCACTTTGTCACAGCTTCAATCTTGACAGGATCTACTGCAATGTGTCCCACAGAAATAACATGGCCAAGGAACATCACTTCACTGAGCCAGAACTCGCACTTGGAGAACTTTGCATAGAGATGATGTTCTCGTAATGCCTGAAGAATGATCCGCAGATGCTCGTGGTGCTGATCCATAGACTCGGAGTAAATAAGAACGTCATCGATGAACACCACCAAAAAGTTGTCGAGGTAGGGATGGAAGACCCGATTCATTAGGTCCATGAAGGCGGCAGGGGCATTGGTCAAACCGAAAGGCATGACCAGGAACTCATAATGCCCGTAACGAGTGCGGAAAGCCGTCTTCGGTACATCATCATCTTTCACCCGCATCTGATAGTAGCCACTACGCAAGTCCATCTTTGAGTAAATAGTAGCAGACTTTAGCTGGTCGAACAAATCGTCGATGCGTGGCAGAGGATAATGATTCTTAATCGTCACTTGATTCAGCATACGGTAATCCATGCACATCCGCAAGGACCTGTCTTTCTTCTTCACAAATAGCACCGGTGCTCCCCAGGGAGAGATGCTAGGGCATACAAACCCCATGTATAGGAGCTCTTGCAGCTACTTTTTTAGCTCAGCCAGCTCAGCAGGTGCCATACGATAGGGTGTCTTGGAGATAGGTGTCGTGCCTGGTACGAGGTCGATAGAAAATTCAACTTCTCATGATGGAGGAAGTCCAGGCAGCTCGTCAGGAAAGACGTCAGGAAAATCCCGAACCACATCAATGTCCTCTATGTCTGGAGGTGTGGAATTGAGGACGACTGATGCCAAGTAGGCCCTAGAGCCCTTGGCAATGAGCTTCTTCACCTTGAGTGAAGAAATGATGAACTGTCGATGTCCTTGCTTTCTTCCTTTGATGCAGAAACGCTCGCCATCGGGGTGTAGCAGACTAACCTTTTTATCTTCACAGAAAAGAGCAACTTTGAACTTCTTGAGCCAATCCATTCCCAAGATTACGTCGAAGGCCGTCATATTGAGGATGATGAAGTCTGTCTCGAACATCTTTCCAGAAATACAAAGGTCTACAGTAGGGATTTTCAAGAAAGTAGAATACATTTTACCCGTAGGAGTGTCAACCTCTAGGATATAGTCCATGTACATTGTTTCTAACTCTAACAAGGCTACAAGCTTAGAAGATATCAAAGTGTTTGAGGCTCCATAATCAAATAATGCTTTTATCGGCTGTTGAAGTAAGTGCACAGTACCTTCAATAACTCCGTTATCATCAGTGGCTTCCACAGCGTCCATGGCAAAGACACGTCCTGCACATTTCTCAACAGGTGGGCGACGTCCTTGCTGATTATTGTTCCTCGGTGGTTGTTGCGGACGAGGTTGCTGCTGCGCCTGCGCTCACGGATGAGCTGGTGCAGCAGCTCTCTGGAGCTTGGGACACTGTGGCATGATGTGACCCGCCTGGCCACACTCGTGGCATGTCAAGTGCCTCACATCTAGTCGAGCTGCATGTTGCACTGTAGGGCACCTGCCAGGAGGGTGGTGACGCTGGCAGCGGTTGCACTTGTCACGACGATCATCACTGAAGCTATTTCGCTTGCTGGGACTCTGAGTCGAAGGTTGAAAGCCTGGATAAGCCTCCACGGTGAGGGCCTTATCCACCATCTGCTGGAAGGTAAGAGGAAGTTGTGGAACAAGAGCTTGCCCAAACTGGTAGCTCAGTCCCTGTAGAAAGAGTGTAGCTCGGCGTTCCTCTCCAAGACCTATAGCATAGTGCTCCAAAAGCAGGAACTTCTGAACATAGGCAGAGACAGTCATGGTTCCCTGCTTCAAGCTATAGAATTCTGCCTCCTTCTTCTTTAAGGCGGCGGCACAGACGTACTTCTGGCGGAAAAGAACCAAGAATTGCTCCCATGTCATGTCGGAGGTGTCGCGAGTGCGGGAGACTCTGTTCCACCAAACGCGTGCTGGCCCGTCCAACACGTAGGTGGCGAAGCGGACCTTCTGGTGAGGAGGGCATGCCATGTCCTCGAAGGTACGCTCGATGGACAAGACCCATTCGTCAGCCTTGTCCACCATCTTGATCTCTCCTTCTCCCTTGAAGTAGGGCGGCTGCATCTTGATAAACTTCGTGAGGGAGTACTCTTTGGGTTTCTCAGGAAGAGGAATGGTGTTGACTCGCCCCATCACAGAACTGGCCAAAAACTGGCACAGAACTACCAATTCTTGCTCGGCAGTAAGCGGTGGATTGATTGCAGAGGGCAACCTAGGCATCTCAGAAGATTCACGAACTACTGCTGGACAGGATCCTCGAACACTGGGTCCTCAAGCGCAGGCTCCTCCCCTAAGGTCTCCATGGGCTCCTCTTCACCTGGGTGGAAGGGAACATCACCCAGAACAAGGAAACAACAAAGAGGTCAGCAAAGGCTGAGTATGTACATATATAAAATATTCTGGGCATTATGTAGGATTACAAGTACAAAAGAGATGTTCCCATAAGAAAAGGGGGCTATTGGCAATTAGGTGTGTTCAAGAGATAAGTAACAAAAGAAATGAGGCATATTAAATTTCAGATTACAACATGATAATAAAAGAGTGTCTTGCCATAACAATCATCCACAGATTCACATTAAAACAATAAATATTTGCATGCATAACAATGTAGACTAAATATACCTAAAATAGGGCCATAACACCATAGGATCATGGCCTAAAAATAAACAAGGGTGGAAACGCACACCCCGGGCGGAATACGCACGCCCTATATAAATATGGTTGTACATAAGTACCGCTATTCTAGATATTCTAGTCATACAAGTAGCATGCTATAATAGAGTGGCAAGACTTATTATTTTAGTCATTTTCAATAAAGGCAACATGGCAGGAGGGGTCCAATGACCCAAATGAGCATAGCAATATAAATATCACAGAACAAAAAGGAATTCATAACAGGAGCAATAAATGTCCATGTATTTAGATTTTAAAAGGAATTTACAATTCAAGAGATGCCTCATTAAAAGATATATGGATTTCAGTCATTTAATGCCCAAAATAAAAATAGAGAGTGTACCTACCTTAAAGTCAGATCCTAACACTCAACAATGTTCTTTAGGCTCAGATTCAGGTCTTTTATCACCTAAACATAATAAGTGTGTGCTACATCAATAAATAATTCCTTAAATCCTTAATAATAAAAATGAGCTCTCAGTAGGTTTCGAATTAGGTCTCCAAACCTATCCCATTAAATCTTTTGGATTTTTCTCATTTCAAAAACATACCTATATGTGGGATTTGGATACAGGAATGATTTATAATGAATTTTACAAGTTGCTCCAAAATAAAATCGATTTATGAAAGGAAGATAATACCCTCGACTGATTCCATGAGAATACCGTGCGCGATGCATTGCAAACTATAGCCGAGAATTAATTTCCATGTCACGGGGTCAAAACCAATCAATGGGATGCGAAGTTACGTAAATGCCCTCACTGAGTGTGACCAAAATCAGTGCACCCATGGCCGAGACTGGGTTTTCACCCCAGGGATTGGCTTCCCTGTCTCTCGCGCCATGGCACTGCAGTGGAGCTCGACCCAAACGATCAGCATTGGTTTGGCCTCCGGCAAGAAGTCCTCACCCCCGAAGTCTGAAGCTGAAACCATGGCGAGGCTGGGCTGGGCTCCGTGAGCATCGCTCGTGCGTAGGTTGGCGACGGGATGAAGAGGTACCCCCCAGACCTGAAGGCAGGAACGGAAAGTTTGAACTCATCTCGACAGGGTCTGAAGGGGTGGGGGTTACGTAGGCAGAGATGGCCCTCTACGGGACCCGACGGACATGCCAGAAAGCGTAGCCCACCGCAAGGGTGACCACAACGGTTCAGCAAAGACAAAGCAAGGGAAACTTACGGCCATTAGCCAGCAAGCTATGAAACGGTAGGGAAACACCTCTAAGAGAGGTTCGCAAAACAACAGGCAAGGTGGAGGTCGGATGTGTGGGAGGTTTCGGAGACCCTCGCGATGCTCAATCATGCTCATTCCATCCGAGGTGAGCTCGCAGTGAGGCCCATAGCCCAAAAACGAGGACAGTGTCCATGGAACTCTCACCAGCGGCGGCCAAAAACAGGGGACGATCGGTGAGTTCGTCGACCCAGATATATAGGGCGATTCAGGGCACGCTAAATACATTGAAAGAAAGAGGGGGGTCCGTAGATGGTTACCTCACAAGGAATCGAATCGAGGTGGGGAGAGCTAGTTGCTGCTCGCCGTCTTTGCCGGAGAAGAAGACTTGCGCCGGCGGAAGCTCCAGGGCACGTCGGGTGAAATTGACTGAAGAGGGCCGATGAGGGGACTCCGAGGATCAAGACTGGATTGATAGAGAAGAAGGTGGTGGCTTCGGGTGGGGAGAAGGCGAGCGATAAAAATGGCAGCGACGGCTGGTCAAAGGGTAGAAATAGGCGTTTTCGCCTTAGGGTTCGATGGGTGTTGAGTAAGGGACCGGATGGCTTGCGGGAGTGCGTGGAGTTTGGTGGCGATGAAACCGCGTTGAAAGGATCATTCTAACGTGCGGGAGCGGCCGTAAAAAATGCCCTGTCGTTGCTCGTCTCATGCGAGCAAGAAGCGGAAGGTAGGGGACGACCAGGTCCCGCTACCCAGGGCCAGGGAACCGGAAATAAACCCGGCCCAGAGGCTTGGTCCGGCCGTGACCCAAAATAAACCAAAAATCGACCAAAAGTTAGGGTAAAAGCTATTAGGGTCTAATTAAGGGTGCATACGATGTCCAAAAGACCCCAAAATTTGAGGGTTAATTAATTAAGATGTGAGGAACTCAATTATGAGCTTAGATTTGTATTTTGAGGCTACTACATCTATAATTTAACATGTGCACACTAGTCATTCAATTAATGAAATGAACTAAGTCTAAATGTCAAAGATGGTCAAACCTTCCATCTAAACTCAATTATTGACCTATATGATACCCAGGTCTATCCTAGTTCACAAATCTTGGGTAAAGTGATCTAGGTCATCATTATTGCTTATAAGATGGCTAATTGAGGTATTATGATAGCAATTCTTCATGTCTTCAACTCTATGGAAAATAACTCGAGTTGTAACTGGTGTTTGAGGGTCAAAAGTCGCCTAATTCAATACAAAGTACGAAGAAAGATTTCCATGATGTAAATATCAAGGTAGGGTTAAAGAAAAGGAAAAGATGTTTTGTACCTGGAATTGGGGATGTTACATAGTCGACAAAGCGGAAGCTTGGCTGCTTGCAGTCGAGAATGGATTACACATGCTTGAAGTTCAGCTGAGCAAAACGGTCCTCTTTGTTGCTCATCTCCTGGAAGGAGTAGCCAAGATATGGTGGGAGACCCACATCACTGGCCGGGATTTGACAGAGGAACCCATGGCCTGGGCTGACTTCAAGATGATCTTCACCGCCAGATTCGTCCCAATCTCAGCTAAAAAGAAAAAGGAAAGGGAGTTCACCAACATGACCCAAGGAAACTCTTCAGTGGCAGACTTCGGGTGCAAATTTCGAATCTTGGAGTATTTTGGTTACAAAATGGATGAGGAAAGAAGGGTGGACCACTTCATAGAGCGTCTTCACCCTGCCATCAGGCCCCATGTGATGGCAAGCAAGCCTAAAACTTTCGCTGAAGCCTATAACACTGCTTTAGACATGGAGAGGACTGTGATGCCTGCCCAGTTTCCACCCAAGGGGTACTTGGGTTTCACTGAAGGAGCCCAAGGCCCGAGAAACAACCACAAGAAGGGTCAAGGACATCATCAAGCTAAAGGAAAATATGGAGGAAAAGAGAAACCCCGTCAAGAGAACAACTGACCTCCTTGCCACACCTGCAGAAAGGGGCACGCCGGTGAATGTCGCTACAAGAAGAAGACATGCTTTCGATGCCACCAAGAAGGACATCTGCAATCCGTCTGTCCTATGCCAGATCCCAGAGGACTAGGACAAGTGGCAGCCCCACCTGTAGCAGCCCCACCTGTAGCAGCCCCACCTGTAGCAGCCCCACCTATAGTTGTAGCCCCACCTGCAGGAGAGAGAAGACAAGCTTGGGTGTTTGCCATTGACAATGAGGAGGCTCAAGTTAATGCCAATCGGTTGATCGAGGGTAATAACCCTTAGAGTTTTCTTTTATGTTTTAAGTTAAGCATGTAATGGTCTAATGCATGGTGAACAATAATGTAGGCATGCTTGAAGTCATGGTACATAATGTAAAATCTTTGTTTGACTCTGGATCTACTAATACTTTCATTTTGAGAAATCTTGCAACTATGCTTTGTTTGGATATCAAGGATTTAGGGTATGTCCTAGATGTTACAACCCCGAGTGGTCGAATCTTTACTTCCCTTTTGAAAACTCTGGTGATGCCTGTGAAATATCGAGATCATGAGTTTCCTACAGACTTTATCCTTCTTGGCATGAATGATTTTGATGTGATCATTGGCATGGATTGGCTTTATACTTATAGGGCCAACATTGACTGTAGGGAGAAGAAAGTGATCATTAAAAGACCAGGTCACCCACCTTTTGTCATTAGAGGTAGGAAGGATGCCACCACCAGCCTATATGTGTCAGCCTTGAAGGAAAAGCAGATGATGAGTAAAGGATGTCAAGATTTCTTATCAGTAGTCACCGAGCTAGAACCCAAGGTGCAACCCTTAGAGGAGATAGAGGTAGTATGAAGCTATGCAGATGTTTTCCCAGATGATCTACCTGGGATTCCTCCCGAAAGAGAGGTAGATCTCTCCATAGAGTTAGCTCATGGTACAAACCCTATTTCCCGAGCACCTTATAGAATGGCCCATGTTGAGTTGCTAGAGTTAAAGAAGCAATTGCAAGAATTTCTAGACAAGGGTTTTATCCACCCTAGCACGTCACCATGGGGAGCACCAGTTCTTTTTGTAAAGAAAAAGGATGGTTCGCTCTGAATGTGCATAGACTACCGGATGATCAACCAGGCTACCATTAAGAACAAATACCCTTTACCCCGGATAGATGACTTGTTTGACCAGTTGAAGTCAGCTCGAGTCTTTTCCAAGATCGACTTGAGATCGGGTTACCACCAATTGAGGGTCAAGAGTGAGGACATCCCGAAAACAGCTTTTAGAACCCGGTACGGCCACTATGAGTTTGTGGTTATGCCTTTTGGGTTGTCCAATGCACCTAGTGTGTTCATGAACCTTATGAACAGTGTGTTTAAACCCTTCCTTGACTTGTTTGTCATAGTGTTCATAGACGACATACTGGTTTATTCAGATAACTTAGATCAACACCGAGACCACCTAAGTAAAGTCCTTGATATCTTAAGAAAGCAGAAGTTCTATGGGAAGTTCTCTAAATGTGAGTTTTGGATAGACCGAGTCATGTTCCTTGGACACATCATCTCAGGAGGAACGATCGCTGTAGATCCAGCTAAAGTGTCAGTGGTTCGAGACTGGCCAGCACCAAAGAACCACTCCGAGATTCAAAGCTTCTTGGGGTTAGCAGGATATTATCGGCGCTTCATCGCGGATTTCTCATAGACCGCCTTGCCTTTGACTATGTTGACTCAGAAAGATGTGAAGTTTTTGTGGTCTGATGTTTGTGAGGCTCATTTCCAGGAGCTGAAAGAGAAGTTGACCACTGCGCCAGTTTTAACTCTACCATCAGGTAATGAGGGTTTCATGATTTTCACCGATGCATCAAAGATGGGACTTGGTTGTATGTTGGAACTGAATCGGTATGTGGTTGCATATGCCTCCCAACAACTCAAGCCCAACGAGGTAAATTACCCGACACATGACCTGGAGTTAGCTGCTATCATCCATGCCCTGAAGATTTGGCGACATTACCTTTATGGTGCTACTTTTGAAATCTTCACAGACCATAAGAGCCTGAAGTATCTTCTGACGCAAAAAGACTTGAACCTACGACAACGAAGATGGATGGAGTATATGAAGGATTACGACTTCACCATTGTCTATCATCCGGGAAAGGTGAATGTCGTAGATGATGCTTTAAGTCGGAAATAGCTAAGGTGTGTAGCTGTGTTGTCCAGACAGTGGAAGAGCTTAGAAGAGCTGGTGGAATGGTCACCTCAACCATTAGATGATCGAGTTCAATTAGCCAACATCCAGATACAGTCTGAATTGTTGAGTGAGATTGTCACAGCACTGTTGGCCAGTGGAGGACTTGACAAGATGAAAGGCTTGATGCAGAATGCTCAGACCCATCTTTCATTGGGAATAAACGGAGGAATCCGATTTGAGAATCGCATATGGGTTCCTGAAGATTCACCGTTGAAGGAACGTATCCTACAAGAGGCTCATGGTTCTAAATACACGGTGCACCCAGGGACTACAAAGATGTTTAAGGATATGTAGAGGTTTTTCTGGTGGCCAGGAATGAAGAGAAACATTGCAGCTTATGTAGCCAGTTGTCTTACATGCCAAATGGTGAAGGCTGAACACCAACGACCCGGCAGACTTTTACAATCTATAGAGATTCCAGAGTGGAAATGGGAGCAGATCACCATGGATTTTGTGGTGGGTCTACCCCAGACCAAGAGAGGTCATGATGCGATATGGGTTGTGGTAGATCGGCTTACCCAGTTAGCACACTTCCTTGCCCTAAAGACCACTGCCAAGGTGTCATGTTTAGCTGAGCTGTATATTAGAGAGATAGTGCGCTTGCATGGTGTACCCGGCTCCATCATCTCAGACAGAGACCCAAAGTTTACTTCCAAGTTGTGGAAGCAGGTTCAAGAGGAACTAGGTATAAGGTTGAAGTTCAGTACCGCTTATCACCCCCAGACAGATGGTCAGTCAGAAAGGACAATTGAGACCTTAGAAGATCTACTGAGAGCTTGTGTGCTCGATTAGGGTGGATCATGGTAGCAGTACCTACCTTTAGCCGAGTTTGCTTACAACAACAGTTACCAAGCCAGTATCGGGATTCCTCCATACGAAGCTCTATATGGGAGACTGTGTCGGTCGCCACTTCACTGGGATGATGTTGGTAAAAGGACCTTATTGAGGTCAGATGAACTCCAAGTGTATGCTGATAAAGTTGCTTTGATCAGGAAAAGGCTAAAGAGAGCCCAAGACTGAAAGAAGTCGTATGCTGATGCGAAGCAGACTAATGTGCATTTCGTTGTGGGAGAAAATGTTTTTCTGAAAATCCGACCGCTCCGAGCTATAGCTAAGAATAGAGGAAAGTTGAGTCCCCGATACGTGGGTCCGTTTGAAGTATTAGAACGGATTGGTGAAGTCACATATCGTTTGGCGTTACCCCCTCAATACAGTATGATGCATGACATGTTTCACGCGTCCAATCTGAAGTGATATGTGCAAGATCCAAGCCATGTGCTGAGCATTGAACCTGTAGAGCTTCAAGGAAAGCTAACTTATCCTGAGTTGCCTTTGTAGATTCTAGATACCAAGGTAAAAGAACTCAGAAATAAGAATATAGATATGGTAAAGGTTATTTGGAAGCACCATGGGGAGGATGAGGCCACAAGGGAGCTGAAGACGGACATGGAAAAAGCATATCCTGATTTGTTTGTTTGATTGTTGAATTTTGAGGGAAAAAATCCTATAAGGAGGGGAGGATGTTATAACCTCATTTTCCAAAACATGTAATGAGATTTGTGAATCTCCTTTAAAAGATAAATAAGATCAATGTTTGATTTCATGGTTTGATTTGAATTAATTTCATGTATGATAGCCTTGCATGCTTTCTTGATGGGCCTTATTGGCCATTAAGCCCAATTGAAAGAAAAAGAAAAAGAAATGAAAAGGGAATTCAATGGGATAATGGGAAATATAAGAAAATGAATAAAGGATGATTAAAAGGCTAAAAGATATTTTCCCAAAAATAGAATTTCTAGTTATAAAGGTTCCTTGGGGTTCAAGGAACTCAGGATAATTATATAATAGCAAGGGAAATAAAGAATATGAGGAAAATATGAATAAAAGGGTGTTTTCTTGCAACTAAAGAAAAGGAACCGTTTAATTAAGATAATGATCCCAATTTTTTCAGGATGAAAGATAAAATCATAAAAGAGATTCCCTTAAAATTTGAGGCAAAAAGGAGTTAAGAGTTGGGAGTTATCGATTTTTCAAGATTATCTTCAAAATAGGATTTTCCTTGAGAATTTGGGAAATCTTTCCCTTTTCGTTTAAGCGTGGTTGATAGTGGTCGTTGGATCTTGATCCAACCAACCCGGATCATTGTCTAGAGTCCCAGAGGGATGCGGACTGTAGCTCGATCAGGGGGGATTTTCCCCTCCATTTCCCAATCGATCATGCACATGAGCGCGCTTGGAAGGTGTCCCAACGACTTCGGCTTGAGGATGTGAACCTTACAGACCCTATTTTGATGGGGTTTTATCGTGTCTTCGAGAAACTCCCAATTGGGCAAGGAACCAGTGGATGGCATGGTTAAGAAACCCTAGTTAGAGACCCTCATAGCCTATAAATAGGCCCTCGAGTGGTTGCTCTCACCCTCACGATCTTTGGCGGCAGATTCCTAAGCCCTAGCACCCTCTCCCTCTCTCGATTGCTCGTGCTCAGGCGGGGTCGCCACCGTGGCGCCGCTACATTCTGAAGAACAAAGAAAGGAGAAGGAGACAAGTAGTAGCCACAGGATCAAGGACCACAGTGTCCCCACGTGAGATCCAACGCCTCCTAAGCAGCGAGCCTGACTTGCTGGAGTAAGTGGAGCGGGTCAACGCGAGGCGGTTGATTGAGGGTCCATTGTGGACTAAGGAGATCCAATGGATCGGGCCTTTGGGGTACGCGTGCATTAGGGTCAGTGGGGGCATTTGACATGGAGCGTCAGATTCAAAGGAGGTCCATAGGCACATCGATCCAACGATCCAAGAATTTCGGTAAATCTTTGTCTCTGCCAAATAATCAAGAAGATTGCTTTTCCGTGCTAAAATCATAGTAATAGCTAGGAACCTTATATGAAGAAACTTTATATATGAAAGTTGGGTAGAAAAATTCAAGGAACCTGATAAAAATGATTAGAGAACCTGATTCTAGTTCGTTTTGCAAAAGTGCCTTGTTTTATTAGAAAAATGCATTACAAGTTAATAAGAAACCCTAATTGTACATAAAGAGTGATTCTTTGTAACTTAATAGGTTAAATTGAGGATTATCAACATGTTAATTGATAACATGGAGTTTTCATCCATTTTGAGTACAAAGATGGTTAATTTAGGGTTTATGTCTATAAATGAAAGATAATGTACATGAAAACCCTAATTTAGGGTAAAAGAAGAAGAAAACCATGTTATTTTAGATTAAGGAAGTAAATCGCTAAATAATGATCCTAAAACTATTAGGAATATTAAAAGGAGAGTATTTAAAGGTTTTAAGTGGATTTTATGAATTAGGGTTCATAATAATTAAGAATGAAGGCACAACCCTAATTTCCAAGGAAACCCAAAAATTGGAATAGAAACCCTAAGGAATAAGAAGGAATTGGATAAGTTTTGATAAAATGTAGTTGGAATGTTTATTTCAGGGTTTTTGTGCAATTTGCTTGATTGATTGGATTTTCTCTCTCTAAAAAGTTATTTATGTATTCGAATCTGCATAACAGGTATGTGATTACGCTTATGATTATCCCGACTAGATTTCCGAGGATTTAATCGACGTTTCCCTCATGGCTGAAATAAACTATTGGATGCTTTTATTTCATGCAAATATAGAGTGACTATGATTATCACTATGATTATACATATATAACTGGCTAGATCCGGGTCCACCCCTGTGGCTATGCAAGGGCTAAAAAGGATAACCTAGAGTAAGGTCTAGGCTGTCATGAGTTAGAAACTGGGCTACACATGTGTAGTGCCATGAGACTCTTAGCTTGCCATGAGTTAAGGAGTGGGCTATCTACGGGTAGTGCCATGTGACTTAGCCCTAGAAACTGATTCACCTATTAGGTGAAATCATGAGGGGTATAATGGGGATCCACCTTAAGGGTGGTAGTGTCCAAGTCCACTGCAGGGACAGTGTAGGGGATAGGGTACACATGGATCGCGTAGTTATATTTAAAACGTAAAATTGTTTGTTAAACTATAATTGATTGCAATACATTGTTACGAATAATTGCATGATTAGTGTTTCCCCCACATACCATCTTTGGCTGACCGACGTTTTGTTTGTCGGCGTTTTAGGTACAAAACCAAAATGACAAACAGTAAGTCGTCATATTGTGAAATACACAAATTAAAGTTCAAGGAGGATTAGTTATACTAGTTCCAATTCTGGATAGCATTTTAGAAATCCCAATTTTTCAAAGGTATGCAAAATTTTATTTATTACAACTTTACAGTATAGTCTAGTAGAATTTAATAATTGTTACCAATTAATTGTTGAACCTTGATCCGAAAAATCAGATAACGGCACCGACCTTTCGGTCTCCCTTAATTGGGGGTTACTGGAAGGCGGGGTCATTACACATGGCTCACAAGGCCCATTAAACATCTTGTCACCTTTCACTAGGAAACAACTATTAGGGTTAGGGTTTCCCTCTATAGCTGAATAGGGTTTCAAGTTCATATTATTAATTCAAACCCTAATTCATTGCTCCACACATCTAGGATCATACATTGATATCATAAGTATTCAATTATACTTATTTATTCTCATCTTTTATCATTAAATGATAATCATCACAAAGTGTGAGTTTCTTTCTCATCTTCTCTAGGATATTGATTACATCATACTTTGTTATCTTGGCTTAACCCTTTCTCAAGGTATGTTAGCCTACACTTATCAAAGTGCATCACATCTTAATGTAATAAATTTCATGACACACTTCTTGTGTTACTCATCCAAGTATATTGCATTTAGGGTGCATCAAGGTGTATCAACCTTGAGGTGTTGAATGTGATATCTATCATGTCTTGATGTATCACTTCCCTCATCACTTTTGACTTACTTAAGTTCATCAACTTATCTTGTATGAGGATACTTCTCATCCTAATACTTTATGCACATGTTCATCACATTATCATGTAATGTATTGGTCATAAGTCACTCATTTGATTTATTCAACCATTATCAATAATGTGGACTCATCTCAGGTTAAGGCATTATTGATATAAGGTTATCCATTAGCAACCACTTTAGGTGTTTCACCTACCAATATATTATTCATTATTCCATTATTAAGAATAGGGTTTCCCCTCTTTATCAACTAGGGTTTTACATCACATCACCCTATATTGGGGTTTCACATGACATCACCCTATATTAGGGTTTCACATGGCATCACCCTTGATTAGGGTTTCACATAGCTTCACCCTAGATTAGGGTTTCACATAACATCACCCTATGTTGGGGTATCCCATGACATCACCCTATATTAGGGTTTCACACATCATTATCTTGAATTAAGGTTTCTGATAACTTTTCCCCAAAATTAGGGTTTCATGAAGCATCTTCTTAAATTAGGGTTTTTCATTATATTACCCTGAATTGGGTTTTCTCATATCATCACCATAGATTAGGGTTACACCATTACCCTAGATTAGGGTTTCAACTAGCATTTTCCTAAATTAGGGTTAGGGCTCATCAACCATCTCGATTAGGGTTTCATGATCTCTTTATAAATGATCATACCCTAAATACATATTTTATTCATGTTGAAAGTGTTGAGGCTTAACCACTACATGATTATCATACATGTATGAATTCCTCTCTCTTTCATTCTCTCTAGGATGTTGATTACTTCAATCTTGATTAAATTAAGTCAACCCTTTATTCAAGTACATACATCTATGGTTATCATAGTGTATTGAGTTACTTCTTTCATAAGCATCAAAGGTTAACCACTAAAAAGGTACTAATCACTTAAGTACCTTAAAGGTACAACCATTGTAATTATCTTTGATATACATCATTAACAATCATGGGGTTAATTGTACTTACATGGTTTGAATAAAATAGACCTTCAAACAGTCTTGAGGTATTAGACCCTCAAACGGTCTTGAAGTACTTTGACCTTCAAACGGTCTTGAAGTACTTTGATCTTCAAACGATCTTGGTCCAAAACTCTAATCGGTATGAGACCGTTTAGATCTTCAAATGGTCTTGGACCAAACCTCAAAATGGTTTGGAGACTGTTAGACCTTAAACAGTCTTGGTCCCAAAACCTTCAATCGGTCTTAAGACCGTTAGACCATCAAACGATCTTGATCTCAAAAAATCCCTAAATGGATTGAGACCGTTTGAATTAAATATTAATTAACCTCAAACGGTTTGAAACTGAATGGCCCTAAAATGGTGTGAGACCGAATGGTCCTCAAACGGTCTAAGACTGTTTGATCTCAATCAGCTTGAAACTGTTTAACCCTAAATTAGGGTTTCTATAATAAATCGATTTAGGATTTGTTTCATTGAATCATTCATCAATTGGACCATTGATAATACATCAAATTATAACCCTTGGATCTCCAACCATCCATCACAGCCCTTGACCTCCAAATGGTCTTGAGACCGTTTCAGCCATTCAACTTAGAAACCGGCTCAATCAATTTAGGGTTTCAACCAATCAATCCGATTAGGGTTTATAATCAATGGACCATCCATTCTTAGAACCATTTTAATTAGATAAATTGGAACCATTGGATCTTCATCCAACTACATCAGCAATTGACCCCAAATGGTCTTGAGTCCATTTGACCTCAAACGGTCTTGAGATTGTTTGCCCTCAAATGGTCTTGAGACCGTTTGATCACCAAACGGTCTTGAGACCGTTTGGTCATCAAAGTGAAAATCGTTTGCTCATGATATTAATTGAGGTGTGTGATAAGGTAACATCATCATCTTATAGCTTCAAACCTACGAAATTTGCTATGATCTTTGTGGTGATTTCAACAATTAATCACAAAGAAATTCAGGAAAGAAAAGGGAATCAACATATGATGAAGAAATGAAATCAATAATGATGTTTAAGGGTTCAAGTTATACAACCCTCCTTCAAAGTTGAATCCAAGCTTCAAGCTTCACGTTATCAATGGTGAATGAAGCTTTCTTAACTGTCCAATGTCCATTCTCAAGTCTTTGGATGCAAAGGATGATCAAGGTTGAGCATTGAATGAAGAAAAGAAGAGAATGAGTGTTAAAATTCGATTTTCCACCATGAATTCAAGGTTGAAGATGATTAAGGAGATCATCTACAGTTTGGGGCACGTCCTCCTGTTTCTCCTAAGCTCCCTTGTGTTCGTCCAAAGCAAGGAGAGAAAGAGGAGTCGAAAAAGCCTTTCATGTGGGTGAAAAAATGGGATATATGTAAAGGAATTTCAAGAGAGAGAAAGTGTTATAAAAACCCTTCAATTCCCTAAATTGGTGCCACTTATCCCCCTCACTTACTTGCATAAGAAGCCATCATCCTTCCCTTCAAATTCCTCTTCTTTATCCATGAATTAAAAGAAAACCAATTAAGCACCTTAATCAATATAATAATAATATCCAAAAATTAGTGGATATTACTTTTTCTTTTAACTAATGTGAGTGGGCTCTCCACTCACTTTAGATATTTCGGTGCCATTGCAAGGAACAAGCACGTCCACACTATAAAAATTAAACCATCACACTTTTGGTTGAAGGGCACATCCATTAATATATTTATTTTTGCATTAAATTGAATTAGGGTTTCAATTATGCTTAATTCTTGATTATTTTAATATCAAGATTCTCTCTCCCCCAAAGAGATTCAAATGAGGCGCCCCTCTAATTTTCCTATCTCTAATTGATACCAAGAAACATTAGGGACTGTCTAGAAGTGGTATTTTGCATATTGAACCCTAGGTTTTGGGTAAATTGCACATTACACCAAAACTAGGTTTTAATGCACAAACATTGCTTAATAAAGTCTTTCTTGGTGCTCAAGCTACCACAAGCCATACCACTGCATCATTTTCATTCTTATGATTCTTTAACACTTGAGGAACATTTATCATGTAATATTTGCAAGTTAATCCCTCAACTTGGGTAATTTGCACTTTGGTCCAAAACAAGTAAAACATTATTTCAACATTATTCAAATAGGACCAAAATGAAACATAAGTTCTTCTTGAGTCTTAATTACTTTTCAAAAGATAAAGACAAGAATATAAATGACTTACTTAAGCAAAACTTCTAGGGTTAAGACATAACCCAGGTCAGGGATGTTACAGTCTTATTCGTTGTTCGTTGTTCGTGGTGAAGACCAGGAGTTGCACATACGCCGTCTAAGAGAAAATTATCAGCAATTTCAAAGAAGTGATTTTTGTCACTCTGCTTTCTCCAGGACCAGGTATAACTTGATAAACCCATTCTTCCTATTTCATTGTAGTTGACGTGATCTTGCTATTATGGGAATATAGATAGATAAAAAAATTTGTTTCTGCTACTATACTATGTGCCCTTATTTCCCAACACTTTCTTCAGCAGCCTCCACAAGGGCAAAGAAGTGACACAAAAACCCACCTCCCAAAACCATCATCAAGACCACGACTCAGGTAGAGGATTCCATATTGAGGATCCCACAGATACCCCTTCCCTAACATCCTTGATGAGATGGTAGCTGACCTCAATAATCTCAATGACTTCATCAACCATGTCGAAGCTAGAAGAGCCTCATGTAAGACTCCTCTATTAAGAAATTACATGCAGTTCATTGATGACAATCATCTACAATATTTTGAAGATATGGGAGTGATTAGAATTATGCTTCCTTAATGGGTGTGCGGGGCCACCCTCTCTACCCTTGGAATCCATGATCCCATCAACATCATCTTGTATCAGAATCACATCTCATGCTTCTCGTATCAGATCCTTTCCATCTACATGGATCTCACCTTGGAGTTGATGACAACCTTCCAGAGATACTATTCACCAGATGAGGGCTCTAATTGTATGATCTGGATCTTCAGGGAGAATGTTCACATCATTGCTGGTTATATGGGTTCCCTCATTCTCGATGACTAGGAAGCCTCTTTATTGAGAACTACATGGAGCACCACCACACCTCTTATCATAACCGGTATGACACCAACAAATTTTGGTCTGGAATCACTGGCATACATCCATCTCTTCCTTCAAGATCAAAGTCCTCCTGTATACACAATCTGCTAGTTTACTATCTTCACATAATCCTTTCTAGTACCATCTATAGTAGGACCAGCTAGCAGGATATTGTGACCAACATAGATCTCTACACCTAATGGTCTATAATAAATGGAGAGCACATCAACTGGGGGAGTGTTATCATCAACCACATTCACCTCCAGATCAGCTATAGCACCAACTCTTCCTTTAGCATGGGCCACATAGTTATTTTTGTCACCATGTTCCTAGGCTATACCCACATCCCTTTTCATGACATATTGCATAAAGGGACTCAACACTTGATCAATCTCACATACTTATGAGCCAGTCATGTTATCCACCCCAGCATTTAGGTAGGTTCCTATTCCTTGGTCTCTTATGACACCACTACCCATATCACATTGCCCCTCCACACCAGGTTCACAACGGTGACCTTATTATATGATCTCCATAACCTATCAGCCCAGATTCAACTGTTTGTCCATGAGAATCTACTCCCTAATGAAGTCATCCTCGAGCCTAAAACCCACCTCCAGAACATCTCCTTAGAGGTGAACAACAACGAGATAAGACCTCCTACGCCACTGCCTCACCGCACCTACCACAACACCATTGAAGATGAGGGTCCCGAGGGCCTTATCACTTCTATGAGATTCAACAATAGTTGGATCACATCAAGTAGTTACATGTGTGCATGAAGTGCGAGCAGCAGCTCCATGGCCACCATCTCAATCACCTATGTATCATGCAACATTATCATGAGATCTGACACATTCAAGGTGGCCACTATGCCCCCTCCTAGACATTCTACAAAGCATATGGGGCTCACTATGCATGTCTTGACCCCGACTCTCCATATTGAGGATGTTATTACCATGAGATGGCTCTTCATCCACTCCTCTCCCACATCGATCTCCATCACCACCATGATTCTCTTCCCTCCTTCTTGGAATAAAGATTTTCTCAGGATGAGCAAATTTTTTAGTTCGGGGTGGAGGTGAGTGTTATGTATTGATTCCATCCCCTCTATCTTCCTTTTCTCTAGAATTCCATTATTTTATATTTGCTTGTATGTAGTCTTTAGTTTTCGTTGTGTTCCATTTTCCTTGTATGTGACATGTTGATTATCTAATCGACCAGTAATTTCATATGCATGTATCTAATATATCCCCTTATTTGAAGTGATATCTTGTAATATTTTCATAACCATTATTAGAAGTTATCTATCACTTAGGACTTTCAATTTAGCAGTATTCCTCAAAAAAAGTTGGCAATAGATAGATAGGGACCAAGCATAATGTGCCTTTATTAAAAATGTGGAATTAGCTTATAAAGTTTCTAGATTTTTTTTCATTATAGAATGGTTTGAACTAATGTTATAACACTCTCAAAGCATTGAAATTTTAAAAAAATGAGATATGTACAGGATCTGTCTCGTCTACACTTCTTCTACCAACTTCTTACATCTCCATCTTACCAAAAATAAAAAGAAAATTAAATGCAAAGAAAAGTTCCAAACTCTAAGTTTGGGATGTCACATACCTTATTCCCTCTCTATCACTTCTTCCATACCCCTCATAAATTTAAAAGGGGAATACCACCAAGAAAATATGCCAAAGTGCACATCAAAACATGCACTCAATGTAATTGCAAACAAAGAAAATTAAAGATCTCGAGTCTAATAGAGTAGAGATTACCTTCTTCAATACCTTCATTCACTCCTTTTTTCTACCTAGGGGAATCTCCATAACCCCAATTCACCCAAAAAATACAAACTCTTGTCTTGTGCAAGCTCTCTTAAGAGTATGTGAGAGTATCAAAAACAGAAGGGATATAATATCTATTTCTTTGCAAGTCTTGGAATAGAAGAAAGTTGTAAAGCAAATTTGAGTGAAGGATGTGAGCAAATTGTGTTTGTGGTCCCAAGAAATCAGGGTCGATTGACCATGAAGGGGGTGAGGAAAAAGTGGTGTTATGCAAGTGAGGAGGACAAACCGTCAGTACTAAGTGGTAGGTATTTATGATACAATGTTTCTCGAGGATGAGCAATGATCAAGTTTGTGGTATTTTGATGAATGCATATCCATCCCTTTTTAGAACATCTTTATGGATAATTATTTATGACTTTATGTTGTTTCCTCTCAAATTTTAGGAACGAATTGCATATTCCTTGCTTTTGTCTCTTTAATTAAAATTATTATCATTTTGTTCTCTTTTATGCATATTACTTGCTTTTGTTTTATTTAGAATCAAATGGATTGATGATTAGCAGGAGCAAAACTGAGTATATGCATTGTAATTTCAGCCAATCTCGCAGTGTGAATGATGGAGCCAAGTTGGACAGAGTAGATATACCAAAATGTGACAAATTTCGATACTTAGGTTCTATTATTCAAATAGATGGGGATGTCCAAAATGATGTTTGTCACCGGATCACTGCAGGATGGTTGAAATGGAGGAGTGCAAGTGGAGTTTTATGCGACAGGTTAAAAAGTAAGTTTTATAGAACAGCTATACGACCAGCCATGCTCTATGGGAGTGAATGTTGGGCGGTGAAGAAACAAGGTCTCAACAAGATGAACGTGGCTGAAATGCGTATGCTAAGATGGATGTGTGGGAAGACAAGAAAAGATCATTTGAGAAATGACTATATCAGGAATAAAGTGGGGGTGGCGAGCATTGAGGACAAGTTGTGTGAGGGCCGAATCAGATGGTACGGACATGTGCAACGCATACCTACTAGTGCGCCTATACGAAGCAATGCTATTGAGCCAAACACTATAAATAGAAGAAGAGGAAGGCCTAAATTAACATGGGATGAGCTTATAAAGAGAGATTTTGAATCTCTACATCTCAATCAGAATATGGCCCATGATAGAGTTGAATGGAAACGAAGGATCCATGTAGTTGACCCCAACATAGTTGGGATTGAGGCTTAGATGATGATGATGATGATGATGATCATTTTGTTCTCTTTTGTAGGTTTTATTTTCCTTCTCACTCCTTCAACTACAATCTAAGAATGCACATCATTACCCAAAGAATCGGAGGTTGTTTCCACCTCCCATGAGTCTAGTTGGTCAACTCACCTCCTCTCGTCAGTCGACTCATCAGTATCATTGGAAGGAGTCACAAACGCCAACTGGTCAACTAGGCATGCAGTTGATCAATTCAACCCAATCAAGGTAGGTGTGTTTTCATGATAGAATCAGTCAATTCACTCTTGAAACTAGACGGATAACTTTTCTTATAGATGAAGTATCATTTCAGCCATTCAAACATCCCCCGCTTAGATGTCACGTGAGATTTAATCTTGTCGTCCGTATGGCCCACCTAGTCGATCAACTAGAACGCCGATTCCATAGAAATCCAAAATCCAGCAGCTTCCATCCCCCTTTTAGGGTATCCAGGGTGCATCCTCTCCTATAAAAGGGAGGGGGGGTAGTGTAAAACAAAGGCATTTCATTTTCTAGCAACCCCCCACCCCCATCATCTCAAGACCTTGTCTGGGAGAACAGAGCAAGGAAAGGGGAGATGAGGTCAGCAAGTGTTATTATCAACATGATTTCTTTTCTTCCTATCCTTATTCTTGCTTCTATGAGAGATATGGATTAGTCCTCCTATTGTTGGGACATGGGGAGTAGCCCCATGAGACCATATTTTGTCTTAGCAAACTTTGATTACAATCAATACATATATAATGTATTTTCATTTGTTTCAAAATGTGAATTATGAATGGATCATTTGTTCTTCATGAGTGTTATTGTAACACCCCAATTTTAATATCATATGACTGGAAGCTAACTTTTATTTTAACTGGGGAGTGTTACCAACATGATATGCATTACAATAATGATATATAAGAACCATTATAGAATGTGTATGAAATAAATCCTCATAAATTCAAGAGAAGTATACATCATCATATACAAAAGAAACCTAATATTTTGATACTACTTTATACAAATCTCGTGTCAAATATGGGATTGTGTAGATGGCGCCCCACCAAGCAAGCCTCCTAAAGATTGTAGATATGTCTTCTATCTTGACTGGTCTTCCTAAAATAAGTACATATGGGCATCCGTCCCTAGCCATGCACAAATAGGAAAACTATTGTTAGAGTAAGTGTCATTGAATTTCTAATATAATAAATATGAATTTACTTTAACTGAAAGCTAAACTAAAATCTGAAAGTTGAACTAAGATTTGGAAGATATAAATTTATATTAAATTGATGTATCTTTTATTTATATCTTTTATCTAATTTGTGACAATCATTATACAATAAGTCAACCTGAATTGGTGTATCTACACCCTGAATTGGTACTAAGATATCTCTGAATTCGCACTATATGCCTCTAAATGACACTGAGGTGTCTCTGAATCGGTACTAAAGTACCTCTGAATTAGAGTAAGCACTCCTCTGAATTGACAACAGATGCCTCTAAATTGTCTGGGGACTAACTTAATGAGGATTTATCATATAATGTCTTATGTGAAGATTCTAACTTAATTATCTTAAATTTAAACTTATTGAAATCTTGAATCTGAATATATCTTGTACTAAAACTGAATATTGATAACTAAACATGTATTGATTTTTAAATCTAAATTTGAATCTGAATCTCTATTCTTAAACTTTAAACTAAAACTTATTCTTAAACTTTAAACTAAAACTAAATCTGTATCGGAAGTCCAATATCCTTATTGTCTGATAAATCTTAATCTAAAACTTTGATTTAGTAGAATGTTTACTATCTTGAATAGATTATGATATCAGATATGTGGCATTTGAGTCTAAAGGCTTGACAAGAGTAAAATAAACTGAATATACAAATACTAAGCATGAAAGTAGTTAAAATACCAAAAAATTATAATTTGATATCTTCACAACATAACTTCATTTGAACAAAGTCTGATTACTAAAACCACTTATTGGATATGAGCTAAACATTAATAATTGAACATTTGAAAGTAACTTAATCTCTAAGTTACTTTATAGGAAAGGTGTAGACTGAAGCATAATAATAATAAAATTCAATGGACATGACTCACATAAGTTGTGCAAAACAATCCTACTTTATGTAGATAATTTGATCCTTATAAGGCAAGGGCATCATAAGCTGAGCGAGCCACCTCCTTCATGAGAGCATAACGTGAAGCATGTTTGGCCTAGATCCTCTATCCATGCTCACCGTTTGGTTGGGTTCAGCGGTGTAAGAAGAGTTGTCCTTGGATCTGTCTAGACAGCATCACAACCTAAGGGACACCCTCCAGCCTCTTGCCCGTATTTCCTTCACCAAAGTCATGGAGGCCAACACCCTGAGGATGCTTCCATAATTAACTGACGACACAACAGTTAACATCACTGCCGCATGGACCTTCCTCCGGGCATGCTGTCGTGGATAGAGATGGTTGAAAAAGGTAGGCTGAGATCGCAGTGCCACTAGATCATCACTGGACATTGCGGCATTGACGAAGAATTTCATTGTCGTTGGTCATCATCGAGAGATCAAAGAACCTCACCAACATCAATGTCGTATTTACAGCTAGTGGTTAGACGTATGGAGCCGGGTAGATGATTAAATCAACTCAATTTGGGTGCAAGGGAAGAGAGTCGATGAATACACCCAGGTGAAGGAGTCAAGGAGTGCACTGAGGCGGATGACACAAATGTGAAGTTTATACACTTGGATGAAGGCTGGCGGCGTGATACTCCTCTCCTGTTTATAGCCAAGCCGAGAGATGAAATAGGATTGTAACTTGTAACTGATCGATGGTACCTATGCAAAAGAAAAATGTTGACATGTAGACTCCGCAAAATAAGCAACAAACTAAAGTAGTCCATCTTTGCCTAGTCAATCAACTAATTAAGATTATCTTATACAATGGTGGTAGGCTCCACCGTATGATTCAAATTTCTAAAATATCTAGCATCTTGTTCATGATTGTTACAGTGGGTCGTCCATGTGCTTTTCGTATATATATATATATATATATATATATATATATATATATATATATATATATATATATATATATATATATATATATATATATATATATATATATATATATATATATATATATATATATATATATATATATATATATATATATATATATATATATATATATATATATATAGAGAGAGAGAGAGAGAGAGAGAGAGAGTCGGGCTAGAATACACTCGAGTGTATCCGGAGCGGAATACACTCAAGTAATTTTTCATGATGCAATATTTTTTTTTAAATCTAATCCGTTGATCTTCTTAAACATCTCGTGAACAACTCATACACAAAATTTGAGCACATTTGGATATGTATAGCTCATGTTATGAAGACTGCAAAAATTATGCATTTCAAATTAGTTTCGCACGTTGATTTTGTTGTCCTTGGATGAGCGACTTACACTCATCCAAATGGGTTCAAAATTTGTATGTAGCCTAGTTATAGTATGACGGTGAAGATCAACGGTTTACATTTTGTAAAAAATAGTCTTGATATGCAAACACACTTGAGTGTATTCGTGTGATCCGTACACTCGAGTATATATATATATATATATATAGAGAGAGAGAGAGAGAGAGTCAGGCTAGAATACACTCGAGTGTATCCGGAGCAGAATACACTCAAGTAGTTTTTCATGATGCAATATGTTTTTTGAAAATCTAATCCGTTGATATTCTTAAACATCTTGCGAACAACTCAAACGCAAAATTTGAGCACATTTGGATATGTATAGCTCATGTTATGAAGACCACAAAAATTATACATTTCAAATTAGTTTCGCGCGTCGATTTTGTTTCCCTTAGATGAGTGACTTACACTCATCTAAATAGGCTCAAAATTTGTATGTAGCCTAATTATAGTATGACGGTGAAGATCAATGGTTTATATTTTTTTAAAAATAGTCTTGATATATAAACACACTTGAGTGTATTCGTGCGATCCGTACACTCGAGTGTATTCTAGCCTGACTATATATATATATATATATATATATATATATATAACTTCGTCACTAGTATTTCGATCCCAATCAACGATACTACGATTAAGAAATACAATGGATCTCCATGCCGTCAAGTTATTCAATAAAGTATTTCTTTTTCATCCGCGGCTGCGTGCCTCTTTATCATTTTTGCCCGTTATCCGATATGTTAAAATGACATCTAGGAACCTGAACCCAGTGAAAGCGCCGGGACCTGATGGAGTATACGCTTCCTTTATTCAGCAGAACGGGAAGATTGTGGGTCCAAACCAACAGGGACGGTCTCACCTTCGCTATGTGACTCAACAATGGTGCTCATACCCAAGGTGCCACCAGAAAAGTGTGAGAACCTCCGACCTATCTCGCTCAATAATGTCGCACTAAAAATTATATCCAAGTTGGTTGTTGAGGGAATGAAGCCGTTCATGCCTGGATGGATTTTTATTGCACAAAGCAGTTTTGTTCTCGGCAGGAGAATAACCGATAACATCGTTTTGGTACAGGAACTAATTAACTCCATGAAGAAAAAGAAAGGAACGAAAAGTATGGCCATTAAAATAGATCTCACAAAGGCCTACGACCAAATGTCCTGGTCATTCATCCTAGACACGCTGAAGCACACCAAGCTACCCAAGAAGTTGGTGGGATACATCATGGCATCAATCACCGGGGGGAACCAGTATTTGTTGGAACGGTAAGGTTTCCAGAAAGTTTCGAGCTAGCAGGGGTTCGAGGCAGGGTGACCCAATGTCATCATACTTGTTCGTGCTATGTCTCGAGAGACTGAGCTAGATGATTGAACAAAGCGTTAATCAGGGTGAGTGGACGCCTCTAAAGTTGGGAAGGAGAGGACCGAAGATTTCCCACATCTGTTTCGCAGACGACCTCATTCTCTTTGCCCAAGCGAGTGTTAAACAGATGGAGACGATTAACAGGATTTTCAACAGGTTCGAAGCTGCATCCGGTCAATCTGTGTCCAAATCCAAAACAAGGATGTTTTTCTCCATAAGTGTAGAAAGAGAGTTGAGGTAGAGCATCCAACAACACAGCGGGTTCCAAATAATCGAGGAGCTAGGGAAATACTTGGGCGTCCCTGTGATCCATAAGAGGGTTGACAAAAGCACATACAATGAAGTGCTAGATAAGATTAACGTCAGGGTCACATCGTGGTCAGCTAGAAATCTCTCGCTTGCAGGTCGGGTCTGTCTGGAAAAGGCGACCTTATCCGCCATCCCAACCTACCGGATGCAAACTTCCGCTCTCTCGTTGAAGTTGTGTGATAAGATCGACACTACTATCAGGAGTTTCATCTGGGGCGGCAACCACAAGGCCCACACAATGGCGTTGGTAGCATGGGACAAAGTGAGTTGCAGTAAGAAAGAAGGTGGGTTAGGAATCAGAAGGATGAGAGAATGGAATCAAGCCTTGATGTATAAGCATTCTTAGGATCTAAAAGCAAATCGTAATTTTGTGTGGTGTCTTGGGATGAGACATAGATACAACAGGGTCACCACCGGAAAGCTCCACAACCTATCCAGGATTAGGAAAGCAGCTTTGGAGGGAAAGGAATTCATACAAGAAAACTCCTACAAAATCCCTATGAACGAGAGGAGCATAAATGTGTGGGGGATAGGTGGTGGCATGGAGCCCCTGCCCTTCAACATCTGACTAAGAGGCCAGTTACAGAGGACATCGAAGACCTGAAGGTCAGCAATATGATTAACCTTGAGGGAGGTTGGGATGACGAGTTTATACAAGATTGGTTCCCAAATCCAGTTGCTGAAAAGATACTAAGTCTGAAGCCCCCGTCGTACAACGATGGTGAGGATGTGGCAGTCTGGGAGCATACTAAGAACGGCCAGTACTCAACCAAGTCAGCATATTACAAGCTGAGAGAAGGTAAGGGAAGACCAATGCCAGGAAGGTGGAAGGAGATATGGCAAGCGAGAGTGTCATCCAAAATCAAGATGTTCACATGGCTCCTTTTACACGAGGCTATCCTGATGAACTCTAGGAGAGTCCAATGGCACATGACTACTAGCAACGTGTGCCCCAGATGTGAAATCAATGTTGAAACAACTTTGCACGCAGTCAGGGACTGCCCACCAGCAAGGAAGGTCTGAGAGGGAATCATACAAGATAGGAACATGATGCATTTCTTCAAGGAGAGCAGCGTCCAGCATTGGGTTGAATCCCAGCTACGTATGGATGAGAATATGGCGGTGACATGCTTAACTGCAAGCTGGCATATTTGGAACTCGAGGAACAGAGAAATATTTAGAAATGAGAAAGTTAGGAGCGAGCAATAGCTTACCTATATAAGGAAGGAGGTCAGAGACCAACTGGAGAGTTTCAAGAAGGAGAAGGTGGAGGATAAACTCCCAAAGAACGTTAAGTGGATTGCCCCAGAGGATGGAACGATCAAATTCAAATGTGACGCATCATCAAAAGGGTCATCCAAGTGTTGCGCGGTTGTAGTCAGGGACACCACTGGCAAATGGATGGGGAGAACAAGCTCAAGAACCTCTGCTGAAGACGTGTTGGAAGCAGAGCTCAATGCAGTTGAACTGGCCATGGAGATCACAGAGTATAATGGAGTTGAGGCTGCTGTCTTTGAGACTGATGCAAAAGGTGTTGTGGACATGATACAATCACCTACAGAAGATAATCCTCAGTATGCAAAGACCTCAGCAGGATTAAGAGCCTGACAAGAAGACGCTGGAAAGTAGAGTTCTATTATAGAAGTGAGAATGTAGTAGCTAACAACCTGGCCAAGCGCCACCAAAAAACTCTTGAGGTGTACATTGCGTACATCCTCCCACCTATCGAGATCCAAGATCTCCTAGTTAGAGACATGTGTAATGGTAGTAGTACTACCATGTTTCAATTTGATAGCTTAATTAGTGAGTGTACTTTGATATTGGAGTTTGCTCGCAAGGGGAGGGCGGGATGAATAAGATTTCCTCCCGACTTGTCAAAAAAAATGACATCGTCATCTCAACCAATATTTCCAATGATAGTTTAGTCTAATAAAATTTTCCATTTGAATAGCAACCTCGAGATAATCATATACCCATCATATCTACGGAAGTTATGTACTCTCTCTTAGATGGAAATTGTCTACAATATGACCCCTAAACATATCATCAAATGATCTAGCTCCTCGAGGAAATGAGCTCCAAGATACGAATTTTCTTTTACATGTTAATTGAATTATTCAAAGATCTCACTGCCACGGATTTGTACACTATTATTTATTGTCAAAACACCTACAATGATTTCTAAATTATTATTGTTGCTCTAAACACTACTGTAATTATCAATATTGGATCTTTTGAGACAAGCATGTACGATGAAATCAATTTCCCACTCAATTATATGACCAAGTAACTAGTCACATAATACCATCAATAAGGTTTGTCTACTTGATCTTCATCATTACTCCTCACTCATCATATACTTGAGATAGTTTGTAGATCATTATTATGCATGATAACCATCCTTTCACCCCCTATCTTAGATTCTGGAACCTAATATTGAATATTCCTTGTATCTGGTTTTGATTATTCCTGTGGATTTTGCTTATATTCATTAAACATTTTATAGACATGTTTTAGACCACGAATATCTCTCAAAGAAAATCCTTATTATTACTAAGCAAACAATGATGACAAATATTCAAAGATTCCAAAAATATAAATGTGGAGGTCTCCTGGTAATACACAAACATTATCTTAAGATTTGAAGATAATTGTTGGGGCTTCCTCCTATTCATTAAATTCCAAAAACACCCTCATGTACCATATGCCTTTCCTTATTCACCAAAACTTCCTTAAAATTGAACAAGTCATTTTTTCTCAACATATAAATTGACACTAACTTTTATTAGGTTCAAACTAACACGTCTCAAATGAAATTACAAATTTACACTTGAACTCTTGTTAACACTCAAATGGACTCAAATGCCTCAATCCCAACATACTTGTATTTCATCAAGACTGTAATTAATTAAGTTTTGAAGATTGGGGTGTGACAGTTATGATCCATGATGATGAGAATGCAGACTTATGTACCAGAATATAGAATGAGTCTCACAAGTTTCCTGATGAGACCCCAGTCAAAACTTGTTGGATGATTGAACCATGACCCACAAAACATTGAGACCTTTGATTTATTGGTAACTTGATCCATGAGATCTATCTCTGAAAGGAAACGATCTACAATATCCTTTTTTAAAATCTATTTAAAAAGGAAGAAAAAGAGGTTAAGATAACTACAAAGGCTCGTGGTGGTGAAACCCTAACTTCCAACAACTCACATTAACTAAAATTGATCATTAATCAATTGTTCACTTTTCTTGCTTCTTGTTTAGTTTTAATCTCTTGATAATTTAGTTTTTGCTTTTGCAGATTTACTTCCTTGTTTAGTTTTCTCTTGATAATTTAGTTTATTTCTATAAATTTCCTTTTATGTTTTATTTTAATCACACTCTTCACAACTATAATTTAAATATTTTTCATTGTGATTGGTTTGAATTAACTCTTTAAAACATCATTCTTTGGGACTGATGTCTATCTATGCTAAAATTAATTCTCTTATTTATAAGTGAGTTGATAGTATCATAAGGTTAAAATCCATGAATAACTTCCCGAATGAATTTGTAGTGCATGTGATGGAACATCAAGAATCCTCTGATTGAAGTTCCAATATTTCACATGATGGTGGAGTAGGTCATCATTAGTCCCAACAAGAGGTTCAGTTGAATTAACATCTACATGCCAGAACATTCATGAAGATCAAATTAGGTTCAACCATAATATCTCTACCTCCCATACCCCATGATCACCATTTAAGGGACTAGTCGTCTCAAATAGAAATATTGATCACAAGAAAAAGGATGTTTGTGAATGTTGTATCAAGAAAATAGCTTTTTGCATGTGGTCTGTCTTTGGAACTAATTCAAACTCGAAAAAAGATTGCTGAACAAACATGGCCCAAACTATGGACATACAATCCCTAGTGGTCAGTGGGACTTATTGTTGGTATGTATGCCCATAAAGAAAGTCATATGATCATTGTAATGGGATACTTTATAAATGATTTGAATAATAATAAAGGCAATTTCCGTCTATATGTTTTAACTATTTTGAGATAATGGTATAACATGATATATGTCTAAAGAATTATTTTACTCAATGACGTATGCCTTCGGATTAAGGACCTAAACGATGAGATCATACGGATGTCAAGAGTATACATTCTTATTTTGTCCTTGATTGTTTTTGTGGAAATAACCATAGACATCAATAATACAAAAGACTAGAGTGTGTGTTGGTTGATGATAGAATCTCATTAGTCATGATATGTGATATCAAACCAAGAACATAGATACATGTTAGAGAACAGTGTATCAGACAGACCCACCATAAGAGTGATGCATGGAAATCACGCTTGGTTAGTCAAAATCGGTTCTTATAGTTTTGGTGGTGACTGTGGTTCTTTGACCTGAAATCACTGCACTCATCACATGTCGTTGGGTATAATTTGACATCATCAAACGCAATCTTGAAATATGGTTTGTTATAAAGGTGATAATTGGGTGACTTTGACACATGGGGTTTTGACTGAGTGATAGATATGGGATTTATCCCTCCTAAGGGAGTATGATATCCTGGCTACTTGATGAGTGAGACTGAGAAAAGCATGGCCATGCGCTTGTGAGTCAATGTGTGACATTGAGCTTAAAAATATCTTAGACAATCTACTTTGGATCAAGAAACATGGATTGAACATTTGTTGAGGATGGCATGTCCATGCCTACTGGATATCAGTGACAAAGGAACTATACATTCACTATAACACCAATAACAGATTATAGGTTGAAAGTTTCTCTCCAACTTTCCTTTTCACTTGGGTAGCACTGATGTGCGACTAGGCACCGCTCTTTGCTTGTGAAGTCATAAGTGGTTATGGACTTTCACTGCCAACGTGAAATGGGACCTATAGGGTCACACACATACGACTAACCTGGAAGAGGAGTTTTTCCATGAATGATGTTTAGATTGATTGTGAAAGTGTTTAGGTACTCACTTAAACATTTAATTAATTGACTTGACTTGGAATCATAGTGTTCAAGTGTTGAACCAACTGATTAGATTGTCAGATTGATTGAAAACTGCATGACTGGTTTCTGCACCTCCTGGACCACCAACCGACCGGTTCACTAGGTGAACCGATCAGCACATGGTCAGTAAGATGACCAGTTCACCTTAGGTAACCATTCGGTTTAGCTGGACCAGATGAGTGAGGTAGGGTTGTCCCGATTTGTGAGAAAATATTTTCATTTCACTTGTACAATTCGATTGGGACAAGAATTGATCTTTGGATTAATTGGAAACGAAAGAGGAAAGTCAATTGAAGGCCAGTCGGGAATGTGAAATGATCGGTTTAGTGGGTGAACCGACTGGTTCACACTCCCAACCGATCAGTTCATTTGTGAAACGACCGACTCTCCTGCCACAGTGCAATCAGTTCATGGAAATTCCAGACCCTTCTATTCCTACTTTAGTCCTGCATTGCTCGGGGCTGAGAACCCTGACCCCTCCTATATATAGAGAGGTACTGGGGGCTTCTCAAAAAGTACAACTCATAACATCAGTTGCTCTGCAAAGTTGTCCTCTCTGTTTCTAGTAACCGAGAGAGCCCAAGCAAGTGCTACCCAACTAGGGAGGCACAATAAGGGAAAGACAACTATAGGATGACAATTAGTGGTGGGAGAGTGTGTCGGTGATTAGTATACCGACAGAAGGGGATGACTCCTTCTAGTGTTCTTTAGGACAGGATGAGTAGAGTTCCCAATGGTCCGTGTGGACTATCTGTAGAGGCAGGAGGTTTCTGTCTCTCAGGAGGACGACGGTCAACCATAGTCCGGGTTAGGACCAGAAGTTGTACAGACACCATCCAAGACTAGGGGGTTGAAGACCGCACTAGCTACGAGGTATTGTCACTGAGAAAGCCTTAGGACCGGGTACATCTCGCTAAAACTATCTTTCCTATCTCATAGTCATTGATGTGATCTGTTGGTTATGATTTTGTGGTGAGAAATTTGTTTCTACTGCCTTCTCTGATCCACAAAACCCAACAGTGGTATCAGAGCCACGTCAACATTCTATATTTTAGGATTAATTGATATGATCAGGTTTTAGTTTTATGCCTTTTATTTATTGCATGCGATGCGAATATTTAACTAGATTATATGCATGTCCAGTTTAAATCTAGAAATTCCTATATACATATATGATATGGTATACATATGCAATCAATACACATCACCCTAAAATGATTTTGATGGTGTATGTATAGTGTGGTTATGGCCTACAAACCCCTATGTGTGCTTGCTTGGTTGTGGTTGTTTGCATCTCGGTCTGCATATTGAGTCCCTTCTCCTATTCCCAATATAACTCGAGATAACTCGAGCTTTCTCTTCTACCTTTGCTCCCCCTGAATGTAACTCGGGGTTTCCCAAAGCAATATGTAAAATAGGATAGTTTATTTCCTATTATGTAGAAGAACGGTGGGCGCCCAGACGAGCATTTGGAGGACCGAGATGACTGTCTCATGGAGCGAGACGATCAGTTAGTGGACTGAGATGAGTGATTGGTGACCTGAGGAGATGCACGACAACCTCACGAACCGATCGTCTGGAGGAGCTAGATGATCGGCTGGTGGCACCCAACCGACCATCCAGGAGGCGAGCTGATCAGTCATGGGGTGAGTTGATCCACCCGGAATGGCTACAGCACAGGTCTTCATCTTGTACAGGTTGTTGGATATGATGTCGACCTAGATGACAGTAATTCCTTATGGCTTAAGGAATTACAATAGGATGGCCATAATCATCGATTTATCGCTTCGCATGTTTTCTTGTGGGATATAGCATGTATATGATACATACTATTTATTGTGGTGATTGGATATGCATATGTATATAAAAACTAAACCCCTCAATAAATATTAAGTTTTAGATGCCTTCCAAAAGCAGCACATATGAAAAACTTTATTGACCAAGTATGGGAACGCCCTATTGTGGTGCATTGTCTATCTCGCGAAAGTGTGTTGGTGAATATGTGGGTCTGCCCTAGCAGGGTGCATATTCATTATTTTGGCTTTTGGGTCGGACTTAAAAAGGTGACCTTGATCGGATCAAGCACCTTGAGGCATGGAGGTGATCATGGCAAGGAGTTGTGCATGACATCTTTCAAGAGTTGCATAGGATGCAATTGGAAAAAGTTGTCTACCTGAAAGAATCTAGTTGTGGGTGACAACCCTAGTTGGTCCATGACTGAGATGAAATCAGTTGCTTGACCCACTAGAAGGTTGTATGTTAGAATCTTCTAAATTGATGGTGAGGGCTATCAATTTTATGAAAATAGTGGGAGTGGTAATTAATTAAAGGCCTAATTAAATATCATCAAACTTTATTCAAATCAAATCTAAAATGAGTTTTTGACAAAAAATACAAATGTTTTCTCTTGTAGAGTCAAATGGAAAAGAAATCATCTTTTAAATCGAGAAAATTGATTGAGATAAATTTCCATAACTGGTTAAGGACTATGAGAAGTGTTCTGCATAATCCTAAGATACCAGTGGCCTTAGAATCTACTCTATGTATGCTTAAGGTGTTGTTTGAGGCTGATAAGAAGAAGGATAGTTCCATGATAGTGATCAGTGGAATGGAATCCAAGGACAAAGGCAAGGGAGAGAAGGGTTCTCTCGCCAAGCTAAAATCCATGTCTTCTACGCTCAAAACATGGAGATGATTGAAGGAATCACAAAAGATGAAGCAAGAGATGGAGATCTCTACTTTAGGTGTATACGTTATAGAGATTAACTTTACTACTTCTTCATCATGGGTACTTGATACCGGATGTGGATCTCACATTTGTTCAAATGTGAAGGATATGAAAAGAAGTAGGCCTTTAGGAAAATGTGAGGTTGAACTACGTGTTTCTAATGGGGCAAGAGTTGTTGCCAGTGTTGTAGGAACCTATGAGTTATCTCTACCAACTGGGCTCATAATAGAGTTACAGAACTGCTATTATGTACCTGCCATAAATAGGAATATCATTTTTGTATCTTATTTGGACAAGGATGGATTTGAATTTCTTATTAAGAATGGAAAGTGTTCCACTTATAAAGATGGGATCTTTTATGGCAGTGCTCCAATGTCTTATGGTCTATACTTGATAGATTTACAGACAAATATATACAATGTAAACACCAAGTGATAAAAACTCAATGACTCAAACAAAACATACCTTTGGCATTGTCATCTAGGGTACATAAATGAGAATCGCATATCTAGACTTCATAAGGATGGTTATCTTGACTCTTTTGATTATGAATCAATAGAGACATGTTCCTTTTTAGGTAAAGGTGAGAGATCTAGTGATCTATTAGGACTCATACATACAGATGTATGTGGGCCTTTTAGAACAAGTGCTAGAGGTGGGTATCAGTACTTCATTACCTTCACATATGACTTCAGTAGGTATGGCTATGTTTACCTGATGAAATATAAGTTAGAAACTCTTGAAAAGTTTAAGGATTTAATGAATGAAGTACAAAACCAACTTGGCAAAAGCATTAAGGCACTTTGATCTGATCAAGGTGGAGAATACTTAAGCCAAGAGTTTGAAGACCTTTTGAGAGCCCATGGTATTATATCACAATGGACTCCATCTAGAACACCACAGCATAATGGTGTATCAGAAAGAAGGAATCACACATTACTAGATATGGTGCAATCTATGATGAGTTTTGCCGATCTTTCAACTTCCTTCTGGGGTCATGCTCTTCAAACCGTCGTGTTTACACTTAACCGCGTACCATCTAAATCAGTTCAAAAGACACCATATGAGATATGGCATGGGAAGTGTCCCGATGTGTCTTTTATGAAGATTTGGGGATGTGAAGCTTATGTCAAGAAAATGTTTCCTGATAAGCTTGGACCCAAATCTGATAAGTGTTATTTTTTTGGATATCCCAAAGAGACAAGGGGATACTTACACCACCCAACTGACAACAAAGTGTTTGTTTCCAGGAATGTTGTGTTTCTACAAAAGGAATTTATTTCTAAAGGAAGCAGTGGGAGGAAAGTCGAACTCTAAGAGGTTTGAGACCAATAAGAAAATATTGAACCAATGGATGTACAAGAGGAACATAGAGATTCACAAGTGGTTATGGAATCTCAGTCTCCTCAAGTAACACAGGGACCTCATAGATCTAGTAGGACACGCCTTGAACCTGAGAGATTTGGATATCTTGTTTCTCAGGAAGGCAGTGATTTGGTCATAGATGATGAGCCAACTACCTATCTAGAAGCTATGGAGGGAACAAATTTTGAGAAATGTCTTGAGGCCATGAGATCTGAGATGGAATCTGTAACATCCCCGACATGGGTTATGTACTAACCCTAGGTGTTTTGCTTAATTAAGTGTAAGATGCTTGTATTTACCCTGTGAAATGTAATTAAGGATTTTGAGGAACCTATATTTCTATTTCAGTCCTTTTCGAATCATGTTGAAACATTGTTTTGTTAATAATGGACTAATGTGCAAATTACCCAAGTAGAAGGGTTAACTTGCAAATTGCACATGTTAAGATGTTCCTCTAATGATGAGACGTCATAATAATGAATATGATGTGGTGATATGGATTCCACAAGCTTGAGCACCAAGATATAGCTTGTAAAGCAATCCTTGTGCATTAAAACCTAATTTTTGTGTAAAGTGCAATTTACCTAAAACCTAGGGTTCAACATGTAAAATATACCCTTTAGAGGATCTCTCATGTTTCTTGGAATCAAGTAGAGCAAAGAAAATGAGAGGGATGCCTCATTTGAATGATCATGGTAGAAGTGGAAATTACTCACAAATAATAATATATTAAGCAATATCCAATAAGGGTGGATATTAATATACTTATCTCTAAGGTGTTAGTTCTTTTCCTTTAAACCTTGGATAATTGAAAAGTCTTGCAAGGTTTAGAAGGTGTCCACGTATCCAAAGATTGGAGGAAGTTTTGGTGGAAACAAGTTGGGGTTAAAAGAGATAACATCCTTTTTCTTTGCCTTGAAAACCCATAAATATATAAAGGAATCCTTATCAACAAAGCAAGGGATCGTTTCCCTTAGTTCTTTTCCTTATCTTCTTGCTTTGGCAGACCAAGAAAGAGCTCTGGACCAGAGGAAGATGACCAAGCTAGTTTGTTAAGCTTTGATCATCATCTACCTCGAATTCATGGTGGAAACCATAAAACAAGGTTGGTTTATTGGTTTTCTTCACACGATTCTTCTTTCTAGCCATCTTCTTCATCCAAAAAGTGGAGGAAAGACCTTGGACAACTACTGGAGCTCAAGACACCATTAAAGCTATGAAGCTTGGAGCTATGGATTAGTCCTAGAGGCGGGTTTTATAACTCTAACCCTTAAGCTTTGTTAATGCATCTTTCTTTCCTCAAATCGTTGCTTAAATCTCCTTCTTTAGACACCTTTGTGTGTTCTTGCTATCATTTTTGTAAAAAACAGCCCATGTTCTTGGTTGAATACAGGTAGAAGAAGATGATGTTAATTCCTATGTTTATCCAAGAATTTACTTTAACAAACGGTCTCCTAACCTTTAGCAAACGGTTTACCAAAACGTTTGGAGCAAACCGTTTCAAACGGTTTGAGTTCAAATGGTTTCACAAGAACGCATGGAAGCAAACGGTTCAAGACCGTTTGGAGGTGTTGACCATTTGGAGGTCTGTTGTGAATAAAGTAGACTAATTACCTACCAAAATTCATCAATTAATTCCAAGTGAATCACCAATTGAAGGCCCATTAACCATCTAAACCCTAATCGGGTCAATTGCTGATTTCAATAATTGAATTATGTTGAAGTTTGGGTTGAGTGGCCCAAACGGTTTCAAAACCATTTGGGGATCACCCAAACGGTCTCAAGACTGTTTGGTGATCACCCAAGACCATTTGGAGGTCTAGGGTTAAGTAGGATTGACCAATTGAGGGTCCAATGATATCAAGTTGATGAATAATTGATTGTTGAGTTGGTGACCAAACCTAGAGTTCAAACCTTAATTGAATGACTTGGTTTTTGATAAAATAATGGTCAAACGGTCTCAAGACCGTTTGGAGGTCATCGAAACGATCCCAAAACCATTTGGGGTCAGGTCATGATCAATTGAATAATGGTTCAATGGTTTCAAATCAATTAGACTCACATTAAAGTATGTTGAAGGGTCATTGATTCCAATCCCTAATCCAATTGATCCAAGCCCTAATTGATGATCAATTGAGGGTCAATTGAGTGTCAAATCAATTCATGGTTGACCTAATTAACTCAAATGATGAGTGGCTAACAAGTGCATGATCGATTGAGGGGTTCAACATTGGAAACCCTAACTCAATTGAAGTGGTTGAGACACTTTTTGGTCCTTGCGGTTTTGAGGTGGTTTGGACCAAACGGTCTCAAGACCGTTTGGGTCCAAACGGTCCCATTTGATCTCATGCGGTTTCAAGGTCAGTTATGTCCATGCAGTTTCAAAGTCAAAGATGACCAAACGGTCTTCACCCTATCTTGGGCAAACGATCTTGAGTGTGCACTTTACCAAATGGTTTCAAAAGTCAACAAGACCAAACGGTTTCAAGGTCTGTCCAAGACCGTTTGGGGGTTTAGTGTGCAAGACCGTTTTAGGTCTATGAAGGTCAAGATCGTTTGATGTCTTAGTGGTCAAGATAGCTTAGTAGTTGATTAACCTAAACCTCATATATACCTAAAGTGGTTAAGGGACCAAGTAATTAGTTGATTAACGCATGTTATGTTCAGTGGTGATCATTACAAAGGTACCCTTAATGGGATAGAGTGACTAATACTCTTTGAACAAGTGAGCTTTAATGATCACAATAGTAATTACATAACCCATGGTGTCAATGTTGAATTGACTTATCCTAATTCAAGGGGGATGCAAACATCATCTAATAGAAAGAGGAGAGAGAAGACTTCTTATATGAATGATAATCAAGTAATAAACTTCCAATATGTATGAATACCTAATTAAGGTATGATCCTTCATAGTGAGATCATGAAAACCCTAATTATGATGGTATATGAATCTTAACCCTAATTTGAGGGTGATAATGGAAGTATTCCTAATGCATGATGATGATGTGATCCTAATTCATTATGATGACATGGTACACCTTAATTAAAGGTACTTTGTTGATCACTCCTACTTAGGGTGAATAGTAAACCCTAATGGTGAGATAGTAATGATAATCCTAATCAAGGATGATTCAATATGAGTAGTAAACCCTAACCCAGGGTAATGTGATGAGTATGATAAACCCTAATTCAGAGTATGTTAAATAAGAACTTTAACCTTGAGTGATGTGATATGAATAGTAAACCCTAACCAAGGGTGATATGCAATAGAATTGTAAAACAGTCGTGTTGATCTTCTGTAGCACGACCGTGCAAGGTAGCACGGTCGTAGTGTTCTATACTTGACTTGGAAATAATTGTATTGTGCTGATATTGTCACGCCCCGATCTCACATTAACCACAAACCACGAGATTAAGACGCGACAGGATGGGATTTACACATAAGCCAACCACTCTTCACTTTTTAAAACAATTTAAAGATATTAATAGAAAAATCTGATCTAAACTGTCAAATGAAACTAAACAAACTGCGGAAGCATCTTTATTATCTGACTAGCAATATAACAGAGTCTACAACATATTACATTGTCCGACATAAAATAAAGCGTAACAGTTAATTTACATCTCTGTACACATTCTCTCTCTCTCTCTCACATCTTGTCCCAAAGATCGAGGGGAAAGGACTAAGAGACCTCTAACTCCTAACTACATATACCTTCTACAGACTAAGCGATGGATTAAGGGATCCTTCAGATTTCCGGCTGCTGATGATAACCTGAAAATGTTTTGAGTAGAGGTATGAGCCTACTCGCTCAGTGAATAGCATTTCACTTAGCTATCACTAAACAACTCATCATGTTTATAAACTGAAAATAAACATAAATGTAGAACTAAGCAAGGCAGTTCTAATAACATAACAGATTTACAGAATATAATCACATTTCCAAGCATCAACAGGTAATTCAGATAAATGAACAGTTATATAAATTTACTGTGAACCTACTTGATTATTTATCCATTTTATTATTATGCCCTAAATATATGCAGTGTACTCTGCATATAAAGATCCGCAGCAAGTTCATGCTACGGTCCCACCGTACAAGACTTAGCGACACACCCGGGAAATGCTAAGTCTGACTATCAGCCATGGTCTGCTGCAGGACTCTCAGGCTCATCGGCCTTCAGGCTCATCGGCCTCACTGTACTCTCAAAAGAGTGAACTCTAGACTTCTCCTCAAACCTGAGCACACAGGCGGAGAGTCTTACCGGGTTACCACCGTGACATCGCACGCGTTGTTGTTGAATAACCCCTATTTACTCCAGTGTCACCGTGACATCGCATGCGTTGTTGTTGAACACTGCCTTTCCATCCTCGTGCCACCGTGACATCGCACGTGTTGATGTTGAACACGAGTTTCACCCCCCTGGTGCAGACCTCTCAAAGGGGTTCTACGGTGTTAGGGCACCTAAGTCTATTAAGTGATTAACAAATAAACATATAAATAGGAAAATTACATTCCATACATAATGCACAATCTGAACATCACAAGAAGCGCATATATATCCTTTATCGTAATTAAACATGAATCAGAATCATTTATCCAGTTTCTATGTTAAACGTCTATTTTGAAGTCAGTAAATACACAGCAACTATAATACAGGAAATTGCATCATTTTCACTAAGCATATTAAGTAATTCAATTCCAATGAATCTAATATACTCTATTTTATGTACTACACCGTTTAAAAGTTATATCAATTGATACAGAAGCAATTAAGCATTTAAATTGAGTTAAATACTGATTTCTAAATGAACTACTACTCACCCACTTCGGTGTGTTCGTATACACCGAAAAACGTCCACAACCACGCCTAATTCTGCCCTTTACAGCAGAGTGCACGCCGTGCACCTGGGCTGCACGCCGTGCACCTGGGCAGAAACTCGTTCCGCTATCTGTAACTTTGCACGCCGTGCAATTTAATTTGCACGCCGTGCAACCTGCGCAGAGACGGAAATCTCATTGTAGATGAACTCGATTAAAAACTAAGTCTAAATTACACGCACCAATTAACTAATTAGTGTCATGCTACATTAATAAATAAAATGTGCAAATCACTCTTAACCCTTGGTCGTGTGCCTTTTACTTAATTAGATTAAATACATAGCTGGATTATTACCATCACTCGCTGTGATTAAACTTCAACGCTTGTTCTTGGAATTCGAGCCTACAATGTTAGCCCAGAAATTAATTGATTGTATTGGATACAAGCAGGTTGTCTTCAACCTTGCAACCGTGCACTGTAGCTGGGACTACAGCTGGGATTATTCGTTCGAATCGCGCAAGTCAAACAGTGAAACTGTGCATATGAATTTAAGATAAAAACATACACCTGACTCCTTCCAAATCGTACGCCAGGAAAACCCAAGCGTGAGCTACTAACAAGTAGTTTCATTACAAGAAAACAACAGATGCAATCGATATTCCATTTTTTTGTTTGTTAGAGTTGAATTCAATGACAGGGGTGAGTTTCTACTCACAGAGAAACGTGGCAGCTAAATCTGTTGGATTCCGCCCAAAAGGATCTGCTTCCAGGCGACGCTGGGTCATCTTCTTCAACCTTGGGTCAGTCCTGGAACAAGCCTTCTTCACGTGCAGGTGCTCCCGTACGACAGGTTGAAGACGAACCTGGTTAAGGATGAATTGAAGACTAAGGCTACGGATTTCCTGCTCCATCATCTTGGTCGAGCTCGGAGCTGATCTTCTCTTGCTCTGCCATGCGCCAAAAGGGCTCTAGGTTGGACGAGCTGCTTACAGCAACTTCTACTGCTTGCTAGATGGGGCGTCGCCCCTGCTAATCTGAAGCGTAGGTGGCGCAATAGAGGCGAGAAGCTGCAAATTTCTGGTCCTAGCATCACAGCCAGACTCGACGACATCGATTTATGGTATTGCTCGGCCAAGAACGGCCCCTAGCCGGCCTCCCGGCTGCTGTGCAGCCGCAGCTCCTTGCTGCAGGTCGGGCACCTGCTAGGGCGGAGTAGCAGAGGAGAAAGAATGGAGGAATAAGAGAGGTAGAAGAAGGAGAAGGTAGAGGAGAAAGAGGCGTAGCCAAAGCGAGGCTAAGGGCAAAGAAATCGCCCGCCCAAGACCATCCAAAGTGCGGCCGATTTGCCCCTATTGGGCGCCGCTCAACAGTCGGTTACTCGTTTTAATTGGGAAGAAGATGATAATAGATAAGCGAGAAAAGGAAAGAGTAAATAAAGGGCTAGAAGAAAAAATTGGAAAAATTACAAAACTAAACCCTAGTTCTAGAAAAAGCTATAACTTTCACCTCGGATATCCGATTGAGGTGATTCTTTTTGCAAAAAGTCTAACGTGAAATCCTCTATACCCTCAAAATAAGAAATAATTATAATTAGATTGTCTCACCTGATCAAAGCACTAAACACATCAGTGAGTACTTAATCCAACTTAATTAACCTAACAATCATCTTTGCTATTATCATTAACTACCTCAGATGATTCAATCTCAACTATTGATTCACAATGTAGCTTATCTTGATTAACCATATTGTTTAATTTGATACTCAACACTAATTGAGGTGTTTCACGTAATACGAGGTATTTATTAACTAACCCTGATATGGGTCGTAAAAATCTCCCTCCCTTATAAGAATTTCGTCCCGAAATTCCTAAAAGAGAAAAGGAAACTTGTTACGCACACCAAACCCAAAACTTCCCCTGTGGCTCCTTCTAGGTTGTAGTTTTTCCACAAAACCTTCTCTAGGGTATCTCACGATTCTTAAGTTTCTTGATCCTCAGATCAGCTATTTGAATTGGTCCCTCAACATAGGACACATCTGATCTAATTCCAGATCAAACCACAAAACATTGTCTTTCTGGAACTGTTACAACAGTATCTTAATTTATGGTAATTATCGAGAAATTATTATACTCTATATGCAGACAAAGTAAAATTCTTAAATAAACAGAATGCATGTCAACTTAGTACTAAATTAAATTCATGCAATTTAACTGTTAAAATCATCACATCTCATAATGAAAATTGATATCAAGATACTTGATTCATCGTACACCCTATCCTTAGGGTTTCATTTGCCTTGTTTATTCATCACATGCTAACACCCTACTCTTAGGGTTATCTCATTTGCTAGTCACATGGAAATACCCTACTCTTAGGGTTTCCGTTATCTCATCTGTTTGATTGCAATTCAAATCACGATACGGTATCATTCTGGAACTGGCAGAGCAGTATATTTCAAATCATTGTAATTACTGAGTAATGTTTATATCATGCATGCAGACAGATTAAAAATTCATAAATATTCCAAACTCAAATCAATTTTTGGCACATACATACTGAATTTCATGTAATTGAACATCTTATTACACCAATAAGAGTAATTTACTTCACCTATAAGAAACCATATGTACTATTTTTCAATTATCTGAAATTTCTCGAAGAACGTGCATATTAACCAAATTCCTGGTTTATGCATCACATAACTCAATTAAGAGTTATTTTCGTATCATAACACAAATATTTGATGGTACTTGAGAATTTCTGATAATATCTTAGAGAAATGCGCCAATTCATGTAAATGTCAGGCCACACATATTATCATAACAGGAAGCATGCAACTAGATTTATTTGCATATTTTAATGCTATCTTATTATCTTGAATTCATGCACCTAATGGTTTACCAAATCTGTGTTTTCTGGGTTCATATTCAAACCGAACCATTATCAGTTGTGTATTTCTAAACTCAACATTCTCACTAAGCAAACTCTATAAGACTTAAATGTTCTTCCCAACTTCCACTGAGATGCATAACACATGCTCTCAGCATGTCCTTAAGAGTCTGAATGGTCCTCTCAGACTGACCATCCGTCTGCGGATGAAAAGGTTGTACTGAATCTTAACTTTGTGCCCGAAGCACGATGCAACTGTTTCCACAACCTAGATGTGAACTTAGGATCTTAATATGATATGATTGAAACTGGATTACCAGGCAATCTAACTATTTCATTCATGTATATCCATGGTCAAGTTTCGAGACATCAAAGGTCGACTTAATATGAAGAAAGCGAGCAGACTAAATTAATCTATCCACAATCATTCATATCAAATCACAACCTCTAGGTGTCCTGGGTAATCTTACCACAAAATCCATTGTGATAAATTCCCATTCCCATTCAGGCATAGAAAAGATTACAAGATAGCTATAGATTTTTAGGGTTCAGCCTTAACCTACTGGTATACACTACTTTTAACCACATACTTAGCTACATCCCTCTGCATACCTGACCACTCGTTTCAACTACTTGGAATTCATATACATCTTAGTGTTTCCTTCTAGCATAGCATACATCAATACATACACTTCTATAAGAATCTTTTCTTTCAGCCTTTTCCCCTTAAAAGAATTTTACACTATCTCAAAGTACACACAACATGTCATGCATAGTCTGGTTTAACTCACTATCACCCTATAGTAGTTCCTTGATTCTGATTATAAGAAGTAGGCTTAACTTACATCTATACAATCAAATCACTTTGTGTTGTCACCCTTAAGCCTAAGTTCAGCTTCCACATTTCTACTAACAGGTCTCTATTGAAACCTGCCATAGAGAATGCATTAGTTGTTGAACTTGACTTTTTGTTGAAAGCATCAGCCACCACATTCTCTTTACCAGGGTGATAATCTATTGTCACATCATAAAGATAGTGACGTTATGACTTAAGAACATGAACTACAGTAGCTAACTTCAGATCATATATCGGGTAATACTCCTCATTCTATGCTGCTTACTTCTTATAGTTACATTTTAGGTTTATGTTTTACTCTTTTCTCTAAGTCATTTCATGTTGTTCATGTACCGATCAGATTATCTACTTCAAAACCCTAGATCACTATCAAAGCCAGTTTACTTTTCATAGAACAAATCTCAAGGTCTTATTTAACAAAGATATTGGTATACAAGGTTACATCACTAATGATATCCTTTAAACTACTACAACTTTAATCATTCTAGGGTTTTGGTCTATATCAGTAATATAGCTTTATTGTGTGTATGTGTGATCGATTATATAAATCAAATTGAGTTGCTTGGGTCAATAACATATTAACCCAACACTCAACTTTAATTACATTAGCTGAAAATTCAGTTTTCACAATAGTTTCTGTAATTCGTTTATTAAACAGCTAACAGAAGCTCCAAAAATTCTGGAAATTTTATATGTTATACCTAATGAAGTTTCAGACCTCTAGTAAAAATTTGAGATCATTTCAAGTTACCAATAATTAATTAAAAATCAAACAGTGCGCTGCTATATAGCAGTCTGCAGCAGATTCGGTCGAGTTGCAACTCGACCGACACCTTACTGTAGAGATCAAAAGTCATTCAAAAATTACGCCAAATTAATAGAGTGTCTAAAATTTGTGATTTTCAAACACAGTTAAAATTTGAGATCAATTGGATATACCAATAAAAAGATAAAATTCGATTACCACACTGCTATATCATTCAGAAAATGTGATCGGTCGAGTTTGATACTCAGCCGATAAACAGGTCAGAACATTCTTCAAAAATTCTGATATTTTCCAAATGTTGCTCGCATTATATATATCCAACTCATATCCCAATTTTAGCCAAATCAGAGTTACACACAAAATACTAAAAATTATTTACTGAGACACTTTACTTATCAAATTTGTATATATGTATCATCAAAACCCTGTTTTGGGCCAATTAGGGTCTATGCTTCTCAAGCCCTAATTCTCAAGATTAAAGAACATTTAGACTTCTTATCTTAGTTAAAACATTCTAGTGTATATACATTCTCACTATATTACGGGTCTAAATCATCCAGAGTCTATTCTTATATTACTGTTAATAGGAGTCATTAGATCCCAGTAACGCATCCTGCCAGCCGGACCAGGCCGAACCTGTAGTCCTGAAGCCAAGAGCTACTCGGATTAATCAACCCCTATTAATCTAAAACATGTGGAAAGAATATCCACTTAGGGCAAACTCATTTATACATAATTTCGGGTCTTCTTTAATACAAAGAAAATAAACATTAAACAATTCACTTCATGACACAACAATATAAAAGAATCATGTTTACTTTATAAACTGAGAATTTCATTTCATACTTATAAAAGCATTTCAAGTGATCTTTAAATCAAATAAGCAATATAAAGTAAGAACTGTATCGCATCTTATATTTAATCTCTTATTCCTACATTAATTTCTTATCTCATAACCCTAAGATTTCTAGGGTTTCTCTCTAGCCTATCCTTCCTCTGCATACCTGGCCAGGGCATCCAGAGAAGAACAGACAGAGTAGCTTGATACTGGTCAATCTAAGTATTCAGACACCTGGCCAGGGTATCTAAACACTCAGACCTTCCAGAGCTAAAACTCATCATTTATTATTCGCCTTACTTTTAACTTTATCCTTTGACCTTAATGATTCTTAACGACTCAACTTAAGCTCATTACTTGATTCTCGTGACCACATCCTCTTCCTGCTATCTGCAATAGTATAACAGAACACTTCCTGTTAGAAAATTACAGATAGAAGAAAGACACCTAAACCTTAATCCTATTGGTCTCTTATCGTCCCCTGACCTTGAGTAACTATGTACTCAAACCAAAGCTCTGATACCAAAAGTTGTCACGCCCCGATCTCACATTAACCACAAACCACGAGATTAAGACGCGACAGGATGGGATTTACACATAAGCCAACCACTCTTCACTTTTTAAAACAATTTAAAGATATTAATAGAAAAATCTGATCTAAACTGTCAAATGAAACTAAACAAACTGCGGAAGCATCTTTATTATCTGACTAGTAATATAACAGAGTCTACAACATATTACATTGTCCGACATAAAATAAAGCGTAACAGTTAATTTACATCTCTCTACACATTCTCTCTCTCTCTCACATCTTGTCCCAAAGATCGAGGGGAAAGGACTAAGAGACCTCTATCTCCTAACTACATATACCTTCTACAGACTAAGCGATGGATTAAGGGATCCTTCAGATTTCCGGCTGCTGATGATAACCTGAAAATGTTTTGAGTAGAGGTATGAGCCTACTCGCTCAGTGAATAGCATTTCACTTAGCTATCACTAAACAACTCATCAGGTTTATAAACTGAAAATAAACATAAATGCAGAACTAAGCAAGGCAGTTCTAATAACATAACAGATTTACAGAATATAATCACATTTCCAAGCATCTACAGGTAATTCAGATAAACGAACAGTTATATAAATTTACTGTGAACCTACTTGATTATTTATCCATTTTATTATTATGCCCTAAATATATGCAGTGTACTCTGCATATAAAGATCCGCAGCAAGTTCATGCTACGGTCCCACCGTACAAGACTTAGCGACACACCCGGGAAATGCTAAGTCTGACTATCAGCCCTGGTCTGCTGCAGGACTCTCAGGCTCATCGGCCTTCAGGCTCATCGGCCTCACTGTACTCTCAAAAGAGTGAACTCTAGACTTCTCCTCAAACCTGAGCACACAGGCGGAGAGTCTTACCGGGTTACCACCGTGACATCGCACGCGTTGTTGTTGAATAACCCCTATTTACTCCAGTGTCACCGTGACATCGCACGCGTTGTTGTTGAACACTGCCTTTCCATCCTCGTGCCACCGTGACATCGCACGTGTTGATGTTGAACACGAGTTTCACCCCCCTGGTGCAGACCTCTCAAAGGGGTTCTACGGTGTTAGGGCACCTAAGTCTATTAAGTGATTAACAAATAAACATATAAACAGGAAAATTACATTCCATACATAATGCACAATCTGAACATCACAAGAAGCGCATATATATCCTTTATCGTAATTAAACATGAATCAGAATCATTTATCCAGTTTCTATGTTAAACGTCTATTTTGAAGTCAGTAAATACACAACAACTATAATACAGGAAATTGCATCATTTTCACTAAGCATATTAAGTAATTCAATTCCAATGAATCTAATATACTCTATTTTATGTACTACACCGTTTAAAAGTTATATCAATTGATACAGAAGCAATTAAGCATTTAAATTGAGTTAAATACTGATTTCTAAATGAACTACTACTCACCCACTTCGGTGTGTTCGTATACACCGAAAAACGTCCACAACCACGCCTAATTCTGCCCTTTACAGCAGAGTGCACGCCGTGCACCTAGGCTGCACGCCGTGCACCTGGGCAGAAACTCGTTCCGCTATCTGTAACTTTGCACACCGTGCAACCTGCGCAGAGACGGAAATCTCATTGTAGATGAACTCGATTAAAAACTAAGTCTAAATTACACGCACCAATTAACTAATTAGTGTCATGCTACATTAATAAATAAAATGTGCAAATCACTCTTAACCCTTGGTCGTGTGCCTTTTACTTAATTAGATTAAATACATAGCTGGATTATTACCATCACTCGCTGTGATTAAACTTCAACGCTTGTTCTTGGAATTCGAGCCTACAATGTTAGCCCAGAAATTAATTGATTGTATTGGATACAAGCAGGTTGTCTTCAACCTTGCAACCGTGCACTGTAGCTGGGACTACAGCTGGGATTATTCGTTCGAATCGTGCAAGTCAAACAGTGAAACTGTGCATATGAATTTAAGATAAAAACATACACCTGACTCCTTCCAAATCGTACGCCAGGAAAACCCAAGCGTGAGCTACTAACAAGCAGTTTCATTACAAGAAAACAACAGATGCAATCGATATTCCATTTTTTGTTTGTTAGAGTTGAATTCAATGACAGGGGTGAGTTTCTATTCACAGAGAAATGTGGCAGCTAAATCTGTTGGATTCCGCCCAAAAGGATCTGCTTCTAGGCGACGCTGGGTCATCTTCTTCAACCTTGGGTCAGTCCTGGAACAAGCCTGCTTCACGTGCAGGTGCTCCCGTACGACAGGTTGAAGACGAACCTGGTTAAGGATGAATTGAAGACTAAGGCTACGGATTTCCTGCTCCATCATCTTGGTCGAGCTCGGAGCTGATCTTCTCTTGCTCTGCCATGCGCCAAAAGGGCTCTAGGTTGGACGAGCTGCTTACAGCAGCTTCTGCTGCTTGCTAGATGGGGCGTCGCCCCTGCTAATCTGAAGCGTAGGTGGCGCAATAGAGGCGAGAAGCTACAAATTTCTGGTCCTAGCATCACATCCAGACTCGACGACATCGATTTATGGTATTGCTCGGCCAAGAACGGCCCCTAGCCGGCCTCCCGGCTGCTGTGCAGCCGCAGCTCCTTGCTGCAGGTCGGGCACCTGCTAGGGCGGAGTAGCAGAGAAGAAAGAATGGAGGAATAAGAGAGGTAGAAGAAGGAGAAGGTAGAGGAGAAAGAGGCGTAGCCAAAGCGAGGCTAAGGGCAAAGAAATCGCCCGCCCAAGACCAGCCAAAGCGCGGCCGATTTGCCCCTGTTGGGCGCCGCTCAACAGTCGGTTACTCGTTTTAATCGGGAAGAAGATGATAATAGATAAGCGAGAAAAGGAAAGAGTAAATAAAGGGCTAGAAGAAAAAATTGGAAAAATTACAAAACTAAACCCTAGTTCTAGAAAAAGCTATAACTTTCACCTCGGATATCCGATTGAGGTGATTCTTTTTGCAAAAAGTCTAACGTGAAATCCTCTATACCCTCAAAACAAGAAATAATTATAATTAGATTGTCTCACCTGATCAAAGCACTAAACACATCAGTGAGTACTTAATCCAACTTAATTAACCTAACAATCATCTTTGCTATTATCATTAACTACCTCAGATGATTCAATCTCAACTATTGATTCACAATGTAGCTTATCTTGATTAACCATATTGTTTAATTTGATACTCAACACTAATTGAGGTGTTTCACGTAATACGAGGTATTTATTAACTAACCCTGATATGGGTCGTAACAGATATAGATATAATGTGCATGTTATCAATTTTGTTAGTCATGCAGGTCTTTATAAAGTAGTGAGCATAAGCCAGGTAAGGGTTATGATGCCATATTCATTGAAAGCATTTTATAAGCTTTGAAAGTAATGATATGCTATGTTGCCTAGTAAGAGGTAACATATGAGATTGATAGGCTGTATGAGCCATGAGAAATATCTGCATTGCTACAATCATGTTCATGATGTTAAATGACTTGATGGCAATACGTTATTTGGTAACAAGTGTTTTGATGATCTAAGGGTTTGAACACCCATATTCCTGAATCATAATGATGAGATGGTTAGGACTGATATCCTAATGTTAACAATATGTGATATGAACTTGATACAATTAGTACTCTTTCTTTATAGCAATTGTTTTATTGGTTTATGTTTGAAAACATGCCTGGTGCTAAAAGAATGCCATAATGTACTTTAATAATCAAGTATAATGATATCATGTAGAGCCCTGACAATAGATCCATCATTGTCAGAAGTTAAATGATGGTGAAACAGGTTTTCCTAAGGGAACTCTTGGAGAGCATACTTTTGAGTATGTGGGGGTTATGGACGCGAATATCCTTACGTCCTAATGAGGGAATTGATGTGAGATGTACATTTAATCTCTCAATCCTTGTTGAACTACGAGAAACAATGATTAATGATACATTATTTATAGTACTCTAGTTGAATAACTAGTATACATGTTCTTCATATTCCTTATTGATATATGTCTTGTCATTCAATCAAGTTATAATTGAAATGATTGCTTAGAGAATACTGCTCTGCTTAGTTTATTCAATGAATTGCCTGCTGTTGAATAATTATAGTTCTACTGCTCATTGTTATTTTAATACTTGCAATAGCAATGCTTTTGGCGGAGAGTTATAACTCTCGCTGGGACAATTATTCAATTGTCTCACCCCCGTGGGATTCAACTTTTTAGGTAGACGCTGAGGACGAAGGAACCCTTCAGTGGGTGAGCAGCAACAGCAGCAGCAACATCAGGGACAGCAGTGATCCTCAGGTGGAGACATTGTCTGTCGAGTCTTGTAGATAGAAAGTCCTATGTGTCATCTCTGTACTCTTAGGTCCTAGGAGTCAGTAGATGGTTTAATGTAGATCTGAGATTTTTGGCTTAATGCCTCGAGATTTTGTATATTGCTCATGTACAGTTTAACAGAGCATTTAGTGTTATGACTCTCAAGATGTGATGATACAGAGATGTGCTGATGTATCAGTTGTAAATAACTTATCATGTTTCCTTATGAAAGAGTTTTATAGTTTATGGATCTCTTTACAAAAAGTTTTAATTTTAGTGATTTTCAGTAATTCTGCTGCTAATTAATCGCTTCCGCATAGTTAATAACGTTATCTCCGAGACTTGTCCCACAGAATCCATGTATACCAACAAGGTATGGACCTTGGAGGAACCGCCTGAAGGGGTAAAACCCATAGGGTGCAAGTGGGTCTTCAAGAAAAAGACCGACATGGATGGCAATGTGCAAACTTATAAAGGTAGATTAGTTGCAAAGGGTTTCAGACAAGTTCAACATGTTGACTATGACGAAACCTTTTCTCCAGTTGCCATGATTAAGTCCATCAGGATCATGCTTGTTATTGCAGCCTACTATGACAATGAGATTTTGCATATGGATGTTAAAACCACATTCCTTAATGGGAATATAGTGGAGGATGTGTACATGACATAGCATGAAGGTTTTATAGATCCAAAGAATGTCAATAAAGTTTGTAAGATGCAAAGGTCAACCTATGGATTGAAGCAAGCGTCTCAGAGTTAGAATCTTTGATTTGACGAAGCAGTCAAAGAGTTTGTCTTTAGTCAAAATAAATATGAACCTTGTGTGTACAAGAAGGTTAGTGGGAGCATGACTACATTCCTCATATTGTATGTAGATGACATACTATTGATGGGAAATGACGTCTCTGCCTTAGAGAAAGTAAAGACATGGCTTGAAAATACATTCTCAGTGAAGGACTTAGGAGAAGCATCCTATAACTTAGGAATTAAGATCTATAGAGATAGATCTAAAAGGCTTCTTGGACTAAGTCATAGAACATACATTAACAAAGTGTTGAAGCGGTTCAGCATGGAGAACTCAAAGAGAGGAAATATACCCATGGTACATAGAGATACTGTCTCTAGAACTCAATGTCCCCGATCTTATGAAGAGAGGGAGCGTATGAATGGGATTTTGTATGCATCAGCCATTGGATCTGTCATGTACGCAATGTTGTGCACCTGTCCTAATGTCTCGTATGCACTCAGCATGACGAGCAGGTACCAGTCAGATCCCAGAGATGCTCACTAGACAGCCATGAAGAACATCCTGAAGTACTTGAGAAGGACTAAGGATCAGTTCCTCATATACGGTGGTGAGGAAGTGTTGGTGGTAAAGGGTTATACTGATGCAAGCTTCCAAATCGATAAAAATGATTACAGATCGCAGTCAGGATTTGTGTTTTGCCTAAACAACAGAGTTGTGAGCTGGAAGAGTTCCAAGCAAGAGATAGTTTTGGATTCTACTATAGAGGTCGAGTATATTGTTGCATCCCATGTAACAAAGGAGGCTATGTGGATCAAGAAGTTCATCTCTAAACTTGGGGTGGTTCCGAGCAGTTGCGATGCAATTGAGCTTTATTGTGACAACGATGGAGCTATTGCTCAAGCTAAAGAACCCAGATCACATCAGCGGTCCAAGCACATACTGAGGCGCTTCCATCTCATATAAGAGATCGTACAACAAGGTGATTTGAAGATTTGCATAGTACCGACTAAAGACAATATTGTTGATCCCCTGACCAAGGCACTTTCTCAGCAGAAGCATGACGGTCATGCTAGGTCACAAGGACTAAGGTTCCTGGGTGATTGGCTCTAAGTGCAAGTGGGATTCTGTTGGTATGTATGCCCATAGAGAAAGTCATATGATGATTGTAATGGGATACTTTGTAAATGATAGCCTGCAATTGACTTTCCTCTTTCATTTCCAATTAATCCAAAGATCAATTCTTGTCCCAACCGAATTGTATAAGTGAAACAAAAATCTTTTCTCACAAACCGAGACAACCCTACCTCACTCATATGGTCCAGCTGAACCGGTCATCTTACGGACCATGAGCTGAACGGTTCACCCAGTGAACCAGTCGGTTGGTAGTCCATGTTGTGTAGAAATTAGTCATGCAGTTCTCAATCCATCTAACACTCTAATCAGTTGGTTCAACACTTGAACACTATGATTCTGAGTCAAGTCAATTGATTGAATGTTAATTGAGTACCTAAACACTTTAGCAAACAATATAAACATCATTCATGGAAAAACTCCTCTTCTAGGTTAATCCTATATGTGTGACCCTATAGGTCCCATTTCACACTGGAAGTGAAAGTCCATAACCACTTATGATTTTACAAGCAAAGAGCAATGCCTAGTCGCACATCAGTGCTACCCAAGTGAAAGGGAAAGTTGGAGAACAACTTTCAATCTACAATTTGTTATTGGTGTTACAGTGAATGTATAGTTCTTTTGTCACTGATATTCGGTAATGAACTGGTGGCATGGACATGTCATCCTCTACAAACATTCAATCCATGTTTCTTGATCCAGAGTAGACTGACTGAGATATTTGTAAGATCAATGTCACACATTGACTCACAAGCACATGGCCATGCTTTTCTCAGTCTCACCCATCAAGTGGCCAGGATATCATACTCCCTTAGGAGGGACAAATCCCATATCTACCACTCACATTCAAAACCCCATGCGTCAAAGCCACCCAATCATCACCTTTATAACAATCTATATTTCAAGATTGTGTTTGATGATGTCAAAGTGTACCCAATGACATGTGATGAGTGTTGTGATTTCAGTTCAAAGAACCACAATCACCACCAAAACTATAAGAGCAGATCCTGACTAACCAAGCATGGTTTCCATGCATCACTCTTATGGTGGGTCTGTCTGATACACTGTTCTCTAATATCTATCTATGTGCTTGGTTTGATATCACATATCATGACTAATGAAATTCTGTCATCAACCAACACACAATCTAGTCTTTTGTGTTATTGATGTCTATGGTTATTTCCATAATAATAACCGACTAGGGACAAAACAAGAATGTACGATCTTGACATCTGTATAATCTCATCATTTAGGTCCTTAACCCCTAAGGCATACGTCATTGAGTAAAATAATTCTTTAGACATCTATCATGTTATACCATTATCTCAAAATAGTTAAAACATATAGACGGAAAACTATATGTTCACTGGGTGAACCAACCGATTTACACTCCCAACTGATCAGTTCTTTTGTGAAACGACTGGTTTGCCTTCCGTAGTGCAATTAGTTTGTGGAAATTCTGGACCCTTCTACTCCCACTTTAGTCCTGCATTGCCTGGGGCTGAGAACCTTGACCCTGATCCCTCCTATATATAGACGGGTACTGGGGGCTTCTCAAAAAGTATAACTCAAAACACCAGTTGCTCTGCAAAGTTGTCCTCTCTGGTTCTAGTAACTAAGAGAGCCCAAGCAAGTGCTACCCGACTAGGGAGGTACAGAAAGGGAAAGACAACTACAGGACGACAACTAGTGGTGGGAGAGTATGTTAGTGACTAGTACGTCGACAGAAGAGGACGACTCCTTCTAGTGTCCTTTAGGACAGGACGACTAGAGTTCACGGTGGTCCGTGTGGACTATCTATAGAGGTGGGAGGTTTCTTCCGCTCAGGAGGACGACAGTCAATCGCAGTCTGGATTAGGACCAGGAGCGCACAGACACCGTCTAATACTAGGGTTTGAAGACCGCACTAGCTGCGAGGTATTGTCGTTGAGCAAGCCTCAGGACCAGGTACATCTCACTAAAACCATCTTTCCTATCTCATAGTCGTTGATGTGATCTGTTGGTTATGGTTTTGTGGTGAGAAATTTTTTTTATTTCTGTTGCCTTCTCTGATCCACAAAACCCAACACTTATCATGAGTGAGTCCCATTTCCTAAGATGGATTCTTTAGAGAATTAATTCTTACATGATAATGCATGACCATAAATGATCGATCTATGCATAAATAGTATTGGTTTACCAGAAGATAATGGTATTGAAGCATATGAGTTATCTTGTGGGTGCATAAGTTTTACACATTGTTTTGTTATTTTCATAAACATAAACCAGCTTCTGAATTAGGATGTGTTATGGTTGTTGTGTGTTTCATATAGAATCCTTATGAGACTCCACTAAATATTAATGTATCCTAGTTCATTAGCATATCAAATCTAGTTCAAAAACACACAAGATCAAGGTTTAAGATAAAATATATCTTGGTCAAGCTTAATCTCTAATTATTGTGCAATGTGTACATTAAATTTTTGACAAAATTATTTTTTATGTCTAATTCTAGTTACAAGAACATACTATATCAAGGTTCAAGAATAAACTCAGTCGGTGTAGCGCAGATGGTTCAGTCTGGCCTATCCTCCTCGGGGGACGCGGGTTCGATACCTCCTGTTGCGCATTGTATTTACAACCCTTGGGTCATCCGGGCTTTGGCACCTGTTTGGGGGGGGGGGGGGCTAAGTCTCCTTCTAACTCAAAAAAAAGGTTCTATCATGGTCCAGCTTAATCTCTAATTATGGTGCAATATGTACATTTAAGTATAAAGAAAATATTTTTTATTTCTAATTTTGGTGCATAATATACTATTAATTGTAGACCATATATTTTTTTCTCATAGTATCTCTTGATAAAGTTGGATATTGGAGGGAGTATGGACAAGGCTTATGGTTTCAACAAAGTATTATGCAATCTTAAAGGCTTTGAAACCATGATTGATTCCAAGAAGAAATGCACACACAAGAATGTGAACAAAAATAAGGCACATTAATGAAAATGTGTGCAAAATAAAAGGATTTCAAAAGAGAAGGAAGTTGCTTTCTCTAGTAATATGTATCTTGATGAGGGTGTGAATAGGGCCAAAGGTTATGTTACAAGATGTAATTATGAACAGCAACCTAGAGATTGAACCGCCACATTACCAAAATCCAGTGTGCAATAGTGGGAAGAAATGAAGGCCTCGGTATTTAAATGGGATCACCATATTAAGCAATGCCATTAAATGTATGTCAAGAAATCTTTGTTTTCAATTCATTTGTCCTCAAGAACCGTTCAGAGAAATAGAGACAAACAAATGATGCAAGCAAGGAAAGCCGCAACATTTGTGGCCTTACTTTTCTAAAAAAAGCACATCGCGATCTCTCCTTTTACAATAGTATAAAGATTGATAGTGACAAGAGCTTTGCAAACATCTTCTGTTTAGACAGAAGAATAAAAATGGGCAGCCACTTATTTGGTGATTTCAACAATGATACGTATAAAATATATATAAGAGCCACTAAGTTTATATCTGACTCTTTATCATTTATTTGGTCACCAATATTTCGGGAATACGTATAGTAGGACATAAGTATATGTTGCACCATGATCTAATCATTGACGTTTCCCTTGGATCTTCACATCGGATTGGAATCCTCACCCATCGAAACCTTGAATCTTAGTTCACAGTGAACACAAAACTAGGTGCACATGTTTATGAATCCTTCAGTGCTACTATATAAATTTTGATGTTTACGTCCCGTAATTTCTCTTCTGTTCATTTTTGCTGGGCTCGACCATCATCGACGGGGTCGTGTGAGAGTGTTGGAATCTCTACAGGGCATGTCCACAATGGATTCAACAAATTAATGTCTCTCAACTCTGTATCTCATCCAACCATCCGATAGTAGATTTTCCAACGGGATGGTTGAGATCATATCAAAGGCTCATTAGAGAATGACCTGTCAACATCGATCCCAGATGTAAAACTTCAGTCATAGTCACGAACCAATTTAAAATTACATAGCTTTCCTAGTGATGGTATCTCAATATGTACTTATAAAGGAGGGCGTACTAATCCTCAATGACAAAAAAAATATTTCCCGTGGCGTTTTCTCTAAGTGTTGGAACGACCAATGTCTACGGACGTCTTCTCACCCAATATATAGATGTCACCATGCAAGGGTGTACGGATATTGTAATTTCAAAACAGTATATGTTCCCTCTCTGTCACTCCTCTTCGCCTCTAATCCGTCGGTCGGTGGTTGGTCGTCGCACATGAATATCGATGGGGCCCTCACTCATTTCACGCTGTCCCGTTGAGTGCGACGAGACCGTTCGCATTATGCGCTGTAATCGCGTTGCATGATTCGAGAACAGGCTTGGCTTTTTCTATAGAGTTTATTCCCAATCCCCCCTCACCTTTCTCTTAATTCCAAAATAGCCCCTTTCTTTTCGGTAATTCCAGCCAACCCCCCAGCTGTTAGCTTTCCGTTACTTGCTAACGGCTGGAGAGCTTTGCTCCCATTTTTTTGCTCGTGACTTATCAAATTTCCTCTATCAGACAACCAGCTCATAAAATTAAAAGCTTCACAATTTGTAAATACTAAACTCATACACGTTGACGAGGACCAGCCCCACCAGTATTATATGCATCGTATCAGATTCGTAAATGAAACAAGTTCTACCTAATTGCAATCAATATTACATACAGTAAGAAATGCATCCAAAGAAAAGATTGTTGAAATTAAAATTAACTCGGACTTGAATTTTTATGAAGTGATTAACAACATGAACTATATTTTAATGTGCAACATATAAACAAAAAAATGTGAGTGAGGATTAACTCAGATTGTCATACTTGGATAAACCCAATGAGGGGTCACTTCTTCGACTCTCACCTATAGCTATTTCTCATATTTGGTACATGCAAACGGCCAATTTTTCACTTCGACTGGTTCTCGAATAGTGTGGGGTGTCTAGTAGTTGAGGGTTTTACAATATCTAGGGGGATCATTATGTAGCCCGTCTATGTGGGCAAATCCCTTATTAATAAAAGAATGCAGTTGTCAAACACAAATAAGTAACATGTTAATGATGTTACGATCACTGCATATATCAATTCATTAATTCTTTTAAAAAATATAGTTATTAATTATTTGAAATGTTAAATAATGATACAAATGGATACATAAAATATTGTTGTTCAGTAAATATTATTTGTGAAAGAAGCTGGGTGTGACTCGACTAATCTCAACGAAGAATCCAGGCTCGACAATGAGAGAAATTTCTCAGAATTATTTACATTTTGCATTGTGACGTCCAAAAGCATGTTTTAAATGGTTCATAAGTATGTGTTGCATTGTGACGTCTAAAATCATGTTTTAAATGGTTCATAAGTATGTGTGATGCTTTGAAAATGGTTATTGGATGTGTTACTAAATTTCCAGTCCAATCATTAATGCAAAATCAATCTTATTATTAGTGATAATATTGATCATCATGATCATTGTAACTCAAGTACATGAGAATATTGAGTTAATTATTATTAATAATTTTTTATTCCAGTTAGCATGTTGTAGAATATTTCACATGTGTTGGTTCGAAGACATTTGTTTGATAATGTGTCACTTGTACTATGTACTAATTAAGTAACATGTAGCGTGTTTTAGGTTCAAATATTTCGTCTTATCTATGTTCAAACATTAACCATGGGTTAGCATATAGTTGCCAAGTAACGACAGGTTACAAACATGATGTACAACTGTGATTAACCGTGACAATGTCCCTGGGAAAGAACATTTACACCCTTGTGTAATGGGCAAATAGTTAATTAACATCTATGCTTTTACACTTATCAATTGACTAATTATTAAATTTGAAAAATGTTAGTCGCATGTTACGGGTTTAATTCTCATTCAGAATACTCAGAAAAAAGAAGAAGATATGTTTATAGCAGCTTCTAGACTTCACGTGATGCAATTAGGGCTGGCGAAACTCAACCCGACCTGCTCGACCCGACCCGACCCGACTAAAGCAGGTTCGGGTCTTGATTTTTTCGACCCGACCCGAAATGACCCAAACTCGAAAAACTTGAAATTATTTACGGGCCGCGTCTGGGTTTGCAATTCTTGACCCGAAAAACCCGATCGACCTGAAATTATGTCTTCATATATGTATATATATTTTTTATATTTTAGCCATATAAAAGTTAAACACATTCAAACATAAAAATAATATAGTTTATACAAGTCTTTGTGTGTAAAACACTAATTAACCAACAAATTCTGCAGCAATTTCGGGTCTAACTGGTTTTTATTTTTGGGTTTGTATTTTCGGATTTTCCAGGTTCGTATTTTCAGGTTTGCATATAACACGGTATTTTCGGGTCCACCGGGTCAAACCCCCAAATAGTAACTTCGGGTTCGGGTCGAGGAAGTATGACCTGAAATTATTTCCGGGTCGGGTTCGGATGAGTGTATTTGATCTGACCCGAATTGACCCGAAATAGGACCCGCTCAACCCGGACCCGATTGCCACCCCTAGATGCAATAAGATTGGACCTCTTCTCATGCATTCAAGTAGTAATTATATAAAAAAATATTATTTTGATGTGTATTAAATAATTATTTTATAGTTATCTGTTGATTCTTAATGTTTTGTAATTATCTAATAGATAATGTAATTAAAAGCACGTCAATCAACGAAAAAGGGAGCAAGGCGTCTACCTTCCGTCAGTAAGTGACGGAAAGTTAACAGCTGGGGGGTTGGTTGGAATTCATGATAAGAGAGGGGGTATTCAGGAATTAGAGGGAAAGTGAGGGGGTTTTGGGAATTGACTCTTTTCTATATAGTATTGCTTTCAGACACTAACACTTGTACATAGTTTTATATTATGTTCATCATGGACAAATAGATATAGAGGTCGGTTTCATTCGTCTGACACTGGTGTTGAGGTGGGCCGTCTGTAATTGGAAGTTCAAGTCAGGGACGCCAGTTAGGGGCCTAGGGTTGTCAATGGAGAGGGTATTATCTGTTATTCTTTATCCATATCCTGTAAGGTAAAGATAAAGGTAAAGATTTCTTTTATCCGTTCCCGATTTATCTCTTTTTCGTTTTCCTTCACATGGGAGGGTAAAATATGGGCACTATCAATACCCTTTTATCATTTTATATGGATTAATTTAGCAAAGATAAATAACTATATAGAAACTTCTACTTCAATTTTCACCTAATTTTTTCAATAGGAAAGCTTGTGGATTGTGGTTTGCTTCCCATCTCTACTCACACTCGAATGTCTATAGTATATTATTATTAAATGTTGAAATGTAGTTGATATGTAAGTGGAACAATGGGAAAAGGATGATCGCACCACCTTGAAATAAGTTAATCTTGAATCAATGTTTAAAAATAAATGTTTCCTCTCATCCCCTCCCACTTAGTTAATTCTTATGCATGAGCAACTGAACCTCGTTCTGTAAAGAAGAAATGTCTTGAATCTGGAAAATTACTTCCCCATGGTTGGTCCTGACTTACATTATTCTCATGGGAAGATATGTTGATAAGGTTCAATCATTTATGCTATTGATTTTACCTTCAAAAAAAAATTTACCCACCAGCTAGAACAGAGTAGCAAAAGGTACTTGAAAGAATGGATTTACAGGATAAGAAGGAATGATTGCAGCAGAGAATGCCCCTCCCGCGGATAGAAAGATGTAAGTCATTCGATAGAATAGCACGAAAGAAAAGAGTTCATACTCCTGCGCTGCAGCCCTGACTCCTCTTTTGATTTTCAACGTCTATTTGTTCCTCTCGCCTCGCTCGAGCTACTTCGTTCCTCTCCTTTCAGTCGATTTGTACCTCTCCCTATAGGTCGAGCCTCAATTGGTATCAGAATGAAAAAGGGATTTGATGTTGAACTATGTTTGTGTTGAATTCAGGTATATCATCGTATGACCATGCAGAGACATCCTTGTATTCGGTAAATAAGGCATGTTCGTTTGAGAACGGTCGATACCCTCGTGGGCATCCTTTAGGTTCACCACTGGACTTGTAAAAACCTTTTTCTATGATAAGAGTCGTCGAACTTGCAAAACCCGATACTCCTCGTCGAATAAGGGGGCGAGCTCCGTGCGTGAGCAACGAAAAAGCTTAATCCAATTTGTCTCTTAACATAACAAGAAGTACGCTTGAAGGCCCATCCTCTACGGCAGGGTACAGAGACGAGGCCTTTGATCCACCTCTTTTTGACATAAGGAAATGTGTGTTTACCCCATCTCAGTGGGAAGCGAAGAAGTTGTGGCCCCCTTTTCTTTTGTAAGTTGGGTTTGAGGAATTCCGATTTCCATCCAACTGGGTTTGCAGCAGTGGAGTCATGCCTCCTTGAACAAACTCACTACCTTGGGAAGCAACAAATATGCCCCCCAATCACGCTGCCTATGTGAACAAATTCAAAAACTTTGCATAACCAGCTCCAGGGAGTAGAAAAACCTAATCGATAGTTGTTAGGATGAATCACACGTGGGAGAGATATGAAATCTCTGAGCAGACTGAAATCCATGACTTTTCCATTCTTTCCATAATAGGATTTTGCTTAATATCATTTGGATGGACTCAGATCCTTTCATGTAGGAGAGTCTTTGGTTTGAATTTGGATAGATCCAGCGGGCCTTCTTGCATGGACTTGGGCTTGCTTACTGGCTTCGCTGAGGATGGTATTCCCTACCCGATGAGTCAGCCTAGGCTATTAGGCACATTTGGTCTAGGCTTTCTCAGGCCTATCCAGAAGTCTGAAGTTCCGTCTACAGAAGGTCGGATTCTGAGTCGAAGCTCTATTTATTACCCTATTCCCTTTCCTGACCAAAGTCACTAAGGAGGGGCCGGGGCGGACTGCAATTCGTCTGAGCTTAGTCTTCTCTTCTGAGACGATTGGAGACTGGGGAAAGGGCACTCTTGAAGAAGGGCCTGCCGAGAGATTTGAGGGGGGTGAAGACCTTCTCTTATATGAAAGGGCTATTTCATGCAAAATCAAGTCTTCAAGAAGTGAGAGAAGGAATCATAAAAGAAATCGCTTTCACGCAGACGATGAGCAAAAGTCTGCCTTCCCCTTCGGGATTCTATTAGGTTAGGTCCGGAATGGCCCTTCTGCTTTGGTGTAGTTGTAGTTTGTATTGAATTGAACACATATCAAAAAACAACGGCGATCTGGGCGGCCTGGGATGGGAAGAGTAGCGAACTGACAATTCCCATTTTTTTACTGACCTTTGGACACGAACACTATTCTTTGTTTTGGACACCTCAGTGCCGCCTCCAAGCTCCAAGATGTCGATTGGTCTCCTTGCCGTTCAATTGGAGACAAGGCTTCGAGATTGTAGTGCACAGCTAGGGCCAAGGGCCCCCCAGCGCGGGAAGGCAACGAAGTTCAGTTCAAGAGACCACTGCGGAGTGGAGCAGCCGCGACACAAAGTTCATTACCGGAAGCTGGATCTCGTTGGTGCCACCTAAACTGTAGGTGGCGGATGTGTGACGTTTGGAGTTGTCGCTCGTGCACCTGTCCCCAATAGAAGAATGAGTGATCCGTTCTCTTGCAGATCATGGTCTTACCACTCGGTCCCCAATGGCCAGCGGGGGATTCGGTCGTTTGCGCTGCGCCGCTGGACTGGACACATGTGGGATGTAAGAAGTATGTTCCCGAAAGTGGCTTCAGTTTGCCAGTTCAGGCTCAACTCCTCGCTTGACGTTAGCGGACCCACAGGTCGGGCCGGGGCAGAGCGCTCTTTCTCTTTCCGTGTGGGATGACTTTAGCTTTCATTTCATTTCCTTCCTAGAGTAATGGACGAGAGAGGCTGTCCCACCTATTTTAGGGGCTGGGTTGGTCCCAATCGGCACATTTCCATCATAGTCAAGAATGGTATTAAACACTTCTGAGTTCTGAGCTACTCTTGCGTTGACGGACACCAATGGTGGTCATACCGAACTGAATGAATGGATGCAGATCCTCCACAGGAAGCAAAAGATGAGGTTCGATTGTCGCTCCCAGCTACATGCGGCTTGGAGTGGTGGGAGAGTCGGTTGGGTGGTTGAACCCATACCCGCTCTCCCAATCTCGGAATCATGTGTATCTGCCCAAGCGCCCATTTTAATAGACTTCTAATGCTTACGACTGTGTCAGTAAGATAGGGCCATGATTTTAAGTAAAATCAAAATTAAAAAGGAAGTTTGTGCTAACGAATGCATGCCACATGCATATATTGCCTATAAACAGAAAAATATATTATACACTGATAGGGCAATTACATGTTAAAGTATCTTCATACACTTGGAAGATAAAATAACGGTTACTGTCACATCTGCCTCGTCATCCCAGCAGTCAAGCGGGTGACTAAAATCTGGGATACCAAAACATGCCCTTGATGCCTTCGGGATCTGCCTGAAACCCCAAGTTGTTGTAGAAATCTACAACTGCAAACAGAGATGATGCAGTTTATCAGTATTCAAGAGAATGGAAGAAAAATTAACAAAGAACCTGCAAAATCAATAATTAGCTAGCTTGGCTAGGGGGGGAGACACTATCGGTTAGCCTCCACTGACTGCATAAACTGAAATTCTACGCTTTAAGAGATAATATAGCCTTTCACCTTTGCTATCTGCAAACAATGTAATATTGCCGATGTCCCTGCGCAGCAGTGCTCTTATCAGCTGCTCTACAAGAGCCTTACCAAGTCCTTGGCCCTAAGAGGCAGCAGCATTGGGGATGTAAATGGGGTAAGAATATTTGCTTAATTATTAGCTGAAACCCAAAAACAATGCTGATAACTTCAATTCGATTGATCAGTTGTTCTCTGAGAGTAAAAAGAAAAGAGGTAGAGCAACTTGTGCCGTGATTGGTATACCTGGTATGCAGGATCAACAAGGACGTCCCAAATGGTGGCGTTGAATGCATGGTCGGACGTAGCGCGGGCCATGCCAATGAGTTGCTTATTAGATTCATCTTCTTCTGTTACATAATGTCTTTGAGTGCAATAAGTTATTCATCATCTATTTTGTGACATTCTAGTGATTTTGAATAGCAAAAAGGAACAAGATGACATTTCAAAGAATAATAACTGAAAAGAGCTACTACCTGCATCAGGAGACTTTCTTATGGAATGTAGTGCTACAACCATGTAACTGTTTTTCAGAGCAGCAGTCAGTTTCGAGATAGGTCGCCGTGGCCACCCAACCTGTCAGAATAGTGGTGTTAATACTTTCACACTGGACAGGGAGCGGACAGCCCATCCATATTCTCAAAGACAAAAGGTGTAATATGGAGATCAAATTTTCCCGTGTTTTTTAGCAAAATGGGGGAATGGTTTAGCCAAACAACTGCTTATTGAGTATATGATGATTCAAACACATACAAGGATCTTTCAATGACAGCTTTGTATTTTACCTGTCTTAGGAGAAGGGTTTGTTTGGTGTAAAACGTCCGTTTGCCTCCTATTTATCACTAACATGACATATTGGTATGAGCAAATCCTACTCCTATGTATAGGAAAGGATACGGACAAATTACATGACACAAACCATAATAGGCCAACAGATTCCGGCCCAAATCATTAAACATATAATAACCCAATTAGCTCATTTACTCATAGCACTCCCCATTATGGTTGAGCATGAAAGAATCTGAAACCCTTCTTACAAACATACAGACTCTTTAACATGAAAACATAGCAAGCCATACAAAAATGTCACTCCCCCTAAACCTGACTATTCAACATTCAAACACTCATGTTCCAATAGGTTAACTTCAGCATCTGGTCACTGTGAAGCCCCATTGCAAGACCAGTGCTTTATCTTTTTTTTTTAAAGTTAGTGCTTAATCTTTCTTTATTACATGTAATTGTCAATTACCTGCATGATTACCTATTTCATTACATTTTGTTAGCTAGGAACCCTGATTCTGATATTTAAATGATCAATATACAAAGAAAAATCCTAATTGTTGATGGTTACTTGTTGAATAGTTACAAACCCAACCTGATGAAGCTTCTATGGAAGTGTGTCCTCTTTCTATATCTTGGAAAAAAGAAAACCCACTCCTATAAATAGGAGGCTGTACAGGGAAGCAAACAGAAAACCCTAGTGAGCTTCTTTATACAAAGGCCCATGATATAGGATAATTAAACAGTAAAGAAAACAACAATATATCTCAATACTCTCACTCAAGTTGGAGCATAGATGTCAATCATGCCCAACTTACAGCACAGTTCCTCAACTCTCCTGCCAGATAGAGGATTAGTAAATATATCTCCAGTTTGCTCATGTGATGGCAGAAAAAGAGTAGCAATCTTCTTATCCATTATAGCATCTCGGAGAAAATGGCAGTCGACTTCAATATGCTTGGTCCTCTCATGGAAGACAGGGTTACTAGCAATGAAGGTAGCAGCACGATTATCACAATACATCAGAGAAGCATAAGTGATAGGGAATCCAAAGTCTGCAAGGATAGATTTAATCCATAACAATGTTTTAGAAAGCGCCAAAGCGGGAAGCGGGAGGCGTGCGGACACCACCTTGTGGCCACTTGAGCGCCCTCCATAACAATGTTTTAGAAAGCGCCAAAGCGGGAAGCGGGAGGCGTGCGGACACCACCTTGTGGCCACTTGAGCGCCAGGCGGGCGCTCAAGCGGCCGCTTTTTGAAAAAGCATATTCTTAAGTTTCTATATGATTGTATACAAAAATACACACATTTGTATATATATATATATAATGTTTTTTAAGAAACTTGTATACATAACCAAACCCTTGTGGCAGTGTAAAATTCACCCTACACAACAATATTGCTACTTAATAGTTGATTATGTATAGATGAAGCATTAAGATACATTTCTTATATATAACAGTATACTAGTATCATACTATCATGTAATAATGTGATCTACTTAATAGTTAGTACAATTTATAGATAAATTTATCACATATAGTCGTATACTAGTATCAAGCCATGATACAATGCACTTAGTAGTTAGTAGTTAGTGTAATATAATAGTACTATACTTCACAGAAATATGCATTGATTTTGTATTACATTTACACACTGGTTGTTTCTTAGATTAATGTTCTATAGTTAGTAATTAGTACTATACAGCAGTACAATATTACTGAGTTGTGACAATTACATAGTTTTATGTTACATATACATGGTAAGTTTTATGTTAGTATTACTTGCTATAACAGACTTAATAGGTACATAGTCGTCACTACTGTATATAGCAGCAGAATCAGTGTAGTATTATTACACACTGATTAACTACTATACAGTATTTAGATACATACATAGTTACTTAATACAATAATATCATATTAACATGTTAAATAATGTTATACAATATCAATAGTGTAATAGTACATAATGAAAATATCATTACATTTCACTTTTGGGCCTAGGAAGTGGGGTTTAGGTCCTGCTTTTCACTTAAGCGGACTCAGGCGGGCGCTCGAAAACAGTGTCCAGGCGGGTGCTTGAGCGGTCGGAGCGGGCATGAAGCGGCCGCTTAATGCAAAACCGCCTGACCGCCTGACCAGCCGCCTAAGGCCTATTTGGAGCGGCCAAGGGTCTCATCCGCCTGGGCCGCTTTTTAAAACATTGATCCATAACAACTCACAAGTAGTATGTGTCATTGCATGATACTCAAACTCTGCACTAGATCTGGCGACTCTGCACTAGATCTGGCAACAACATTTTGTTTCTTGCTTCTCCAAGTAACTAGATTACCTCCTAAGAAGGCACGGTAACCAGAAGTGGATCTCTTGTTAGACTTACACCCTACATAATTAGCATCAGAATATCCAGTTACATCAAGGTGTCATTTCTTTTATAAAAATGTCTCTGTCCAGGTGCGTTCTTCAAATACTTCAGGACATGACATGCAGCCTCCCAGTGACACTGCCTAAGGCAATCCATAAATTGACTAAGAACTCCCACAACGAAACATATATCTGGCCTAGTAACAGTGAGATACAAAAGTTTACCAGCCAATCGCTTGCAGTAATATTTATCTTCTAAGGGTTGAGGGGACTCGGCCCACAGATCATGTGCTTGATCTATAGGTGAGACTGCAGGTTGACAACCCAACATTCCATTTTCAGTTAGTAAGTCTAGAGTATACTTCATTTTTGATAGAGATACTCCATTTTTGTTGTATGTTGCCTTAATGCCAAGAAAATATCGAATATGTCCAAGGTCTTTGGTTACAAAGTGTTTCATAAGATATTTCTTAGTATTAGCAATCCATGTGTCATCACTACCAGACAAAATGTTATCATTCATATAAACAATGAGAATAATAATTCCAAAAGTAGTGTTCTTAATAAATACAAAATGACCACACCGAGACCGTGCGAAATCAAATTTGTGCAATATAAGTGAGAATTTGTCAAACCATGCTCGGGGGCTCTGCTTGAGGCCATAAATTGCCTTCTTAAGAAGAGAAACTTTTCCAGAATGCTTCCCCTCAGCAGCATAACCTGGAGATTGGGACATATAGACAGTCTCCTGCAAATCACCACATAGAAAGGCATTATTGACATCCAGCTGATGCAAATGTCATCCTTGATTTACAGCAACAGAAATAAGAATGCGTACATAATTAAGACAAGCAACAGGAGAAAGGGTTTCAAAATAACCAACCCCAAATGATTGTGTATCCATTAGCAACCAGTCTAGCCTTCAGACGTTCAACCATCCCATATGGCAGATATTTAACGGTATATAGCCGACGACAGCCAACGACAGCCAACAAAATTGCTACTCATAGGAAGTTCAACAAGTTCCCATGTCCAACAGGATCGACGAGCATCCATCTCCTCATCCATAGCATGTGTTCATCCAGGGTGTAGAAGTGCCTACTGAACGTTCTTTGGGATAGAAATAGCAGATAAAGCAGCAGCAAATTGAGTCATGGAAGCATTGAGATGGTATGTATGTTGAGAAATACCATATTTGGCACCAGACCATGGTTTTAAAAAATGGTATGTGTTGTACGTTCGGAGAGGTCACGAATAGAGTATATGCGGTATGCGCGAGTATATGCGGTCTTCGATTTTTTTATTTTTATTATTATTATTATATATATACAATAATCATATAATTATAAATATAATTTGTAGAATTACATATGTTAGATGCAATCATGCAAATATGCAATCAAACACCTCTTAAATACATATAAATGTGCAATAATGAGCTCGATGTATAATAATCATAGATGAATGTAATGTAACAAAGAGGAAATGGAAACAGAAGGTAGGCTAAATGTAGGTGATGGTTTTAGTTATATGAAGAATAGGGGGTGATGTTGAAAAATTGCCAGCTTAACCGTTTTTCCATTCAAAAATCAGGGACTAACCGGCCTTATATGCGGCTACGCGGACGTATATGCGGCCATGGTCCGTTTTAGCCACTGAATTCCCATATGTGATTCAGTCAATGGACTGAACTGCATATGCGGCTGCATGGACCGTTTTTTGAAACATTGCACCAGACGTTGTCCTTTCCATAATGTAATAGGAATGTCCAAATCAGACACTGGAATGCTTAACTTTGCTCTTTTTTTTTGGAAAATTATGGTAAATACATTTCCAACCCCTAAGAGGGGACAAAATTACAAGCATCACACGAACATGAGGCTTACAAAGAGGAGAGAGCCAGGAAGGCTTACAAAGAGGAGAGAGCCAGGAAGGCTTACATAAAGTTAAAAACTCAAAAAAGGATTTGAGTTTTACAATAAAGACCAATTTTGAAGGATTAACAGTGAAATTGAAGCAGTAGAATTACCATCATCATGTGGTGGATCATCAATCGCAGAAGAGGTCATAGCAGGGGATACCGCAAGCAGAGGTCTTTCGTTTCGTCGCTCATACACTTTCACAACAGGGGTAGAAGATTCGTCCAAGGAAGGTACACTAGGAAGTGGCACATTAGGAAGAGATACATGTTTACTAGGTTCAGGGAAGAACGATGTATCTTCAGAAAAGGTGACATTTGCACTGACATACAATCGACGTGCAACAGGATCAAAACATTTATAGTTTTATACCCTTTTGTGTTCGAGAACAAACAAGGAAAAACAGCCAAAAGCTCGTGGGGACAATTTATCACGCCTAGGTTGGTGATTGTGAATAAAACATAGGCAAACAAAACCTTCGATGGTAGGGCAAAGACTGGTTCATGAGGATAGAGGAGTTAGTATGAAATTTTATTTTTTAAGATAGCAGAAGGCATCTGATTGATGAGGTAGTTTGCTAAAAGAATGGCATCGACCCAATAAAACTTAGGAACATTCATTTCAATTATAAGAGTACGAGCTTACATCTAGAAGATGTCTATTTTTCCTTTCAGCTACACCATTTTGTTGTGCACTATAGGGACAAGAGGTTTGATAAATAATTCCTTTGGAGATGCAAATCTTTTGAACACTATGTTGCACATATTCAGGATCATAATCAGTGCGAACAAACTAAGGAGTAGCAGAAAATTGAGTCTTTATTTCATTTAAGAGTTTGGAGAAAACATCTAAAATTTCATAACAATCGTTTAAAAGTAAAGCCAGTGGCACGAGACCAGTCATCAACAAAGGTTACAAAATATCACACACCCATACTATTACCAATATGACATGGTCCATAGACATCAGAGTGAATTAAATAAAATGGGTTGGACTCATGTTGTCCCGACGAGGAGAAAACACGGATAAATGGTGTTTTCCAAGTTGACAAGACTGACATATAAAATCTTCAGAGAACAAACTGGGAAATAAAGACTTCAACTTACAACGGAAGGATGACCAAACCTTAGGTGCCATTGATAAAGGGGGGTAGATTGGGCCACAAGAGCAGTACCAGACGATGTTGACAAGGTATGTAGATAGTACAAGCCATCTCCACCTTCATATTTTCCACTAATCGTCTTCTTCGTCCTGAGATCATGCATGGAGACAATGTAAGGAAAGAAGGTTACATTGCAGTTTAAAGACTTATTTTACTGACAGACATCACGTTCAAGGGAAATCTGGGCACAAACATAACAGATTTAAGAAGGGTGTTATTGACATCCCCAATTCCAGTAACCAGAGAAGTAGATCCATCCGCCAGACGCACAGGAGGATGAAATGTGGATTTCTTTGGGTAAGTGAAGAGATTTTTATTACTGGTCATATGAGTTGTAGCGCCCAAATCAACAATCAAATCTTCTTTTGTCGAAGAAGAAGATGCTTGAAGACAAGGATCACCTGAGTGTTGAGCAATATTTGCCTAAGACGTGGTAGTAACAGCAGAAGCGGCTTTGATTAGCTTGTCAAGGTCATGCGAACATAGTGTTACCATCTGATAAGTGGTTCCACTACAGGCATATGTAGATTCTCCATCAACATCAATAGTGGATACTTGGTTTGCCCATTCTGGCTTTCCACGCTTCTTCCAGCATTTGTCTTCAGTATGATTAGTCCATTTACAAAAGTTGTGATGTAGTTACGCACTTATGAGCGTAGGCGTCGTCGTGTTATTAGTTAGGCTTTATTAGCATGCTTTATTTTATTATGTCCTTTTTCTCGTTTTTGGGCTCTTGTAAAGTCAAGTGGTTTAGTCCCACATTGGCTACCGCCCGTTTAGTCTTTCTTTTAGAAGCCTATATAAAGGCTTTATATGCGCCCATGTAGAGACACAGTTGATGAATAAGAATTATCTTTTAGCCATTGCTTCGTCTTTTTTTAATAGTTACTCTGTAGTATTACATTAAGTTCCAGTATTGAGACTGAAGAGGGGAGGACCCTCTTCTAGGAGACTGAAGAGGAGAGTAGGGGTGTAAACGGTGCGGGTACGGTGCGGGTCTGGCCATACCCATACCCATACCCATCTAATTTAGCGGGTCCGGTTCCGGTTCTAGACCCACATAATACAAAACATGGACCTGCACCATACCCGTACCCGCAATAATAGCGGGTATGCGGTGCGGGTATGCGGGTAAGCGGTTCTATAAAACATCATATTGTTTATGTAAGAGAAATGACTATGTTATATATATTTAACACAACAAGATATTGTTATCATATAGTATATTAACATGTAATAGTTATATTCTATACAATAAAATTAATTGAGTAATTGTTTCATATTTGTAGTCATGATCATTACATTTAATTTATGTAGAAAGTAATGTAGATTAGTAGACATTTTGATTTTAAGTTTACATATGATGTTCATTATTGTAACTAGAATAGTTAATTCTTAGTTATATGACTAGTCTTAACCTTAGAGTAGGATATAACCTCTATAATTATATTAATTAGACTAGTAAAGTATGATATATATAACATATTATTTTAGTAGTTACTTATGTATAGAGGGTACACGGGTCTAGCGGGTATGGGTCCAAGCATACCCATTATTGGACCCGCTTATATGCGGGTCCAAGGATATACGGGTCCAAGGGTATGCGGGTATAAAAAATTAGACCCGTGACGGGTTTTTTAAGGGTCCGGATTTGCGGGTCCGCGGGTCTACCCGTACCCATTTACAGCCCTAGAGGAGAGGGCCCTCTTCCACCATTGTTGAGACCTTTGCCCCATCCATGAGTAGAATTACCTCGTCCTCGTCTAGCAACAACTAGAGCAGCAGGCTCTTCTTTAGTAGTAGAAGACGTTGAGCGAGATAGCTAGAGATAAACATTGTCTAGCGTAGGCAATGGTTCAAATACCAAAATTTGTTGATGAACTGCTTCATAGCTGGGAGGCAGGGATGCCAAAAACTGGCATAGTTGGACTTCATCTTGTTGTTTCTGTAGTTTATTGAGATCAATGGACAACAGATGGTGGAGTTTGAGCTCTCCCCAAATACATTTGAATGTATCGAAGTGTGAAGCAAACGATGTAGCGTCTTCAAGTCTTAGAGAATGCAGACGTTTATAAAGTTCAAAAACTCAAGAGGCATATATCCCTTGTAGAATAGATTTGAGCAATATGATCCCAAGCTTCCTTGGCAGTATCAGCAAAAAAAAGATTGGTGGATACATGGGATTCACAACTATTTAGAAACCAAGAAAGGATTTGAGAGCCACACTCAGCCCATTTCTTATACTCGATTTTCTTTTAGTGAGTCGTTTCATCTTTTGGAGGGGGTTCGGTGAGATGCTCAAGCTTGCTCTAGGAGTGAGCATAATTTGAAAAGAACGTGCACATAAAATATAGTTGGATTCGTTGAACTTGACAGAAGTTACACATCTAGCATGTGTCTCAAGGGTCTCAGAAGAGGATGAAGTCATGATTCCAAAAGTATAGAACAACAGTAGCTGACATATGTTTTTAGAGGTAGGGACATGGCGTGTAAGGAAACAGACAGCGTGCCTAAAGTTGACAGAAGTTTCCAGTTGTAGTAACAGGGTGTGTCAAGAATATGACACGGCGTGTGCAGAGTTGACAGATTTCTACGGAGGCATAGACACGACGTGTCAGGAAAATGACACGGCATGTGCAAAGTTGACAGAAGTATCCAGAATTAGTGACACATCGTGTCTATAAGGGAACACGACGTGTGAAATAGGTAGCAGCAGCAGCAAATAGTTCGCCGAGGAAACACGACGTCAAGAAGGAGACACGGCGTGTCTGACAACAACAGCAGATAGTTTTCCGAGGAAACACGGCGTGTCAACAAAGAGATATGTGTCCTCGTCGTGCAGAACAATAGTGAACCAACAGAAAATGTCAAAAGGACCCAGAATAAATGGCAAACACTATGGTTCACGAAGAAGAAGAGTTATATGTTGGATAGACCCAATCATATCAATAATAAGATGAATAGAGCCCTATAATAGGTGGACATGGATGACCACAGAGATTTGCCAAACGGTTTTCCAAATAGCAGTCTTCAGGGCATAAGACCATTGGAAAGGTAGTCGGCCATGTCCCTAGATCCTCTTATTGGAGAAGAGGATAGGGTTAGAGAGGGGAGTACATCCCCTTGGGCGTGATCAACAACGTCAATGAAGAAGGAAGAAACTAGCGGAAAAAGGTAGAGGGAAGGGGGGAGAGAGAGAGCGGCGGCGGCGTCTGGTAGAGTACCCGAATTAGGTATCCTGCTCTGACACCATGTGGAAGTGTGTCGTATTTCTATATCTTGGAAAAGAGAAAACTCACTCCAATAAATAGGAGGAGGTCCTACAGGGAAGCAAACGGAAAACCCTAATGGGCCTCTTTATACAAAGGCCCATGTTACAGGATAATTAAACAGTAAATAAAAGACAATTGTTAGAGAGTCTATTTGTAATATGGACCCAAGTGTGTCTTGGCCCATTAAGGTTTGTCATGTGTCTGTATGCTTCCCCCTTATCCTATTTATAGGAAAGGGTGGTTGCCTCCTATTAATCAGAAAAACACTACACAAAAGGGGATCTTCCCCACTCATATCGTTTTCTACATGGTAGCAAAGCAGGTTCTCCCGTGCCATTATCCTCCCATGAACTTCACTCATGTAACTAACAAACAAACCAATGCACAATAGTTTCTTATTACACATGGAAGGTGTCTTCTCCCACACGCCTCACAAGCTCAATACTACCTGGTAGTCTAGCACCTTGACTGTATCATGCATTTAGTGCATCACTATATTCACCCATCATCTACAGTCAGTTCACTCTCATTCACATATACATATGGTAGCCTGCCCCACAACCTTCCTTCTGATTCATTGATGACATTCCAAGTTCCTTGGCATATATAACCAATTATAGGTAACCTTCTTTCCCCCACAACATAACTCATGTTTCACACGCCGCAAAACATCCAAGGTCCTGAAAACGACCCACGACCCTTCTTGATGATTGGTCGTTCAAAGCTACACAAAGCAACTCATGGGTTTTCCTAACATAGTTGTTTCTCGTAAATAGAGTGAGAGGCAAGGACTAGGTGACGGGGAATGAGTATGGAGGGTAATAAATGCTCCTTGTATTTTTTAGGAGGCTTGCCTACAGTTTTGGGCATAGTCACAATATACTCCCGTTTTTTTTTTCAAAAAAACGTGTTTAAAACGTGTATTATTCACTTGTCGTATATGACGGCCGTTTTAAACTTCAAACCAAATAATACGTTTTAAATGTGTTTAATTCGTGTTTTCTTCGCGTTGAGTACATTTTTTTGCCATTTTATACAGTTATGTACTTTTGCTTCACATTTGTTTTTTCCACGTCATTTTTTACTTGTGGCAGGGTTCCACTAAACCGTCCAACTGTCCTCTATCCCTCGACACACCCTGAGCAGGAGTAACCCTCGACATTCTACATGTACGCTCCATCTTCCTCCTCCATTCTCCCCCCTTCTTCCCTGATTTATGACTGTTGCTTGCTGCTCCCACTTCTTCCCCTTCTTCCAATATTAGGGTAATCAATTTGATGTTTCGTCATTTTAAATCATTATATGTGGGGGTGAATATATGTTTGTATGTGTTTATGTATATGTACATATATATATATATAATCCGTCTTTTTGCCGACTTATTTCCGAATAGTTGACCGAACTTTTACCGTACGTTGACCGGTTTCTATCCAAATTTTCCACATAATTCCCGATTTCCGAATTTTTCAACTTGGTCGTACGTATCATGAATACCGAATATGTGACTATGGTAATGGGTATCGTGAAAGACACACTTCATACCTAGGTTGCTCAAAGGGAGAGCACAAGTGGCGGAACCAGCAACGAAGTAATGTGGGTGCATAGATGGCTTACTTACCAATGTATAGACATCTAGGTGGCCTTAGGGGTTATCTATAGGCCATTGTTGATGGTTGTGGGCCATAGGCCAGTTCCACCTGGCATCTTGTTGAACATTTACCGCAATCAATGTTTTAAAAAAGCGCAGAGCGAAAAGCATGCGGACGGCACCTTGTAGCCGATTAATCGTTGGCGGGCAATTAAGCCGGCATTTTTTTAAAAGCGGATTTTGATTTCTTATAAACTTTTTAAGCAAAATTATACACGTGTATATAAATACTATATTTTTAGAACTTTTATACATATATAAACATTATACAAAACAATATAAAACACCCAAATAGTTTATAACGCAACTATTAAGCAATGATTATAGCTATATAATATAGTAAACAATATACTTGTCATAGATAAAGTACCCTACACCTATAAAATAATAAGTGTATATATATGATACAACAACAATTTTGTATCACATGTTTACATAGCTAAACAGTAAACAATAGACTTATCATAGATACATTACCTTACAAACATATTGTTACATTGGCACATCATCAATTAGTCATATACATTACAGCAGTACATTTAATCAAAGTATGCATTCTAAATTAGAAAATAGTTACATATAATTTACTTGGATACATTACAGCAGTACCCTATTATTACAGCTTACATACAAAGTATGCATTCTAAATTAGAACTAGGTATAAAATTTAATGTATGCAAGTTTAATATTGTGACAGCTTACAAACATACATATGATATGTATGCGCCAACTTGAGGGGGAATGTTAGTATGTAGGGACTTAAATGTAAATGTTATGGTCTTATGTGTAAAGTCAGGGACCTGATTGTAAATGTCTGATGTATCTTCTTTGTATACATGATACGTGAGACATGATGGAGAAGAGACGTCTACTCTCTCGGTCTATCTCATGTATCATGTATACAAAGAAGATACATCAGACATTTACAATCAGGTCCCTGACTTTACACAGAAGACCATAACATTTACATTTAAGTCCCTACATACTAACACTCCCCCTCAAGCTGGCGCATACATATCATATGTGCCCAGCTTGGTACATTAGAAGTGAACTCGACAACCATTCAAGGACTTTGTGAATAGATCAGCCAACTGATCTTCTGACCTGACAGGTGACAACTGAATCAGTCTCTCCTTGATCTTCTCTCTCAAAAAATGGCAATCGAACTCAATGTGTTTAGTTCTTTCATGGAAGACAGGGTTCTGAGCAATATGGACAGCAGCCTGATTATCACACTTCAAATCCATAGGAGTGTCCAAGGCAAAGCCAAGTTCCCGCAACAAATGTTGAATCCATAACAGCTCACATGTAGCTAAGGCCATAGCTCTATATTCAGACTTTGCACTTGATCTGGATACAAATGTTTGCTTCTTGCTCTTCCAAGAAACTAAATTTCCTCCCACAAAGACACAATAGCCAGTAATAGATCGTCTATCAATGCTTGATCCAGCCCAATCAGCATCAGAAAACCCCTGTACTTTCAGGTGACCATGATTTTGATACAAGAGTCCCTTTCCAAGGGACTTCTTCAAGTACCTCAATATGCGCATCACAGCTTCTAAGTGACCCGTACAAGGCTTATCCATAAATTGGCTCACAACACTAGTAGCAAATGCAATATCTGGTCGGGTGACTACCAAATAATTCAGCTTTCCAACAAGTCATCTATATCTCCAAGGATCATCAAGCACTTCCCCTTACTCCATGGTAAATTTAACTTTAGGATCCATTGGAGTGTCAGCAGGTCTGGCCCCAAGCATCCCTGTCTCTGTGAGCAAGTCTAGAACATACTTTCTTTGTGAAATCACTATCCAGATTTTGACTTGGCAACTTCAATACCTAGAAAATATTTTTTTTTGTGACTTGGGAACCACTCCCGCACGAGCGCCACTTTTGTGACCCCCGCAGGCAGTGTAAACCCTCGGATGGACCCCCTGACCCGTACAGGGGGCCACTAGAAACCACATTGTTGGCCGGCCGACGTGACGGGCGAGGTATGGATTCTGGGGGTAGCCAGGAGTCGAACCCGTGACCTCTCGCAGAGGCCTTGCGAGCCGCACCACCTGAGCTACACCCCACCGGCACCTAGAAAATATTTAAGATTGCCTAAGTCTTTTGTATGGAATTGTCCTTGTAAAAATGTCTTCAATTGTGCAATGCCCTGTTTATCATCACCAGTAATTACAATGTCGTCAACATATACCAATAGGAATATACATCCAAGATTATGTCTCTTGTAGAAAACAGAATGATCCATAGTACATCTTTGGAGTCCAAACTCTGAAAGAGCACTACTGAGCCTACCAAACCAGGCACGAGGTGATTGTTTCAAACCATACAGAGACTTGTGAGACGACACACTAGATTAGACTCCCCCTGAGCAACAAACCCTGGTGGTTGCTCCATATAAATCTCCTCATCAAGGTCACCATGCAGAAATGCATTCTTAATATCAAATTGATGTAAATTCCATGAATGTATGGCAGCAAGAGATAGGAAGATACGAACAGATGCCATCTTGGCCACGGGAGAGAAGGTCTCTAAATAATCCTCCCCATAAACCTGAGTGTAGCCCTTGGCTACTAACCGTGCCTTTAGCCGGTCAACTAATTCGTTTGCACCAACTTTGACAGTGAAAACCCAGCGGCATCCAACAACAAACTTGCCTAATGGGCGTTGAACAAGAGACCATGTATTGTTTTGAGCTAGAGCTGCCATCTCCTCTTCCATAGCATGACGCCAACCTGGGTGATCCAAGGCAACTGAAACAGACGAGGGTATAGAGACAGTGGACATGGAGGATAAAAAGGCATAATATGAGGGTGAGACATGGTTATATGAAATAAAATTAGAGATGGGATGGAGAGTGCAACTCCTAGTGCCTTTCCTCAAGGCAATAGGACGGCTATCAATACATGTATCTACTTGACTTTCTGACGAGGGAGGAGCTGGAGAAAGAGTTGAACTGGCAGGAGACTCTGTACCATCGGTGCCTGTGGCTGGGCCTGTACGGCGAGTATACACTTTGGTGATAGGAGGTCTAGTAGAAATGGGTGGCACACTATCATGAGGACTATCATTACCAAGACAAGTAGGAACAGAGGACTCGATAACAACAGGAAGAGGCAGGATCTCTTCCACACCTGGAGGTGTCACTGAAGAACTATCACCAAAGAATGATTGATCTTCAAAAAAGGTGACATCAGTAGAGACAAAGAAGCGATGTAAGGTAGGATTATAGCACTTGTACCCCTTTTGTACTCAAGAATAGCCTAAGAAGACACACTTGGGGGATTTTGGACTCAACTTATACATACCAGGACCAAAGGAGTGAACAAAACAGACACACCCAAACACCTTTGGTGGGACATGGTACAATGGCTTTATAGGATTAAGAATCTGAACAGGTATGCGGTTTTGAATAACGGATGATGGCATACGATTTATGAGGTAAGTGGCAGTGAGAACCGCATCACCCCAAAATTCTTTTGGCACATGCATATGAAAAAGGGTACGAGCAGTCTCAACAACGTGTCGAATCTTTCTTTCTACCACTCCATTCTGTTGTGGGGTATGTGGGCAAGATGACTGGTGAATGATGCCATGGGTGGAGGTGAAATGGGTGAAATCACGGCTGAAGTATTCCTTAGCATCAGAACGGAGAATACAAACTTTCTTTTTGAACTGAGTTTCCACTACCATACAAAAAGATGTAAAGATAGATTAAAGTTCAGATCTTTCTTTCATCAAATAAAGCCATGTAGCACGTGAATAATCATCAACAAAAATAACAAAATACTTATAACCTAGCTTAGATGTTACACGACTCGGACCCCATACATCTGAGTGGACTAACTCAAACAAAGACTCTGCTCTTTGACTCTCTTTAGAACTGAATACAGACCTTGTATGTTTTCCCAACTGACACGACTCACACTGCAACCTTTCTAGGTTGGACAGACCTGGGACCAAAACTTTGAGCTTCTCCAATGACGCGTGACCAAGACGACTATGCACCACCAAAGGGGAAGCTGCGACACAAGTTGTGAGAGACCTCCTCAAGAGTCCAGCCAATTCATACCCTTCGCCAATCGTCTTCCTCGTCTTCAAGCCCTGTATAACACAAGTATCGGGTAAGAATGTGACAGAGGCTTGAAAACAACGAGTTAATTTGTTGATAGATAATAAATTAAAAGGAAATTGAGGGATGAACATGGTGGATGGAAGGGATATATGTGGAGTTAGTGGAACCACCCCAGTTCCCTTAACAGAGACCGTAGAGCCATCTGTAAGGGTAACACCAGGTAGGTTGGGCTTGCTAGTATAGGTGGAGAACATCTCAGATACCCCCGTGATGTGGTCAGTTCAACCTGAATCAAGAACCCAGTCTGACTTAGACGAGGATGCCCTAGATGCCTGAGAGAAGCATGCAGACGAACCAACTCTCTGTGCAATGGAGGCAACTGATGAGCTTGCTTGTTGTGAAGCGCGGAGTTGCATCAATTGAACATATTCTTCTTCAGACAATGACAGCTGATATGAAGCCTGCTGTTGTGCACCTTCAATAGTTGCCATATTGGCAGACTTTGTAGGGAATCCATGTAACTCATAGCATGTCTCTCTAGTGTGTCCTTTCCTGCCACAATGGACACACTTTGGACGTTGACGTGGCACTCCACGACCACTACTAGCACCGCCGCCTCTGATGAAACTTCTACCACGACTGCGACCTCTAGGTGTTGTGTCTCTGCTAGATTGAGTGACTAAAGTTGACTTGTCACTTTGTGACTGAGTGACAATAACAGTATCCTACTCTAGGAAGGCACGCGAAACTCTGGAATAAGTCTCTGCTAAAGAAGGAAGTTCAGCACCTGAAAGAATCTGACTACGCACTCCCTCATACTCACGTCGAAGCCCAGCTAGAAACTTAATGACTTTCATATGATCACGTTGTTGATGCATCTTCTGAACATCACTGGAAAGAGGAAGCAACCTATGCAAGTCATCTGCTAGACGAGTCACTTCTCCAAAATATTGTGTGAGTGACTTGTCTTCCTGTTGTAGCCCATATAGCTCCACAGTCATGTCATGCATACGTGACACATTATTGGAGTACATGAGTTGTAGATGGCAAGGAATAAGGTGACCGACACCGGCGTCGTTTCGACAGCTTGGAAATAGGTATTTACCGGTATACCGACGGAAATACCGACAGATGCAATTTTGGCCGTATCGACGCCAAAATGAACGAATTAATTCATGAAATTTTACAGGTGTAATCTCCACACCTAAATGCATTGTTTTATGCAATAAAATTCTATATTGGATGTGGGGTAGGGGGGTCCATCATGTGGGAGGTAAGGAACATGTCTTGTTTCGTTGGGTTTTGGATGAAGGATTTCGATGACAAAACGTAGGAATTCAGATATGAAATTTTACTAGCACAATCCACAAACTTAAATATACACAATTATGCAACGATATACAATTTACAACATATCAATAACATATTTACTTACCAACTCACATCAGTTGTATGTTGAGTGGCGCGCAGGTTGTCCATACTGTAATGAGTTGATACTATTGAGATATTCCGCCCATGACATGTGCATCCTATAAAGTTGGTTGTATGTAGTTACATGCTCCTCATAGACAGTATCGTTGACAAATTGCATCATCCCAATCTTTGGAAAATGTTGTTCTAAATCTCTGAGATATTGTGCCTTTCTTGGAGATGTAGGTCGAGGAGCTCGAGTGAGTGGACGTTCACTTCCTTGAGGAATATGTTGAATAGCTACAGGCACAGCCATAGGAAGTATTGGGACTGGAGAAACAGGAAGAACTGAATGACCACCACTCCATGTCTGCCCACCATCCTCAGAAAATGCAAGGGAGTTGTATTGATAACTTCCATGTGGGCCTGAGACATTTGTTGTATAGGGATATCCAACATGATGTTCTACTTCTGGTTGTGGCGGTAGTGGTGGTGGCTGATTTTGATATCCAGAATACCCATATTGAGAGTGAGATGGGTATGGTTGCCCAAATAGCATATTGCAAAATCCCAATGTTGAATCATGTTGAGATTGAGAATCAGAACCTGAAATACTCATGTTGCCAAGTGAATCAGCAATATCAGAATAATGATCACTGTTGTAGCCGTAGGAGCATGTAGCCTGAGGTGGTGCAGCACCACTGTAGTCTTTGCCGGTTCGAGTTTTCCTCCTTTGAAAAGTTTTTTCACGCATGGGATATTCTTTTTCTGCTGGAGGAGGAGGTGCAGCTGCCGTAACATAAGGACGATCATCATACTGAGGATCAACAGTAGGAGGATATTCAGGAGAGCGCTCACCGCCGCCGCCATCATTGCCACCATCATTATCAGATTTTGATTTTGACCCAGATGTACTTTTTGAAGGAGACTCTGTGCTACCCAACGCTTCTTCTACTGCTCTATTGATCTCCATATCAACATTTTCATGCTCAGGCTCAGGCTCAAGTCTTTCGGGTGGAGTTTGGTCAACATTAGTATCAGAATCTCCTTCAAAGTGCTCTTCTATGTATGGATCTGGACGACCATCTAGATTATCAAGAATGGGACGACCTATCTCATTCATCCATTCCTCTAAAGGATCTTCTGAATCATCAACTTCTTCTATGCCTCTACGCCTGGATGGGTTGAATGCGTATGCGGTGTCAATGGGATCGTGGACGACAACAAAATCCACTTCTTTGTAGCTGGCATCTCGTATTGCTCTAGCCCTCAACCGCATGTTGTAGTGAACATATACCAGATCTCTTAGCCTGTCTGCCCCCAACCTGTTCCTTCTCTTTGAGTGAATTAAATTGAAAGTGCTCCAATTTCTTTCACAACCTCTTGCAGATGTTGTTTGAGAAAGAATACGAACAGCCACTTTTCTTAGATGGGGGGCACCCGTTCCATTCCATACCCACCACTCACAAGGATCACCCTGATCACGGTCGGCAACTGCATTTGGATGACCAAAACAACCGAGGCCTTCACGAAACTGTCGCAACTGCAAAAATATTTAAGAAGTTCAAACTTCATAATCAAATGATGAAACATCAAATAAGAATGAAGATGTTCATGACTTCATGTAAGTTATGTAATATATTTAGTTATATACCTCATCCATCACTATGGTGCGCTCTTCAGTAGAGGTAAAGAATTTGTTAGTTATATCTCTCACAGCAGACATTAGAGTCGCATCTAAGCCCAATTTTTGCGAGTATTGGAATCTCGGGTTCAGATAGTAAGTTGTCACCAATTTCAAATAAGGAAATAAGATTTAGATTGAGTTAACTTATAGCAAGTTATAGAGTTAGAAACTTAGAACATAAATCTGAATTTAGAAGAAATAAATTATATACCTGCTTTATGCAGTGGATGCAAAAGCATATTTGTCCAACGCTTGTCTACAATTGACAAGTATTGTGAATGGGACCTAGGAGCTTCTTATTTAATACCTTCCACCATTACTTGCATTGCATCATACAAGTAAGGCATTGTTGCGGCTTTGTCACCATCTACCAGCCTCAACACTTTGACAACAGGCTCCATTATCCGCAGCACCTTTGTAACCTTATCCCAGAAAGCCCGAATGGCAATTAGTTCTTCAATCCTTCTGCCAACCGGGGTGTTTTGCTCCTTCATGGAAGTCCACTCCACACCATTGAAGAGCCTCCTAAGTCCATCTTTTTTAGACTTTAATGATTTCAAGGCCAAGTAATCCGTTGCAAAACTAGTCACCCCTGGTCTAGCTAGATCACCTCCACAGTACTCAGATCGCCTCATAGCATTTAACAAGGAATGGTTGTAGATGAAACCTGTGATCAACCTACCATCAATTGTCAAACTTTTGATGTAATCAATTGTGCCCATGTCCTTGAGGATCAGATCTATGCAATGGGCAGCACATGGTGTCCAGTAGATCGGATATTTCTTCATTGTACCTTCACCGGCCTTCTTGAAGTTAGAGCCATTGTCAGTCACTATTTGCACTATATTCCCAACCCCTACCTGCTTGATGTATTTCTTCATTAAATTCTTGATGTAACTGTAATTCCCGACTATACCAGAAGCATCAACAGAGTCTAGAAAAACAGTAGATCCACGACAATGTACAAGAAAGTTAATAATTTGCTTTCTATTTCCAGATGTCCACCCATCACACATGAGTGTGACGCCATACTCAGACCACAATTGTTTCTGGCTTTCAATCCATACCTGTAGATCTTTCTTCTCTTGGGAAAGAAACTTGTTCATCAACTCATATGCAGTGGGGGCTTTGATACCCCTACCCGACTCCCCTATGACATCCACCATGTGCTGTAGATATGGTTCGGTTGCAACATGTGTGGGTATACCATGAGCAAAGAAAAACTTACCCACTGCCTTGCCCACCTTCTCTTTCGCACCAGTAAACATTGCTTTTAGGGTTTTTTGCCTAGCATCAGGTTTCCTAACCCCTGGCTCATCAAAATGCTTCAATCTTGCACTAGCAGAATGGAAGAGTGTATCAACGGTGCCTTTCTTTCTTTTATATTGAGCATGCTGATCTTCATCATCATCATCTAAGTCAACAACTGGGACACGTGCAGCCCCACTGCCTCCACCTGCACCAGATGGTCCATATCTCCTCATAAGCCGAGCTGCCTCCTCCCTATCTCACTCACTTTTGCGGGAGTCTCTGAGAGCACGCCTATACATATGACGTGTATAAGCAGTATCACACCCTGGAGGATATGCAATATCATCATCTGATTCAGCAGAAGAACATGTGGCCCTAACATCAAAGAGTGTATCTGTGTAAGCCTTTTCAACCTGCTTCAACTTTTGTTGTTTTTGCCTCTTTGCACCCATCAGTTTCTTGAAGTCATCCCTAACACTTGGAGGGCACTTCTGGCACATTGCCACATTCTTGTCACCACCAGTAATGTGACGCTTGAATCTAGTAATTCCTCTACCACCAAGTGTTTTCTTACAGTAGTTGCAGACAATCTTTGCCCTATTCTAAGACCCAGGTACAGGCTTGCAGTGACTCCATGCAAAATCCACATCCTTTGATGCAGTATGACCAGCCGCACCCTCAGCGTCACTTGAGGACGAAGAAGACATCTTCTCAAAACTCAAAAGTCAACACTGAAAAAAACAAAGACAAACAAGCAAAGCAAATGATATAACTTAGCATTTAATAAAAAAGTACTAGTAAGAAATGTACATTGTTGTATTAACTATTAAGTCTATTCTCTATTCACAATACTAATATCATGGTGCAGGACTTCGACTTCGTGTCGACTTCGCCAGGTGTGGAAGTGGAAGTTTGTGGAAACTTCGAGGAAGTTTCGAGGAAGTTTAGACGCAAACTTCGACAAACTTCGATGCCATTTTTTGAAGAAATGATGTGAATTTTTAGAAAACTTTGATGGAAAACTTCTAATTATGTTATACCTCTATCTTATATATGTGAATTTTAAAAAAGAACACGATTTATGACTCTAGCCCTATGTAGGTTAATAATACAATGTGTTGCTTGAAATGGTCAATTGTGCAATACACATATATAGATATAATTCACCATATGTATTATATACAATATACAATCAAATAGTAGTTACAACACCCTCTCTAGGAACGAATGGCAACAAAAAACATAGGAGTTGATATTAGAAGTTATGAAGAGGGTTGGAGTGATATTTATGCCTTATATGGCCATTGGGGCATTAGTTGGGATTATGGTTCTGGGTGGTCTTAACTTCGCCCCAACTTTGCCAACATCGAGGAAACTTCGACAACTTCAGAGAAGTTGAGACGAAAATACACACAAAAAGTCAACTTCGCCGACATCCATGAAACTTCGCCCCGAAGTTTGGACGAGGTCGAAGTATATGGTATTCGACTTCGCCTATGGTCGAATTTTGAAACTTCGGCGAAACTTCGCCAAACTTCGACGATGTTGTGTTCCATGATTAATATCAAATAAAAATAAGCCATTAAGTGAACAAAATTGATTTCTTTTATGTAATGTAGAATCAAAATCGATATTTTATAATGTATGATACTTGCTTGTAATTATAGAATCAAACACAAGATTTTTTTTAGATTTTTCTTTTGAAGATAAATTTTTTTAATATAAATAAAGTCTGAAATTATTTTTAAAATTATAAAACATGATATTTACTAATTAAAAACACAAGTGATATGCTTTCCACATGCTAGTTTCATCTTATACAACATTAACACACAATTCTAAAGAAAAAAAATATTTTTTTATTATTTTCAGCATTTTTATAAATAAAAAATACGAATTATTTAGATATTTTGGGTATATTTTTGTTTAATATGTTCATGTTAGTCTTTGATAGAACTTCTACTAAACCTAAATTAAATACCTATTATTAATGGTACTAATTGTATTATTACTATTAATTAGTGAAATTACATGTTAATGTTAATTATTAGTGAGGTAATTAGGTAGATCTAGTGATAAATCAGTAGATCTATATAATATAATCATAGATCTAGTGATAAATAACATCAATCATAAGTATTTTGGAGTAGATCTAGGATTTTAGGGGTATTTGGTGAATTTTTTAGGTGAGTAGAATTATAAGAAGAGAAGAAAGAGGGGAGAGGTTGGAAATGATGGGAAATGCAAGAAATTAAATAAACATACCTTAATTAAGGTTGATTTGAGCTCCAATCTCAAAAATCGCCGAAACTGCCTAAGGTTCTCTTCTTCAAACAGCAGCAGCAAAGTGACTCTCGCAAAAATCGGTGTCTCGGGTGGTATACCGCCCGTGCCGCCCTGTATCGGTGCTTAAGTGGTGCATTTTGCACCGGCACCCTCGATATTTGGCGGTATTGGCGGTATACCCACCGGTATGCCGATAAATGCGATCCTAACGGCAAATTTGCATGTATCTGTACCGGTACCCGTCGGTATCGGTATTTCGAGCGGTATACTGCCGATACCGACAAAATCTCATCCCTTGGTAGATGGTCCCACAATGTCTTGCATGTCTCAAAGTGATTTGTCATGTCTGCTATATGTGGCTCCATACTGTTCCACATCATATTCAGCAGGTTGGCATCATGTTGTTCCCATGTCTCCAAAGCAATAGGATCTGAAGGTGGCTCATTGGTCAAGTGTTTGATGTGTCCTTGACCCTTGAAAAATATCTTCACTGTCCGGCTCCATTGAGTGAAGTTCTTTTCATTTAGTCTCTGGTTGGTGATCATCTGACTTTGGATTGTAGGTGTAGATTGCTGGAATGCGGACTCCTTATCGGCCATATTGACAGCTTGATTATGATCAATAGGAAGCAAATAAAACTCAAGAATCTGAGCCCCTCTTTGCAGTCATGTAACACCACAATGTTCTAGTTGATGTTGATGGTCAGCAGTACTGAAATACAGCCATGCTACAGCGTTGCTACAGTAACAGCGGCTCTATATGGTTGGAGAAGAAGGCCCAATGCTCCCTCGTGATTCTGTTGCTTCTGATCTTCTGGGACAGTGTTACTAGGACTAGGACGCCCCACAAGGAGGAAAAACTCCACCATGGCCACTTGGAGGCCTTTAAACGGAGATGACAAAACAGCCTGTTTCTGCGCTTGGAAAAAGGAGGGGATTACTATACCCCCCTATCGAGCACAGATACTCCTCCCCACTAACAGACCACTAGTGATAAGGAGACCCAGAGCAGGAGGTCGATTGAGGCAGATTGACCAAGGAGGATGAGTATACGGCTCCTTTTTCTTTCCCGTTGCTACAATCGCTACTGTAGCGATCGTGAGAAAAGAAGGGGAACAGGGAGATTGATGGCTCCCTTAGTTCCCAGGGATGGAGAGCTTGACGACTCTCTTAGGGTTTCAACCCTTGTAGCTCTGATACCATGTGACAGAGAAGAGACTTCTACTCTCTCGGTCTATCTCACTTATCATGTATACAAAGAAGATACATCAGACATTTACAATCAGGTCCCTGACTTTACACATAAGACCATAACATTTACATTTAAGTCCCTACATACTAACAAATATATTATAGTCAATATTAATTAGACCATATAATGTACTTAATGTCACATGCTTACGCAGTATTTTTTTTAAGAAGCGACTGCAAAGCGGGAAAAAAGCGGGCACAAAGTGGGAAAAAGCGGGTGAAGCGGGCAAAAGCAGTCGATTTTCTTCAATCCCCCCCTGGCAGCCGCTCTGGGGATTTTTAATCCGCCAGGACCTGTTGGCAATTAAGCGGCCGCTCAATACGATTTTTAAAACATTGACCGCAATCTCATAGATTGAACGTTTCATGGACACAGGAAGATCTAAAGTGCTAACAAAGAACATCTACATATTGAGTTTTTTTATTTTTCATATATTTGTTCCATTGTTTCATTATCATTCTACTTACCACTCTCTATTTTGATTCATTTTCTTTTGCTATGTGTTATCTTGTCGCCTCTTCCTTGACCCTTCACAGAACAACAAACAACCATGGCCATCACTTAGGGTTGCAGCAGCTTCCTCCTACAGCTACATGCAACTAGTGTGGTTGTTATTTCAATGTGACCCTTCACAAAACAACCAACAACAATAGCCATCACTTAGGGTTGCAATAGCTTCCTCCTGCAGTTGCATGCCACTAGTGTGGTTGTTGTTCTAGTGTTACTTCTACGTGATTCTTACAAGATCCCTTCTTCCTACAGGTGTTACTCCTCTTAAAGTGAGTGTCTCGTTTTAGTGGTTTACATGTGTACATGTCTACCTATCTGCTTGCTAGTCTGCATCTCTAGCATGTATAGGCACGCTTATCTCATCTGCAGTCAGACCAACTACTAATTAGATCCATTCACCTCCATTATACTTAACTAGAAAAACTACATTGTGTGGAGTAGTTGATTTCTAATCTACATGAAGTTATAGTAAAAGTATCAAGATCTAACTGTGACGGATAATGCTCCTCTAAAACTTGGTGATGACGTAGATGTCAAGGTGAAAAGGGAACAGAACAACTGGTCTTTGACTCCATTAATAACTTGGAATCTCAACAATATCCAGTAGAGGATTGACAAACTTTAGTTGATCTCTTAGTTATCAATGTGCCCCTCCTAGGCACTTGACTTGGAATCTCAACAATAATGAAGAGGACTGACAAAACTTTGGTTGATCTCTTAGTTATCAAGGTGCCTGCCTAGGCGCTAGGCAAAGCGCCTCAAGCTAGGCACCCAGCCTATTACGTCTGTTAAATCAAAGTCTAAGGCCTTTTAGGCCAAAATTAAGCCATTTAAAGGCTAAATGAGCATGAATTGGGTCTAGATTTGGTCAAATTAGATCACTTTGAGTCATTTTATGGCTGAAACATGTCTGATTTAGGTCGTATCAGGTCATTTTTGGCAAATTGGGTCTGATTTGAAAAACAGATTTGATTAGCCAAATTAGGTCTGATTTGGTCAAATTGGGCCTCATTTTAGTCAGTATAGGGTAGGAAGCAAGGTCTAATTTTGTCATGTTATGCAAAGTTGGTGTAATTCAGGCCAAATCAGGTCAAATTTGGGGAAATTTGGTCTGATTAGGGGAAAACATGTCTGGTTTTGAGGACATTAGGTCTAATTTGGTCAAACATGGGTTTCATTTAGGTCAATATAGGATAAATTAGGGCAACTAAGGTTGATTTAGGTCACGATATGCAAAATTAAGTCTAATTTAGGCCCTTTCAAAAAAAAAAGTCTAATTTAGGCCAAATCATGTCAAATTTGTGAAAATAGGTCTTGTTTGGGGAAAACATGTCTGATTTGGGGGAAAAGGTTTGCTTCGGGGAATTTTGGTCTGGTTTGGCCATATTAGGTCTCATTTAGGTAAATATAGGGTAAAATTAGGGAAAGTTTCCATCTAAGAAGCTTATGCTATGCAAAATTATGTTACATTTAGGTCAAATTAGGTCAGATTAGGTCCAATTTAGGTCAAGATAGGTCAAATTATGGCCAATCAGGTCAAATTTAGGTCATGTTAGGTGCAATTTAGGTCAAATATAATTGTTACAACCTAGATATAACCATTAAGAATATACATAGTATATCTATTTGAATATAGCTAAATATATATGTAAATGTTTCTATATATATGAAAAAAATAGCAAAAACACCTAAGCGTCTAGGTGCCCCTTGGGAAAAGGGACCGCCTAGACAACTATGGTTGACCTTCTTAAAGTTAAGAGAGTATGAAACCAATTGGCATATATTTACTAAAAACAAAAAGAACCCAAGCAAGGTTGTTGGGGTACAGAAAAAACTGTTAGCACCGAGACTCTCTTTGAATGATGATATTGGAGATCACTTTTTCCATTTTGCAAGGCTCATGGATAAATTAGAACTTAACATTAATTGTTAATAAATATAACAACACTAGAAAGCAATCATAGAAACTTCAGTTGTTCCAGTTACAGATCAATGAGAATAATGCCTTAACATATAGTTGAATGCAAAATCATGATCCATATACTCCAAACCAACATGGTTGGAATTAAGGTCAGATTATAATAGCGATGACGATTATGATGATTTTAATCTTGCACTTGTTCTGTTTAACAAGACACCTTATTAGTGTATATAAACATAGAATTCCAGAAGGTAGTATTGCAAGCTCTTCATTCTAACAGTTATTTTTTCAATAAATGATGTACCTTTTGTATGAGACGTTTTGGCCAAAGTGAGAGCCTTTTACATCAGTGAGAAGCATAATGAAGTGAAATACTCACACATGTAAGATAAGAATTACTTTTGAGTCTATCTTGAATATGGTATCATGCAAAAAGTGTCGTCCACCATAGTCTTAAACGGATAGTAAATAAATTGGCATTTTCAAAGTATTAGAAGTAGCAAAATCAATTTGTTCGAGCTTATACATAGACAATTTAGTTGTTTTATGGTTTTAAGAGTGCATAATAATATCTTAAGATTTTAGTTACTTGTGCCCTATATTTTTCGAAATTTGTGTACCCTTTTCACTCTTTGCATCCGTTGTATTTGTATGAAAATGACGACTAAGATAAATTAGTGATGACATCGTTTATCACCTTATCACAAAGAACTTGAAGATCGTACACATCCAATTCTCCACCTGAAGAAAAAACTATCTGCTCCACCACTCCATCAGGCAGAGTTCGTTCCGCAAGTATAATTTCTTGCTCAAGGGGCTCGTCTTCTACCACTGTTGTCGGTTCTTCAACTACTTGTGAATTGCTATTATTCTTCAAAAACCTGAAAATAAGTACAAGCACATCAAGCATGGCGTATGGACCTAAACCAACAACAGAATAGTACCTATTAAATTAAAAACAGCTTTATGAGGAGTGCCTCAGTAACCTATTTTTGTCATTGTTACATACTATAAACAATATGAATTGTATTATGTAAATTTTGTATCGAATGTGAAATGGATATTTCAGTCATTAAATAAAACAAAGAAAACCCAAATTGCAGATAGATCAGAACTGTCACTCTTTCGAGTACATGATTTCCTTTCAACAGCAAACGCAAAATCAAAATCAGGATTGTGTATGATGTAGTCACGTATGTAGATGATGGCATTAAGGCAGCCTTTTACAAATGGTAGATCTTTTACTCATTCCTACAAAGCAGGTTGCCACTGCTTCTGATGGTTCAATAAATGAATTTGGCTAGAAGCCTCATCCAGAAGATGTTTTGTTAAACGACAACCGCAGTTTTTTTTAAGTACTAGTAAGCATGAAGCCTTGGGTGTAGTGATTTACTTCTCCACTTTGCCTTTTCTAATATAAATGGAGAGTTTGGATAAGGGGACATCAACATGAAGCAGACTTGGTTGGGGAGTCGATGTGATACAAGACCAGTCCGTGTATCAACAAGCTGTTTTGAAATACTCACGAGAGCTAAGCGAACTTGTCATGCTTTAAAAAGAAGTGTTTAAAGTTATTCGTTTATTATACATATGGGCCCAAGTATACTCAACCCATTAGGGTTTCAGTCCAACTTATTAAGTGTTCCTCTCACCTATAGATAGGAGCAGGGTTTTGTCTAATTGACCAACTAATTGCCTCCAACCTTTTTTCTACATGGTGTCAGAACTATATGCCCGTGGGAAATCCTAAACCTAGCAGCCGCCACGTATCTTCTACATCCATTCCCTTAAGACAACATGTGATGACGTGCGCTTTTGCACATTGTTCACCTAATGACTCTTGTGCCCCTCATTAACTTGATTTTCTCACTCTTAAATAATTCCATGATCAATAACCCTATGAAGATCTCTAAAGTGTAATTTCATGTGTTGAATTGTTTTTATGCACCAAATTTCATTAAACCTTAGTTTGAATAGACCTTTGAATCTTTTGACTAATAACCTGACAAACATGCTTTTTTTTATTTAAAACTTTGCACACATATTCTACTAAGATGAGCCTATGGTTCAAGTTTGAAGTCAATCGAGTTTCATACAATTTCATACAATTTTTATAAGATTTATGCACTAATTTACCCTAAAATCCCTTTTAATCTACTGGACCTAACCCATTTACCCCCCAAATCCAGCTTGTGTGCCCTGACCCAACCGCGCCTCCTTGAACCGGGATTCACCCCCTAAACCGCCGCCTAAATCAATTTGGACCAGGCGCCCAACCCCCGACCCAGCGATGCTGGATCGCAATCCAGCGACACTCGAATCTGGGCTCTCGCTCACCCCCTTTATTGCTCTGATTTCTTCCTCCCTCGTCTCCTCTCACGTTTCTGACATGATTTTTTCTTGCCCAATCGCACCTTGGGTTCCAAGGATGCTAGTCGCCGCCATTGCTAGACTTGGCCCTTGTTTAAACCTTAACCCTAACCCCCCTCTGACTTCGATTCTCCCACACAAACTCGATCGACATACTCGTTCTTTTTCTCTTCCTTTCTCACTCTTTTCCCCTTACCTTTCTGGAGACACGCCACCACGTTGTTGTGCATGTGGGTATGTTGGCCAAAGGAGATAAAAAAAAAGCTCTCGACCATTGATCTTGGTCGACGTCAAAGGCCCGGGGCTGATCCAGCAGCCAACTTTTCCCCCTTTTTTTGAGGTAACTTCTCTCCTCTCTACCAAATGATCAAGAAAAGTGTCATTATGTTCTAAAAATCATAATTTTTGCTTCCAATTCTCAAAAATTATGAACCATTAGTCCAATTTTTATAAAAAAATCAAGGATTCTGTTAAAAATGGTTTCAAATGTTGATTCTTATTGCTATTCCACTGATATCCTTAAACATTAATTTGTGATTATCTAATTTATAATGACTTCATCATAATGTTTATGACTCTAAAACCCTAAATGGACTTTGACTATAATCATGTGACTCTGATTCTTGATGAGATGACTACAACTAATCTTGAAGATAAACCCTAATCTTAATGTCTAAATCCTCCCTTAATCTCAAGTTAATGATTTATGTACTTGGAATTGATATGAATTTCAATTGTGGCTTCCAACCCTAATTTCTAGACGTGATGATTGATTCTGAGGGTTATCAAATCTTATGGTTTCCCCTCTCTAAACTTGGGAACCATATTGACAATTCGTGGACACCATTATCTTGACTTTTAGATTATCTTGTGGAAACTATCAAGAAAGTTGACTCTTGTACTTCTATTATTTACAAGACGACCCTTTTGATAATGGTTTAGGGTTAACTTCCCATTATGAACTAAGTATAGACCATCCCTCAATTTTTTTATTGAAAATGATGTTGGGAGTTGATACTAGTCTTGAAAACTTGAAATATGGAATCTTGGTCATGGATGAGATACCACACCCAAGTTCATTAATGAGACTTAGAAACTGTAATCTGGTCCTTGTGACACCTACATGTTGGTATCTAGCATTTTGATGCATGTGTACGGTGTACCTATTTATGTCTCAGGACCTTGACCTCGATCGAATTTGATTCCTAAGATCTTTACTCCGACTTTCTAAGATACGTTTTTATCCTCTTATTGACTTACATATGGTATTGTTTGGTTGTATGATATGAATAAGTCTCGTATCTTGGCAAATAGTAACTTGTTTGAACTAAGTGACCTCTTATGATATAATGTTATGCCTTTCCAATAATAAATAGGTTTTAAGAAACTTAAACATAAAGTTACAAAATCCATTATAACTTGACATCAAATTTCAACATGCAAACAAATCCTTACCATTGGGTTTAGCCAACATTTAATGCATGGGTACAAACACGCCCTCGCCTAGAAGTGATGAAAGGGCCAATTGTACATTAAACACAAAAAGATCCACACATATGGGTGCAGTCAATGGATCTAATGTGGGGGTAAAAAGAGCCACACCTATGGGTGCAGTAAATGGATTCAATGTCGAGCTAAAAAGACCCTCATCTTTGGGTGTAGACAGGGTTCAATACCTTGAATACCCTCGAACCTAGGCAGTAGAGGAGATAATGCACCTAAAATTGTATAATGGAAAAAAGTGTGTTTTCATAAAAGATTTAAAGTTGTTTAAACTTTTGTTCGCTTATTTACTATATAAATGCCAAGAGTTTATATTATTATGCAATTTTACAAGTTTTATCGAGAACGTACATGTGCATTTGCACTGACTGTGTCTTGATTTTCCCCTATTAGAGGAAAGGGACAACTCTTAAAGGTTTGACTAGACCCTCTTCCGCACTCAACTACTCTCATGATGAAGAAATACACAAGTTCTACCAAATCATGAGGGATCGTTTTAAAGGGGTTTGCATAGTTTTGCATGAATAGTTCTTGTACCTTTTCCAAGTTTGCCTTCGGGCCATGTTGTAAACCTTATATGTTCATTCGATAAATAAAGAGCAATTTTATTTAGTTATCATGTATGTTGTGTGATTTTTGGGTCATTCAGAGACGGGCGCTTCAATCCCTTTAAGTAACATTGTCTATTGGGCAATGGGATTGGGATGGGGGCAAGAACGAACATGTGACATGACACCACCCTCTCTGGAGAAGAAAAGAAGTCAATAGGAGAATCTAAGCCAGCGGGTGGCCATCCCTTCCTTTCTAGGCCTCAACGGGCATCCCCATCCTAGCCTTCATGATCTAGATACCTTCCCACGCAGGCAACAGCAGCAACTTGCCCGAGGGCCTGCTGCATTAAGAGCACCCCTAGGTGTTGTCACCACTCTGCCAACTGCTTCCCCTTATCTCTCTGTTGTCTTCTATAAAAGGGTCCCATCGCCTTGCGTGAGGGGCAGTTGGCAGCTATGTCACATGTAGTCGTAATGCAACTTCTTCCCCCTTCTGCCTTCAACTATTGTTGTTTCTAGATACTTCACTAATTGGTGTCTCCATCCATAGACGCCTAAAGAGAGAAATATATCTACCGACGTTGTGCCCTACCTTTCGTCTCCTTTCATTGTCCTTCAATCTGTCTGCATGGATTCCTCCACTGACAATGGATCGGGTCTGAGGTGTACCCGCTTTGTGATATTTGATCTGGCAGAGCACGCACAAGGAGCGTCAATTGCAATCCTACTCTTGGCAACGACTGTCCAGAAGCCTAATGCACCCCCTTTAGAAAGCATTGTTACTCTATCTTGTTTACATGTTACGCCTTTTCATTTCTTTTCCCTTCCTTTTCCAGCCCAGCAATATGTGCCTATATTTCTTCCATTGGTTTGAATCCACCCAGTCTTAACTACTTGTTCTGCAAAATTGAGTCCACAAGTGGGCATGTTGTCCCGTAGCTTCATTCATTTCTTTAACATTTTTGCCTACGGGTTCACTTCTACAACCCATTGTAAATTCTTGCTCCTTTATTTAAACTAGCAACACACACGTGCATATGCGCGTGCCCCATTGAACATGTTTATTTTAAATATTTAAAAAACAAAACTTCCCAAAAGGATAATGGTAATTGTGTCCCATTGAACATGTTTATCTTACATTAAATATTTGAAAAAATAAAACTTCCCAAAAAGATAATGATAATCCTCGTAACTGCCCAAAAGGATAATGATAATACTTGTAAGTGCTTTGTAGAAAATTTAAAAACGTGTTGTTTACTGACTCCTCAACGCACGTTCGAAGGGACGTGGCAACAGATTTTATCATGAAAGAGAAAATATAAATTAAACAAATATAAAAAAGTTGAGAAAAATTGTGAGAAGAGAGAGAATCAAGGAGAGCGCAGCGTGAACTCACTCTTTTTATAGTAGTATAGATGAACCAACAAGTTTGTAAGGTTGTTTCCTCCCTATACTTTCCCCTTATCCTTCTTTGGATTGTTGTCTTCATTCTTCATCTCAACTACTCTCTTGAATTTGTTTATGGTTCGTATGAAGGTGAGATATAGCTGAGAAAAGAAGATGATTGCTTTGTCCATGTGTTTCCAGTTGCTGCATATTCATCCATGACTGTTGTAGCACATCTTACCTATAGTAGCACGTCTCAAGCATGTTGACCTTTGTTATAGCGAAAACATTCCTATGGCAGTGCTCTTATCCAAACTATTGTGCATCATTCCAGTGTTGGTACTTCTTATGTGGAATTATTTGATAACAATGGCGACTCAAATTACTTCTACAAATGTCTCCACTCTCCACTATATGATGCTCCAGATGCCGCATGATATCTTCGTCAGTGGGAGAAATGAGTTTGTTACCTACTATGTGCTAGCTTATTTAGGGGAGTGTTTGAGTGTTTTGATTATTGTATTGCAAGATTAAGGGGGAACACTGTATTATAAAGTGGCCCAATTTTCCGCTTAAGCGGTGAGAGGTGTTGGTCGTCTAATCCAGGCCTTAGGCGCATGCCTGGTGCTTGGGCTATTAAGCGCTCACTTTTGGGCCGCACAACCCGCCTAAGTGCCGGCTTCAACAACTGTTTTGGCGGCCACCTTGACCCGCCTAAGTAAGAATTGGCTCCTAGAGGCACTGATGTCTGATTGCTTTTACTGATTTCCTCGCTGCTTTTATACTTGTACGGATATTACTCTGTTATATATCTAGTGGATTAGTTTTATTGATTCCTTGTTGTTTTCACTGATTACTGATTACTATTAATGATTAGTATTACTCTGGTGCAATACTGATTACTTGATTCGTAGTGAAGTATTAAATAAATAATTCATAGCTGGTTATATACAATTACTGAGTTGCTTAGAAATATTGATTAGTAGTAAAGTATTGATAAATGCTTAGTTAAATACTGACCTACTGATACACTTGCTTATTTTACCAATTAGTATTATCGATTAATATTAAAGAATTAAATTCATAGTTGGTTATTTACAATTACTGAGTTGTTTTCTGATTTTAGTTATTAGAAATGACTAGTAGTAAAGATTGATCATATACTTAGTTAATTACTACATTGCTGATTAGGTATGTATAAAAGTTCCTTAGAAATATATTTTTATATACAAATATGTGTAATTTTGTATAAAATTATGTAAGAATTTAGGCACCCGTTTTCTCAAAAAGCACTTGTCTGGCGCTTAAGCAGTTACTAGGTGTTGTCTGCACGCCTCTCGCTTCCCGCTTTTTAAAACATTGAGGGGGGAGGTCAGTTTTTTGTATGGGTTATTATTATCTTTTTCTATTTTGGCTAGCTAGACATGTGTTTCAGCCATGCTTCAGCTTGAGGAGTGTTATAGGTTTATTATGTATATGGGCCCATGTATACTTGGCACATTAGGGTTTTAGTGAACATGTTAGTGTTCTCCTCTCATGTATGTAGGAGCAACTTTGTCTAATAGATCAACTATTTGCCTCCCATCTTATTTTCATAAGAGGCAACACACTGATGTTTCTGAAGGCCAAGACCAACAAACGTGCCACAATCAAGGAGTGGTAGGTTAGAAAAGGATTGACTTTCTTTGTTCAAAGCTATTTAATGAATAGTGGGCGGGATTTCATAACACTGCTGGGAAAAGTTAATTATTATATAAACCAGTAACCAGATCATAAAATGATTATTTTGTAGCAAATAGAAAGAGCTAGAGCCCATAGAAATGACATTTGCAGATCATTGTATGCAAGCCAGAATTTTTCTCCTAGTCAGAAAATGGTATGAACCTAGGATTCAACCACCCCTAAGATTATAATTGAAAAAAAGAACTGGTATTGAATTTTTCATGAATCCACCAGTTCTCCACAAGCAAAATGACATAGGTATGGAAGCAGTCATTGTAGTAGCGGGGCAAAGTGGTGGAGCAATAGAGTATGGCAGAGGAGGCAAAAGTAAACACATGAAAGAAGGTTTTTCAAGGAACCTTGCTATTAGCCTCCTCTTACAGCCAAAAAGGGATATTAAACTGCCACTTAATTTTTATTAATATAGCACACATTTATCAGTAATGTGGAAAATATTAAGGAAGCTTGATTCATGAGTTGCCAGGGCATCTAAAAGATGCTTAATTCGGACATCAGGATTAAACTAGAAAGTATAAAGAAATAATGTAATGCAAAGTTGTGAACCGAACTGGGCCAAGCCTAGCATCACATAGCCGAGATGTGGAATGTGCAAATGTGGTTTCATCTAAAAGAAGTCAATCACCCTTCATGGCATTGTAAGGCCCACGTAGGTTGTCTAGTTGCAATGGGCTCCTTTCTTCCTATAATATATCTATCACTAACTAGACCTACAAGGAAATATTTTGGAATCTAAAAGTTTTCTAGAAGTCTAAAAGGAGTTGCAACCAAGTTGGATGGAGTCGACATCCCATATATGTGCCAAGCTCAAACATTTGCATCCAATTCTTCATATGAAGGTGAAATACAAGGGGAATCCTCTTATAGGATCATAACTGAGTGGATGAAATATAGAAGTACAAACAAATAAAGTGACTACAAATTCCACTCAGTTTGAAAGTAAGTTTCATAGAACCACGATATATCCAACCATGGTAGCAAATGTTGGGCATGACTGTTGGTTTGTGAAGGAACAAGGTGTTCAAAAGATGAGTGTAGCAGATATTAGAATGCTAAGGAGGATGTTTGGGTAGACAAGAAAACAATGATTTTGAAATTACTACACAGGTTGTAGAAGTGACAAGTATTGAGGAAACACTACAAAATGGTGGTCTTAGATGGTCTGGACTGTGCAACTTGGACTGGTCAGTGCAACAGTTTTAGAGTAATGATGGAGTTGGACAGAGTTACAAAGGGAACAGATCAACAATTAAATTGGATAGATGTATGAAGGAAAGGTTTATCTTGAATACCTCTGTATAAGAATATGACAGTAAATAGAGTGAAATGAAGAGGAATGATCCATGCAACCCACTCAATATATTTGAGGTTAAACTTCATGACAATGATGATCATATAATAATATACAGTGGAATTTACATATTGGGGTGAGTCTGAATAATGAGATCACATAAGATATCTAAAGGATCTATATATAGCTAAAAGAGATGTGTGCAAAATATATATCTATGCAGTGGGTTGTTTTACCATCTTAGACCGCAATTGAAAGGAGCGTTGTCAAAATAGTAGTATACTGGAATTGAACCTAGCCTTTTGATAAATCATAAGCATAGTACTAAATGTCGTCGACATCAGGCGAGAAATTCATCAATATTGTCACTATCTACAGCCAGCAAAGTCGAAAATGTCCAAACATTTATAATTGGAAACTTACAATGAAATTTTGACCAACATTGATAGTGTCGATGATTTAGACCTGACCAAATAGAAATGAGTATGAAAAGTCGACGAGTTACCTAGATGTCACCCTACTTGACGACATTGCTGCTGCTATGGTATAATAACTCTAGTCCTACTCCTATCTTGACTCTTGAGAAAAAAACACTTATTGTGGCTTAAAATATAAGTAACTTTATTGAGGATTTTGTTTTCAAGCTAAAAATTACTACATCTACCCAAACTCTACTAGATTTACCCTTTGTTTACACCATTGATCTCTCCTATTTCATCCCGTTTACCCTAATGCAAACCATTTAAATATTTCTATGTGTTGAGGAATCTAACGCCTTAGGAAGCATGAACACTTCAAAACAGGTATCGTCCCCATACTGGACACGTATTGGACACCCGTACTCCTTGGTCTCATCTAAATACATATTGGACACTTCTCCAGCCCCGTGCAACATTTTTTTTTACAATTGGACACTTCCTGAACACTTGTTTGACACGGCCCAGCCATTGAAAGCCCACACCAAAAAATAAAGCACACTAATTTTTTTACCTTTATTATTTGTTGTAAAGTAAAAAAGTCTAATTGATATATTTAATAAGAGGAATCCCCCTCATCTATATAGGATAAGGGGGAGGCGTACAGAATTTAGACAAAACCCTAATGGGCCAAGACATACTTGGGCCCATATACACATAGACTCAAATAACTTAATTAACTAAATTAACCAGACTCTAATACTTCCCCTCAAGCTGAAGCTTGAGAGAACCCCAAGTTAACTTGCAAATAGAAAGAAAGATCAGCCAAGCCCATACAAGAATATTTCTCCCCCTCATGATTACAATAAAGCACTCATCACTCATATACTCTCCCTCAAGTAGATAACCCAAAGCAGGTATGCAAGCAGGTCGAATTTGAAGTATGTCGCAAGTAGCATGTGTAGGTCGCAATCATGTAGTAGAAGCCTCTTGATCAAAAAAAGATTTGGCATCCAGAGTACTAGTAAACAGCAGCAAGAAGGCGTCACATCACAGTCGATGTCGTCGCAATCCAAAGAGTGTTGTTGGTTCACAAGTCTAGAGAGTGTTGGTGCATAGTAGAAAAGTCCGGAGAGTGTTGGTTCACAAGTCCAGAGAGTGTTGGTTCATGGTAAAAAGTCCAGAGAGTGTTGCTTCACAGTTTAGAAAGTCAACGTGCGCAAGGCACAGACAATGTCAACGTACAAATAAAGCATGGACAAAACAATAGAAAGTAGAAACGACGTAGTCGGATAGAAGACCATTAGCTTAAATAAACAAGCAGGTAGACATGGAGCTCCAGATAGTAAGCTCTCGAAGAAGCATATAGCAGTAAAAGACTTTCATATGCAGATACCAATAGTAGAAGTCAAAAAGCTCTTCAAGAAGTGAATATAGATCCACAAATATATAGAGCAGTAGAATCCAATCTTCCTCTCTTCATCTCATATGTCCTCTATTTCTCCCCTCACACCAACTGAAGAAGGAACCAATAGTGGTTGAGGTGGACAATTATGAAGAAACACCCTAGAGAAGAAAAAATAAGTTGTAGCACGGTCGGGGGGTTTAGGGACGCGGCCCTCAATTTGTGGGTGGGGGGGGTCGGGAGCCCCTCAGTGGGTGGTATTCAAAGGGAGGCCACACCTCGCGGGGGCTCGGGGGCAAAGACCCTGAGAAAAGGTCTACGATTATTTTCAAAGAGAAATCAAGCACAAATCTCCATAAAGATTAATAACATGACGGAGTAAATTCTCCAATTTGCACTAGCGAGAATGACCTGATCCACAAATGATTTGATCTTGTTGTGTGACATATCCATCAGATACTCCACTGCAGAGACATAGGGCATTAGTGTATTGTGTATCTTCTATGTAAGCAAGGTATACCTTAGAGTCTTTTTCGTTCCGTGGGATTGCACATGAGCTTTGCCATGAGAAGATGCTTGACAATGAATGACATCCAAAATCGTGCGTCAAGGATGGGAATCAGGGTGTTTGAGTCAAAGATATGTCATGGCTGATTCATCATTCACTGTGTCGGTAGTTCTCGCATCTATCAACCCAACAGCAATGACAACTTCTTTAAAAGAAGGCTTGCGGGATTGATAGTGTACCATTGCTTTGCAGTGCGGAAACAACAAGGTAGCCGGAGAGAGTCCAAGCGGTCTGCACTGGAGTCATCAACTTGAGCATTGCTGCTTCAAGATGGATAACTAGTGCATGTTCGTTGGCAACAGGCCTAAAGCTGGAAGTAGCAGAAGGTGGAGGGCGTCCTGGGAGTGGGGGTTTGTGCGCCCTTTGTCATGATGGGACTTAAGGGATGGGAAGGTATAGTAGGCGGACACACAAGTGTAAAAGACCAATGACGACAATGCAGGGGAAGCGGAACCAAGAGAGAAAAAAAAAGGGGAAGGGTAGTCAAGCGTTTGGGAGATGGGATTGACGACGGGGACACAAACGTGCAGTGGGGCAGTTTTACAGGAGTTATCATATGGAAACCGAAAAAAGCAAAATAGTGGGGAATATCTTGTGGCGTGTGTGGGGTTGACGGTGGTAGATTTTCTGGAGAGGAGGTTGTACGACAGGGTGGAGATGGCTCGATTGCTCCGATGATAGATACATAGCATGGAGTGCGACAAGTTATTGGAGACGTCCAGCGAGCGGCCAAGCCAAGAACGGTCATTGCCACCTGCATGCGGAACAAAATCGTTTTGTCTCCTCTAGGATCAGGGTTGGATCACTACTTTGATATCATGTTATAAAGTAAAAGAAGGCTAATTTGTATATTTGATAAGAGGAATGCCCCTCCTTCACAGAGGAAAAGGGTTTCGTATAGACTTTAGAGTTTAGACTAAATCCTAATGGACCAAGACACACTTGGTCCCATATACAAATAGACTCAAACAACTTAATTAACTAAATTAACCAGACTCTCTAATATTATCAATGTCTCAACTCTTCCATTTACTCTTGGGCCCGGGACCTTCCTCTACATGTGCCCAACTCATCAACTGCAGTAAAGGTAAATGATCAACCTTTAATCCTTCTCTATTCTGATAAATGTGTTTAGTTCAACTTGATATCTTAATTCTCGACAGTGAATACCTTCATCTTGTTCTGCTAATATTTTTCTATATCTCACTTTCTTCAATGTTTAGTTGTGTACGTATCTTAAATTCTGCTACCGAGAAAATGTATTAAAATATAATCCAAATGTTCATATTAATTCATATATATGCAACGATAGTATACACAATATGATATTTCAATTAGACCTACTAGCTGCTCATTAAACTTCCATGTAGTAGACTTGAGGTCATGTAAGACGCTAGGATGAAGCCTAATGATATTGTCTACTCTATAGAATGCATGACAAAGGGTGGCATCAATACTCAACGATCTTAAATTCTGCTACCGGAAAAAAAAAACTGTATTACAAGTAAAACCAATCTAAATGTTCATTTTATTTCATATATGTTCAACTAAAGTATGGACAATATGATATTTCAATTAGACCTACTAGCTACTCATTAAACTTCCATGTAGTAGACCTTGAGGTCATGCAGGACGCTAGGATGAAGCCTAATGATTTTGTCTACTCTATACAATACATGACAAAGGGTGGCATCAATACGCAATAGTCTTATAACATGAATGGGCGTTATCATGAAAAATGGATGGAGTTCAGTATATGTCTTTTTTGCATTGTATAAAAAAGGCCCAGGTGACCGCTTAAGCGCTGACACATACTGGCCGTCTAATTCAAGTCTTAGGCGTATGCCTGGCGCTTAGGCCATTCAGCGCCCGCTTTTGGCCGCTCAGCCCGCCTAAGTACCCACTTCAACAACTGTTGTGGGCGGTCACCTTGACCTGCCTAAGTAAAAATCGGCTCCTAGAGGCCCTGATATTGGATTACTTTTACTGATTTCCTTGTTGCTTTTATTCTTGTATGGATATTACTCTATTATACTTCTAGTGGATTAGTTTTATTGATTTCATTGATGATATTACTGATTACTGATTAGTATTACTGGTTAGTATTATTTTTTGGTGCAATATTGATTACTTGATTAGTATTACTGATTAGTAGTAAAGTATTAAATAATTAATTCATAGTTGGTTATTTATAATCAATGATTTGCTAGCTGATTTTAGTAATTTTAGCAGTAAAGTTTTGATAAATGCTTAATTAAATATTGATTTACTGATGTGCTTGCATAATTTACCGATTAGTATTATTGATTAGGAGTAAAGAATTAAATAATTTATTCATATGTCATTATTTATAACAATTATCTGCTTGCAAATTTTAGTGGTTAGATATATTGATTAGTAGTAAAGTCATAGTTATCAAGGCTCCCACGTAGGCCCCCCTAGGATCTAGGTGGGGCGCCTTAAACTGGGCACCTAGGCTTTCAGATAACTAAAGTGGATGCCTAAGGCCTTTCATGCCCAAACTATGACCCTTAAAGACCAAATTAGAATGGATTAGGTCTGAATTTAGTCAAATTAGATCAAGTTTAGTTATTTAAGCGAAGAAATGGGTCTGATTTAGGCCAAATCAGATCTAATTTGGGCAGATTAGATCTGGTTGGGGGAAATATGTTTGATTTGGGGAAAAGATGTCTTATTTGGGGGAATTAGATCTGATTTTGCCAAATTAGGGCTCATTCAGGTCAATGTAGGACAAACTAGGGGAAGTTATGTCTGATTAGGTCATGTTATGTCAAAATAGGTCTGACTTAGGCCAATTTAGGGTGGACTATGTTATATTAGGTCCAATTTAGATCAAGTTAAGTAAAATTAAGGCCGAATAGGTCTAGCTTAGATCATGAGTAGGTGTGGTGTAGGTGAAGTTATGATTGAACCAATACAAATGTACACAGTGATGTATATATTTGAATATAGCTAAATGTATATGCAAAATCATTTATATATTTGTAAAATATAAACAAATATCAAGAACGCTTAGGCCCCCTAGGCTTCCCTTGGGTGGGAAGTACCACCTAGCCGCTTAGACAAGTATGGCAAAGTATTGATTTATACTTAGTTAATTGCTGATTTGCTTATTAGATATGTATAAAAGTTCCTTAGACACGTATTTTTATATACAATGTGTAATTTTGTATAAAAGTATATAAGAATTTAGACCTATTTTCAAAAGGCGCCTGCTTAAGGGCCCGCTTGGCGGCTTAAGCAGTTCCAAGGTGTTATCCGCACGCCTCCTACTTCGCGCTTTTTAAAACATTTCTTATTTACATGTTGTATTGGACGAATAAAATGACCTCTTCTATGGATATTATTCTTCATGTTGTAGTTATACAGTTACCAATTTTTTTTTAGTTAATCTTAAATGAAATGAGATTGTCTTATTTTACATTTCTTTCATATATATATATATATATATATATATATATATATATATATATATATATATATATATATATATGAGTTAGGCTAGAATACACTCGAGTGTACAGATCACGATGTACACCCCAATGGTGTTTGCCTATCTAGACCATGTTTTTCCAAAATCTAATCCATTGATCTTCATGGTTACAATAATAATAGGCTACATACAAAATTTGATCTTATTTGGATAAGTGTAAGTCACTGATACAACGACAACAAAATCGACGCACAAAACTAATTTGAAATGCATAATTTTTGCCTCTTTTAGATGCATGACCTATAAGTGTCCAAATGAGCTGAAATTTAGTATATAGTATGTTCTTAAGATATTTATGTGAAGCAACCTGTATCTAAGTCGATACCATCGACATCCTGTCGATGGTATCGAGATCTGTCCAGGTTCATGATGGAGCAAGCCGCATCTTGGTCGATACTATCGACACACATGTCGATAGTATCGAGATTGGTTCAGGCGCAAGAGAATACTCCGTCGATACCATCGACACAAGTCGATGGTATCGACACCGGCACAGCGGCGGAACAGTAAACCGGCGGCTGACCTATTTTTGTTATAAAATGTTATTTTTATTTGTTTTCTCTTCTTGTATCTCATGTACTCTACCCTAATGTATAAATACAAGTGTGTAGGCTCTAACCCTACTCACGTTTGCTGCACATAGCAGCCGACATGTAATCGGTGTTCTTCATCTTCTTCCTCCGTCATTCTCAACATGGTATCAGAGCTGTAACTTCGACCGGTCCATCGCCTCTTCTCCAAGCGCCGCCTACCCTTCTTCTTCTCCACAGGGCGCCGCCACACCTTCTCTCCACAAGGCGACACCGCAGCAACTTCTTCTCCACAAGCCGCCGCCGCAGCAACCGGTAGAGCTGTTGTTCTCCGGTTTGAAGATCTCCGGTTGATCAAACGGCCACCTAAAGCCCAAACCGGAGGTCTCGTCTCTTCCAAAGTGTCTTCCTAATCACATCTCCTTCATGTGTGATTAGGAACCTCTCTCTTGAAGGCTGTTGATGCGTCAGTAACGCATCCTCTATCTTGTTCAGTTGTGACGTGTATCTCTCCGTCACGGGACGCGTATCTATCCGTCTACTCAATTTTTTTTTGTGACGTGTATCACCCCGTCACACATATCCCAGCTGCATCATGGAGAACAAGACCTATTATGAGGTCTCGCCTATTCCTATCAAGCTTAATGGGAAGAATTTTTTGCTATGGATGAATGCGGTTCATACTGTCTTGGAATCGCGCGATCGAGCAAAGTTTGTTGATTCTGCACCTCTCACTAGCACTGACCAAGACTATGCCGAGTGGAAACGTCTTGACAGCCTAGTGAAGACTTGGTTATGGGGTAGCATGGATCCGTCTATTGCTTCTAGGTTCATGTTCTACTCCACCGCTAAGGAGATTTGGGATGCCGTCAAGCAACACTATGCTCAAGAGAAGAATGCTCTTCGCCAGTTTATGATCTATGATCGTCTGTTTGCGGAAAAACAAGGTGATAGATCACTTGAAGAGTATTTCGGTGTGATTCAAGCTATCTCTCAGGAGTTGAGCTACTATCATCCAGTGAAGGTTGCTGAGCAGATTAAGGATAGAGATGATCTTGTCACTGCCAAATTTCTATCTGGCCTTAGCTCCTCATTTGGTTCCGCAAGAAGTGTGATACTTGCATCTGATAAATTACCGAGCCTTGCAGAAGCCTTCTCTAGGATTCAACAGTCCACCTTTGAGTCCATTGGTCCTCCTCCTATTGTTCCTTCTGGAGATTCTCATGCCTCTATTGCTGCAGCAGTTCGCGGAGGACGACCTGCATCTACTTCATCTGACAGACCTGGCTTGGGCAGAGGATGTGGGACTCGCCCTAGATGTACTTTTTGTGACAAACCCGGGCACTCTGTCGAGAAATGCTGGAAGAAACATGGGAGACCTGCAGCCCCACCTGTTGGAGCTGCCAATTGTGCTACTTCAGATTCTACTACTGCGAGCTCGAGTTCCTCTGGCATCACCCTTACTCAGGAGGAATATGACAGATTCATTCAGGCCACTCAACATTTGAATATGGGCGCTTCATCTGCTTCTACAGCACATCTTGCATCTACAGCGGGTAATCAGGCTACCTCTTTTATGGCTTCCGGATCCGCAACTTCCTGGGTGGTCGACTCTGGTGCCTCCCAGCACATGACTGGTATGAGGCGATTGCTCCGCACACTTGACTCATATATTCCTCACCCCTCTGTTACCTTGGCAGATGGTTCTGTGAGGAAGGTGGTAGCTAGTGGTTCTGTGTCCCTTACACCAGATATTGATTTGAAATCTGTCCATTTTGTACATGATTTTCCATTCAATTTGCTTTCTGTTGCCAAGTTGATTGACACTATGAACTGCACAGTAACTTTCGGGCCATCTTGTTTTGTTTTACAGGATCTCAAGAGTTTGAAGATGATTGGTGGGGGGCCTAGGAAAGGTGATCTCTACCTCTTTCCTGGTGATTATCTACCTCGCCATCCACCTCCTGCTCCAGTTTCCTCCGCCATGCTGAGTAGTTCCCCCTTGTTGTGGCATTGCAGATATGGCCATCCTTCCTTAGAAAGCTTGAAGAAATTGGAACCCGATCTAGCTCATGTGTCCTCATTAGAGTGTCAGTCCTGTCAGTTGGGCAAACACCATCGGTTGTCTTATCCTGTTCGTGTCAATAATCGGGCTTCTAGTCCGTTTGAGTTAGTCCACAGTGATGTATGGGGTCCTGTTAAAAACCAGAGTTATAATGGTTTTAGCTATTTCATTTCTTTTGTGGATGATTACTCTCGCATGACATGGATTTATCTTTTCAAAAGTCGTGAATCTGTGCTTTCCATTATCAAACATTTTCATAAACAAATTCAAGTTCAATTTCACTGCAATATTAAAAAATTTCAATCTGATAATGCCCTTGAGTACGTTCAGAAAGCAATGCATGAGTTTTGCAGTTCAGTTGGTATGATTCATCAAACCTCTTGTCCTCACACTCCTATGCAGAATGGTGTTGCTGAGCGAAAGAATCGCCATCTCTTGGATATCACTAGGTCTATCATGTTTGAATCCAATGTGCCTAAACGTTTCTGGTCTGAGGCTCTTCTCACTGCCTGTTTTTTGATTAATCGGCAGCCCTCTTCTGTTTTGCATGGGCGCACTCCCTTTTCTGTCTTACGCCCTATGGATCAACCGTTTCATGTTCCGCTTCGAGTTTTTGGTTGTACATCCTTCGTTCATAACTTTGATCCCAAACAAGACAAACTCTCTCCTAGGTCCTTGAAAACCTTGTTTCTTGGTTACTCTGGTACGAGTAAAGGTTACAAGTGTTATTGCCCGAGTTTGCGTCGTATGTTTGTTTCTAAGGATGTCACCTTTCATGAAACCAGTCCATATTTTGCACATACTATGAGCAAGGGGGAGCAATTGAGTGAGGGAGTGCCACCCGTAATTCAAAGTGAGGGAGTGCCACCTATCATTGTTGAGGACTTACCGCATGATCCACCTACCATTCAACCCTATAACCAGGTTTATCACAGGCGCGGTAGACAGGATCCAGATGAGGTAGCGGCACAAGTCCATGAGCCTTCTTCGTCATCTTCTACTCCAGAGATTCCTGCAGAAGCTTCTGACCTTGATCTTCCTATTGCTGTCCGAAAAGGTATACGTTCATGTACTATTCGACATCCCATATCGAATGTCTGTTGTTTGTCACACTTATCTACACAGGCTCGTGCATTTGCTGTTGGGATGGACTCCATTAAGATACCACGAAACCACTTAGAGGCTCTGAAGGACAGTGGCTGGCAGCAGGCAATGCAGGTGGAAATCTCTGCTTTGATTGACAATGGCACATGGGATCTTGTTACTTTACCTGCGGGCAAGAAAGTTGTGGGTTGTAGATGGGTCTTTACCGTCAAACACAACCCTGATGGATCGATTGAGCGGTTGAAGGCCAGATTGGTAGCTAAAGGCTACACACAGACATATGGAGTGGACTTCTTTGAGACCTTCTCTCCAGTTGCTCGTCTCAATTCTGTGCGGATCCTTATATCTCTAGCTACTACCTTTGATTGGCCTCTTTTCCAGCTGGATGTCAAGAACGCCTTTCTTCATGGAGATCTTCAGGAAGAGGTGTACATGGAGCAACCACCCGGTTTTGTTGCTCAGGGGGAGTGTCAGAAAGTTTGCAGATTGAAGAAGGCTATCTATGGGTTAAAGCAATCTCCTCGAGCTTGGTTTGACAAGTTCAGTGCTGTTGTGTTACAGATGGGCTTCTCTCGTTCCATGACTGATCACTCTCTATTTTATTCAAATTCTTCTGGTGGATCCATCATTATTGCTGTCTATGTTGATGATATTGTGATTACTGGCAGCGATTCTACAGGCATATCACGTGTGAAGGAAGGACTACAACATCACTTTCACACGAAGGACCTGGGGAAGCTGAGATACTTTCTAGGGATTGAGGTTCTTAGATCCCATGCAGGTATAAATCTCTCCCAGAGGAAATATGTTCTTGACTTGCTACAGGAAACGGGTATGACTGATTCTAAGCCCGTATCCACTCCTATGGATTATCACATCAAGGAGGTAGACGATGATACTGAATATTCAGATCCAGGTCATTACAGGAGAATAGTTGGGAAGTTGATTTATCTAACTGTCACAAGACCTGATATTTCTTTTGCTGTTGGAGTAGTAAGTCAACATATGTGCACACCACGACAGTCGCATTGGACAGCTGTATGCAGGATTCTGAGATATCTGAAAAGTGCTCCTGGGAAGGGGATCACTTACTATAAACCAAAGAGTTCCTCATCACCCTTGTCTCTTACAGGTTATGCGGATGCAGATTGGGCTGGAAATCAAGTTGATAGACGATCTACTTCTGGTTACTGCACCTTTCTTGGTGACCATTTGATCACATGGAAAAGCAAGAAACAACATGTGGTAGCGCGATCCAGTACTGAAGCTGAGTACCGTGCTATGGCACATGCATGCTGTGAATTACAATGGGTCAAATCTATCCTATTCGAGTTAAAGATTTTGATTCAATCTCCCATGATACTCAAGTGTGACAATCAATCTGCTATACACATCGCCAGGAATCCTGTCTTTCATGAACGTACAAAGCATATAGAAGTTGACTGTCACTTCATCAGAGATCAGATAAAGAATGGCAATATTGTGACGCCATATGTCAAGTCTGAGGATCAATTAGCTGACATCTTAACAAAGCCATTGGGTCCAGCAGTATTCCAGAATTTATGTGGCAAGCTGGGTATTCACAATGTGTACACTCCAGCTTGAGGGGGAGTGTGAAGCAACCTGTATCTAAGTCGATACCATCGACATCCTGTCGATGGTATCGAGATCTGTCCAGGTTCATGATGGAGCAAGCCGCATCTTGGTCGATACTATCGACACACATGTCGATAGTATCGAGATTGGTTCAGGCGCAAGAGAATACTCCGTCGATACCATCGACACAAGTCGATGGTATCGACACCGACACAGCGGCGGAACAGTAAACCGGCGGCTGACCTATTTTTGTTATAAAATGTTATTTTTATTTGTTTTCTCTTCTTGTATCTCATGTACTCTACCCTAATGTATAAATACAAGTGTGTAGGCTCTAACCCTACTCACGTTTGCTGCACATAGCAGCCGACATGTAATCGGTGTTCTTCATCTTCTTCCTCCGTCATTCTCAACAATTTAAGAAGATCAACGATTTAGATTTTTCAAAAAGTTATTGCATCTTTAAAAACAACTGAGGTGTACGGTGCCTCCGGTACACTCGAGTGTACACTAGCCTGACTATATATATATATATATATATATATATATATATATATATATATATATATATATATATATATATATATATATATATATATGATCCATCACAAGTATTTGTGTCATATTTTCAAAAATCATCGTATCATGTGTTTGTACCCGTGCCCTTGTCCGTAGGTGTGCTTCTTAGCTAACACCTAATACAAAAAAAATATATGTAGATGTACTATACCAACCACCAACATTGCATATATCTAGACAATTTGGTGAAATGCTATTGTTCATTGTGATAATTTTCATAAATAATCCAATAAAATAATGAAAATGTGATTAAAAAATTAGACAAAAAAGTCAAGATTCGAGTGGAGATACTGATATGTCCAGTATTTTGAACTATTTTGTTATATACAATAAGCTTGTAACTTGTTACTTGTTTGTTGACATCAACTCTATATGCACTATATTATGAAAAAGTTGATAATAACAAATCCATTAACTCTATCTTTAAATGTGCATTTTGGACTTTTGTTATGAAGAAGATAAATATATATTATTTCAGCCAAATTTGATGGTTTTTACTTAATTTCATCACAATCTTAATATTTTTAAGCTTAATTAGCGTCTTAAGTTTTCACAAACTTTGACTTCCACACCTTTCGTAATCGGAACAAAGTCAAATAAAGTGACAATCCCTAATGACCTTCCTCCATTTTCTTTTGAAGGAATGTGATTTTCCTCTATAAGGAAACTCTTATTGTCTTTTCTGTTGTGTCCCCGTTGTACCATTAGCATCTTATTGAGCATCAGCATTAACACAGAAATAAACTAGGTGCATGAAGGTGACACTAGTTGCAAACTTGCAACATAATAGTATAGGAAGCCTAGGAAGTACTGACAGCTCAAAATGCTTATTTATCTATGTCCAATGCCAGACAAATCAACTTCACCAGTAACATGTTGGGCGGAAAATACATTCCTGTATTCAAAAAAACCTGAATATTCTTTTCAGGCACAAACCAAGTGCATTATATTGCTGGCTCTTGTTTCATTTTGAAGTTTAGTATAGAAGTTAAAGACAGTTGACTTGGTTTCAGGGAACCAGATCTCATTAACGCTGGGTCAAATTGACTTTGGTAACATCAAAATCGAAAAACTACCCATCCAATAACACTGCACCTATTTTTAAAAAGTTCATGTCTGATAGTGAAGTGAAATTTGATATACAGAAGCACCACCATATAACTCGAACAAACCAACACATGTAAAGTATGTACATCAACACTTAAATGTCAAAACATATTCATCTAACTCAAATTTCAATATATATGAACATTGTATTCTCAACATTTTTCTGAAACCCCAGTTGCTTTAGAGGGACTGATAATCCGTGTAAGAAAATGCGCTAGATAGCAAATAAAGCCTAGTATATGTGAAGGTCATTGACAAGTACCCGGATCTAAGGGAATCCCATAAACCGGCCTTCAAGGATAGCTTGGCTCTTTTTTTCTCTGTAAAAGTTGAGATGCTATCATGTTATGGAGCATCAATTTTTATATATAACAAGGAAGCAGAACAAATTCAGGGATAAAAGATTTTTCTGAAAATCAGTGGAAGAAGCAGGATCAAGAAAAAGTCAACCCACTTTCTTTATACATCTGAATATATTAGCATTTTATCATTTGTTAGTAAAACTAATCTAACAAAATTAAACTAAATGTTGAACTTCCAGATGTACAGAAAAACTTTTATGTTTAGAAGATATAATATTTCGTTGATCATGGTACAAGATGATATAAAAAAGATTCTAACATGAAAAGGTATGACCATATGAGGTTTCTCTCTCCAGGTTCAACGTCTAGGTTTTTTTGCTTGCTTGAAGCTCGTAGGTGAAGATTATTAATATGTTGTTCATTGGTTATTTTATAGATTTCTGCTGGACATGTGCACACGCACACCCACACACATACACAGACACATGCACGCACACACATATACACACGCACGCACACACACACAAGGACATACATATATATAGTCTTCATTATTACCATGACACGAACATACTCTCAAAGCAAGAACGCATACTAAATAACCACTTAAAGTATCTTCTGTCACAGATTAAAGTTAAAGTTGAATGAAATAAACACAATCGGCTGCTGAAGTTATAAACACATAAGTCCGTCCAAGGCCATAACATTATAAACCACATAAATACATCCAAAACATATCAAGTAAATGACCAAAATTTCTTTGGAACAGCGACCAGATATTGTAGTAATATCAATATATTATTAGATAATTTCCAATATGATTTCATTCCAACGTATTATTAAAAAAATATACTTACATATACTCCGCCTCAATATAAACTGCACATGTGGTAGCATGGACCACATGATCAGTCAGTGGCACTGTACCGGGCCACATTTATGTGAATGCGGCCACCAGGCCAAGCTGTGTATGCTGCATAGACTGATTTTCAAATAGGTGTAATGGGGTGCAAACCAGGAAAAGTTTTATAGAGAGTCACACAACATATGGGATGATTGCTCACAAGGATTAGAGGACAAGAAAAGATACAACTTACAAGTGCCCGTTTCATAAACTACTTTACCTTTACATTACTAGACTTTTTTTTTGCAGTTCGAGTTGTCAATCCATAGATAAGCCAGAAGGAGCCACTAAGACATTTGCCTTATTTTGTGTTATCTCGAGAAGTAACTGACCAAAGGTCTTTTCCAAGGAAAAAGTGGACATCCATCTAGTTAAGTATTCCAATGACGACCAATTGGCCATGCAGACCACCATCTCACAATGGCTATTATGCTTTAGTGGGTCATTGGTGGTCACTTAGTTACCTAGACTTGTAAGATACAAAATACGATGGCCTGGTCCAATGCAGAGCTTACCATTATTAGACTTTATGATCTTTTGCAAATAGAGTTTTCAGTCCAAGGATAAACCCACAAGGAGATACTAGGGTATTTTTGTCATCATCTCCTAACAAATGAGTTTTCCAATGAAAACTGGACATTTCAATCTGAAGTCGGGTATTTGATGTTGACAATGCAAACACGCTGCGCATATAGATAAGAGATTTGTATGTGGTTATTGTAATTTAGTTGGTAGTAACTTAGTTATTTGGATGAGTAGGCAACAAAAAGTAACAGCTCAGACCAATGTAGACCTTACCAGTAGTAGACTTGATATTTCTTTTGTAGTTGAAATTTAATTCTATATTATGTCAAGACGTCTCCTAGTAGATATTTTTTTATAGGAAAGAAGACATAAATCTATATGGATATTCCAAATTTCTGATGTTGATTGTGCAGGCAATCATTCTGACAAGAGATCTAGATCTGGCAAATGTACTATATGATGGTAATTTATGTACATGGATGAGTAAGAAACTGAACGTGATGGCACAATCCAGTGCATAAGCTAACCACAAAGAAATTACTTGTAGCACATGTGAATTGCCATGGGTAAAGGCTCTTCTTTTTAAATTTGGATATTAAAGTGAAATTGTTGCCCCTAGGTATTGTGGAAGCTAGAAAGATATTGACTTATTGTTCGATGAGAAGATGTCCAAGAAGATTTGTACTCCTTTACTGAAGACTTGCAATGAGGCAGCAAACCTCTTCACCATGGCGAGGAAGATGGTTGAAGAGTTATGAAGAAAGCTAAGCCTGCATGATTCATCTTGAGGGAGGGTATTGATGTTAGCATTCTAACATAATTTTATGTCTTCTAGTTGTTGGCATATTTACCAATCTCTTTTGTATTAGGGATTCCACATTTCTGTAGTTCTTAATTGACACAGCAAAGCAGTATGCTCTAAACAACCTATAGGCTGTTCCCAAACAAAAGCTGCTTTAAAAGAGACTGATCGAGCAGTGTTATAATAGACATGGGAAATGAATTTCAGTTAGTTCTTCCAGTGTTTGTAACACAGTAAATTGTACCAACGTGTTGTAGTTCGAAAAGGAGCCACGGTATGAAAAATATCAAAAGCCGTCCTTTCCTCAGAAAGTCAAAAGTTTGTAATATGGATTCAATCATATGTAGCTATTCAAGTACAGAAACCGTTTGCATCGTGATGATACAAAACTAAAACAGGGCTTAACAGTGTTACTGTGGAATTGTGTATTTTGAAAGTAAGGAGATTTTATGTACGAATTTACTGATCTAATGCTGGGTTGTCAAGTGATCCAATTCAGCTCGGCTGTCAAGTGATCGAATGATTTTAAGTACGAATCAGCTGTGTTATCAAGTGATCGAACAACATATTGACATAGAATGGACCTCAAATACGGTTTGTATATGACATTAGAAACAAGATATATGGTATAAATGGTCTGTTCAGGATATTCAGTTTGGTAAGAAATTACTCCTCTAACATATTTACCTAGGAAGAATCCAGAATAAGGATTGCAGAGAAAGCTATGGTTGCTTGAACCTCGAAGGTGGGAGTAAAGGCAGTGTATCTGGCACCTGCACATAGGGAGTCAGTATTATTCCAAGCACGGTTGTTTTACACCCTCGAAGTAAGAGGCGTGCGGCGTCGAGAAAGAATGGAAAGCCAGGTAAATGGCAGGAGAATAATCTCAGTAGGTTACTCCTATAAAGCAACAGGGGCATGAAACACCACAAAACAAGCATGGCAAGCTGCTCCATCCATCGATGGATCGAACTTACAAATGGACGGGTTTCTTACACGGAGGATGGAGCAACCAAAGCGCGCTGCCAAAACATTTCTGGTTGCCGTCTTCAGATGACCGCCCTTTTGCGCTCGTCAAATGGCGCAGGATATGCTGAAGTTACGAGTGACCACCACAGAGCAAATACGGAGGAAGAAGAGACGACTGAGGGGCGGTTTTTGTTCTGAAAAAGATAAGGAGAAATAGGACCCGCCAGTCTGCTTCGTGGGGGAAATCAGAAAAGGATAAATTCGTTCCAAGAATTTGGTGAGATATGCAGGTGCCATTTACAGAGAGTTAAAAATATCACAACCTTTCTTTTTAAATAAAATAAAGAAGCAAAATTAAACCTTTCAATAAATCCTAGAAGGTGCATATGATAATTGGAGTTATAATGGAGGATAAATAATTGCGTAGAAGAAGAAGAAAAAGAAGAAGAAGAAAGTACATTTGGCTTATGTAATATGTAAAAGTGCCAGAAATATTGAAAGAATGACATTGTGGATATCTCACTTTTGGTCTTCACAAATCTAAGGACTACATGATATGTGAATGGAACACAGGATATAATTTGTCTTTGTTTAGCATGAGAATCTTCAACCATATGCTAGACAATCTAACTAAAAGTCCAAACTTGTTCTTTCAAAGTAGATTTGGGTAGTACTTTGATTCATGACTCTCCTAACCTATATGGCATATCTATTACTACTTTCTCTAAATCTTCATCTCTTGATTATTTATAGATTTGGAAAGGTAATCCTTTCTTATGATTTTGAGCTCTTTGACGTAATGCTCTAGCAGGTTAAATCTTAGAATGTTGTTGAAAATCTATCTCGAATCTCGATTTATCGATAATTTTGAACATGATTATGTTGATGATAAGCTTGTGGTTAAAGTTCCTAGAAGGAACTAGGTGTAGATCATTTACAAATGTTGTGAAATTGATATTGATATCTCGAAATGTTGCTAGATTGGTGGTTATGGATGAATGATGCATTTATACACTAGCTTCAAAATTGTTGAGCCCATAATATATTATGTCCAAATCTTGACTCTTAAAATCAATTTAAATCTAGACTCTTGATCATTGACCTCAATATGGATTTGACTTCAATGATCTCCGTTTGAATCTTGAGATCACCCTCGGTATCTGACATATGCCTCTCATGACCTCAATCTTGAAACTTGGAATGATGATCATGTTGACATGTCCATTTATGAATTAGGAAATCTCTTACATGGACTAGGGTGGGACCATCCATTGATTTTGATATGAGAACATGTTGTCCAAATATGATGTTAGCCATAAAATGTTGAAACACAAAATCTCAATTATGGGTGAAAAACCCCACCTAGGACCAACACAAAAGCTAAAAACCTTATGTTGGGTTTGAAATTCATACATCACTCCTGAATGAAAGAGATATATTATTTTGACCTATAAGGTGCTCTCTCCAATTTGTGATCTATGGATAAATAATGTGCCTATATCTTTGAGTTTTATCGTCATCATCATCTAAGCCTCAGTCCCAACTATGTTGGGGTCGGCTACATGGATCCTTTGTTTCCATTCAGTTCTGTAATGGGCCATATTTGGGTTGAGATGTAGAGATTCAAAATCTCTCTTTATAAGCTCATCCCATGTTAATTTAGGTTTTCCTCTTCTTCTATTTATTGTGCTTGACTCAATAGCATTGCTTTGTATAGGCGCATTAGTCGGTCTGCGTTGCACATGTCTGTACCATCTGAGTTGGCCCTCGCGCAACTTGTCCTCAATGCTCGCTACCCCCACTTTATTCCTGATAGAATCAAATCTCAAGCGATCTTTTCTTATCTTCCCATACATCCATCTCAGCATATGCATTTCAACCACGTTCATCTTGTTGAGACCTTGTTTCTTCACTGCCCAACATTCACTCTCATAGAGCATGGATGGTTGTATATCTGTTCTATAAAACTTACTTTTTAACTTGAGAGGAGTCTTCCAATCACATAATACTCCATTTGCACTCCTCCATTTCAACCATCCTGCAGTGATCATGTGACAAAGTTCATTTTGGGCATCCCCATCAATTTTAATAATAGATCTTTGAGTTTTATGCTTGATTTTTATATTTCAGGATAATGTTGGTATATATGTGATGATGATACTAAATTTTGATTACCAAGATGGTTATTATATGGAAAATGAAGTCCCAATATCTTTTGTGGATTTATTTAAGTTTGAGGGACAAAATTCTTTTTAAGGTGGGGAGGATGTGACAGTGTGAATTTTCTCTCTCCTTTGTCTAATTCACTTCTCACTTATGAGGTGCTCAATTTCACTCAATGGTATCTAAACTCAACAAATGAATGGTTTTGTATCACACATTACTTAAAGTTTGATTTGATGTTGAGAAGATGACAATTTAAACTCAAATGTGCAATGTTGAAGGCATTAATGCACTTTAAAACGTTTTTTAATTATTAAGACCCTTCAACATCCACATCTTGATCCTAATTTTTTTTATATAAGAATAAAAGAACATTTGTGAATCGTTGTTTAAAAAACCCACCTTCATTGGAGTTACGATTCACAAGTTATGAACATAACAAGCTATACATGGAAAATCAATTTTTAAAATCCTTTGTTATCTTTTCTAGTGTTGCCACGTGAGTGATCCACCAATTTTTCTCATCCAATAAGAAGGAATGGATTGTCAGTCATGGTCTTGGTCTAATCCAATGACCATGAAGGTTATCCTTTCCTCCCACCCATGTCGTGTGCATAGCAGCTTGGGGCCTTCCGGTTGACCATGGCATGCCTGTGTCGCCCTTACTATGCCAAATTGAACGATCCTCTGACTTTGCCACTTCTCTCTCATTCTTTCCCCTATCTTTGCATAGTGTTTGCACCCAGAGATCCCTCCTCTTCCTCATCTTCTTCTTGCTCCAGCATCAGCACTACCATCATGGCTCATTCTGGGCCTTCCTCACTAAGACCCCCTTAGCATGGGTCAAGATCACCACTACTTTTTCAACACCTTAGCAGAGTTGGGAAGCGTGTTTGCAGGCCACCATGTGACCTTCTCCTCCTTCTCCCCAAGTTCCAACAATCCTCTAGCGAGAAGCAACTATGGTGTGCTTGTGCAAGCCACTAGTGGAGGAGAATGTTCTCCACCATCTGATCTAGGGTTTCCTCGAATCAGCGACCCAGATTGTAGGGTTTTTCTCTATCTATACCTCACTGAGATAGTGGGTTGGTGCATTGTGGATCCTCCATGCGGCCCACACTGACCCCCTTTACTTGTGGGTGCAACTAGGTGCTCCACCATGCAGAGAGATCCAGTGGTCCTTTAATTTTTGCAAAAAGATATGTTTCTCCTCTCTCTTGCTATATTCTAAGAAAATGCCAAATCTTACAAAAATGATAATAAATCAACCCCTTGGAAAATATAGGCATGCTATATACCATATTGAAAGCAAAAATGTGATATTTCCACTTAAATGTTTTGAAGGCTTAACCGACTTGTAATTTCCCTTTTTCCAAAAAATGCATAATTTTGATATTCTTGAAGATGATTAGTACTCCATTATGCTAATAATGACTTTGTAATGACTCAAACACATAGTATGGCCTAAGATCAATAACTTTTGATATATAGTGAACCAAGTTACGACCTTGATCACTCATATGTGTTTGATGATGCCTTTATGCCATGCAATATGTATAATAATATGGACCTTTCAATGATGAACCTTAAACTTTATGCAAATATTGATCTAATGATGTATCAATACTACTTTGTGATCCTAAAATTAGTAACTTGGATGCCTTATAACACTAGATATCTTGTTGATCACCATCATACTCTGTTAATAACTTCATAATGTGAACTCATACTTAAATGAATATGTTTATGACTAGATCTCTAATCTTGCACAAATATTTCCCTAATGATACCCCATGCTATATAATGACACCAAATGAGTAACTTTTCATGACTTGTAGCACAAAATCTAATCTTGATTTTTTTGTGCATTATTATGACTATATGACTTGGAGTATGATTTAAGTGGATACGTTGTTGATTAAGTCATCAAACTTATTCTAATCCTATGATTTCTCAATTAAGATCACAGAACCCTAATTCATACTCTATTTATGATGTTTCACCCTATGTCTTTAATGATCTTTGATGTAATAATGGAACTTGATGATGTACTAGCATGTACGTTTGAGATGTTAAAGTGAATGTTGTAAGAAATTACGATTAGTTTAGGTGAAACATCCAACCCTCGTGAAAATGTATCATATGACTAAATCTTTTTTATTCTAATTGAATCATGCTTTCTTGTAATATCAGAACCACTTTGTGTGACTCATTTCAAAGATCTAATCAATAATATCTAATCAAGTTGTTTAATGCTCGAATGCCAAAGTATGCTTTACCTTCTATTGACTATAGTAGTGGTACTAAAATGTTTGCATTGATATGTCTGAAAATGTTTGGCTCTATCTACTTGTTTAAGGTATATGTTCCATGTGATAACTATGTTTCATATTTTTTAATTGGGTCTAAAAATGTTTCATCTTATTTATAATATGTTGACAAAATTGCAAATCTAAACATATATGTACATTATACAACCATTGATGTACCTACATGTATTCTCGGGGTAAGGGCACAATGCTCAATGTACCTACTTGATTTGATCAAGCAAGGACACAACCTTTGAAACATGGTTAGCTCTTGGTTTTTAGCCATGAGGTTCCTCACGTTGAAACAATATTAATTCTTAGTTTTAGCTTCGAATGTCCCTCACAAACCCTTCCTTTAAGAAGTTGGTCAAAGGCATTATGATAATGTTGTATGGTATAAGGAAAGGCGCCTAAAATATGTTTTCTTGTTAAAAAGAAAGTCTTTAATGTTGTCATTTTATATTTTATTGTTATATATTTTTAGCCAAGAAAATATGTCACTGAAACCTATGATTTTATGTTTTGCATAGTGTACTCGGGACAGTTGTGTTGATGTGTACTAACATTATGATTTTCAGTAAAAGATACACAATGATTCTTGCTAATAGCATGCTTCTGTAGTGTCATGATAAATGCTAAGAACTTTGAAAATGTAACACCAATGTAAGTCCATGGGGCTTATATTTAATTCAAGGGAGTTTGTCTTGTATTGGGTAGTTTTGTTTTAAATATGTATCCCTCGCTTTTATTGCCAATGTGCTATGTTAAACTTTATATGGTTCATGTAGTTGAGAATGATGTGTTTGTGGTTTTATTCATATTTGTTGTGTGGTTTGAGCCATTCAAGGAATGGATTCTTGAGTCCTTTTGCCATTGAATTTGAAGTAATTTGGAGTTCATACTTGGGCAATAAATGGTTCCATGACGTATCTTTTCTTTTGTGGGGTTTTTTTCCCACCCACTTAAGTGAAAGGAACTTCTTAACGGTTGATAATATTGTTGTTGGACCTAGATAAGAGTACTTGTTCTCTTGAAGGTAGAATTGAGATGGATAGGTTACTCTCTATGATTGGTTAGTGATAGTTTTTTATATATCCATTCAAGTGGGTGTTGAACCTCGTTGACTTGAAATTTTAAAATAGTAGGACAATTTTGTTCCATTGCTATACAATGTCTATAACATGCATATTGGATATATTTGAGTATGCACCCCTTTTAACAAATATTTGTGATGAGTAATGAAATATGTAACCCTCATGACATAAGACACCACCTACTTTCCCATATAATGTAAGTTATGTGTCTATGTGGCCCTGATGATATTTTGAGATCCGTCTTTAGGGTGGAATCAAGTAATAAGGATGGGAAAATAATAGAATATGGATATGTACTGCTAGAGTTTGTGACATGGTTCTCATGTATATTTAAGATACATATGCTTGTTTATACCTTATAGTTTTCATCACCAAAAAAAATCCCATTATACTACTATACTTATAAAGAAAGCGTTTTTTAGATTTATTAATGGTTCTTGAGCAAAGTTAGAGAAAAAAATGAATTAATTATAGAAATCCATATAGAAATGATTTGGTGAATACATTCCATTAACACCCTTGCCTTGTGAGTGGAATGATGAGAAAGAAGTTATTTCTGCATAGAATATTGTGTATTTACCCTCTTTACCTCTTTAGGTTGTGGGGAGTTGTAATAAGTCAAACATGAGATATGTAATGTGTATTCTAGGGTTCTTTTCAAATAAAAGCATATAGAATGAATAACACAACCCTAATTAGATTAAATATTTTAGTTTTAATCATGAACTATACATCATAATCCCATTTGGTAGACATAACATGAAGGATTGATATATAACCACCAGACCTTTAGATTTGATTAGTTTGGCTTATTAGATTGAACATGTTTAAAGGGTGGGAAGTATTTGGTTAGTGGAGGTATGGATAGATTGATATCAAGGAGAAAATCCTTTTAAGGGGTGACAAGTAGTTAGTATATATATGGGTGGACTATTTTGAGGATAAAAACTATTTAAAGGGTGCCAAGTAGTTAGTTAGTAGATATATGAACGGACTATTTTGAGGAAAAAATCTTATTTAAGGAGTGGAGTCATGTAACATACTGGCATATGAATGCTAACCTTATAAAACCTAATTCTATGAATTACATGTGAACAGTCTTAATTTACAATAAAACCCCAAACATAGTGTAAAACATAGCCTATAAAACCTATAATCATCATATAATGAGAAAATGCAAACACTAACACCAATTTTTAACGGCCTTAACATGCACATATGTGGTATAAATATATAATACAATAATAAAACCAGGATATGGGGTATCCTAACTTAGTTTGAGTCATAACCTAATGACCTCAATGTCCCCGTGTGACTTTAGGATGCATTAGAGCTCTATTACTGAGATATATAGGGTAGATGCTAAAAAAATGTACACCCTTGACAAGTGCTAAGTTAAATATTGTTTAGATGATTGCCTAAAAATTATTGAAAAATAATGATGGGACATTATGTTTTGTTAACACAAACTCACACAAATAATATACTCAAATAGGTAAATAAAACAAAAAATATGATAAATATTTTGGAGATCCTCATTAGCATACTTTATTCAACCAGTGAGTTAAATAATGCCTATAATCATAGCTAGTATATTCAAATGGGTCATAATGTTTGGACTTTACTTAATGAATATAAAGGAGATAGTACATAATAGTTGGGAACTAATTTACATTTATGCAGGTTGGAATAGTGTTATATGGCTCTAATTGGGTAGCTTAAGTATAGTTGCAGAGTTAGTTAGAAACAAATGTCAAGGAAAGTTTATCATGATAAGATAATTACAAACCTAAACCCAAAATATCAGTTATATATAATAATTAGAATAAAAAATATGGTACATGATATCATTAAACCTCAATGCTTGTATGACCTAAAAGGCTATATCAAAATAAGAAACTAATGTCAAATTTTGAATCTACATAGTCAAATTGATCACCATCCCAATTTTCACTCTAACTAGGTAAAGGAAGGCCCCTAACCTATATAACCCTAATATTGTTTGTTTATAATAATTGAATGATCGATTAAGAACACAAATAAGTTGATTATGTAAAAACCTTAACTTAACCCCAAATTATATTATGTTTGTCTTAATTACATGATTTGATGGACTGATGATGATAAATTTGCAATTAGATGAGAAATATCTAACTTCATTCTTTTTGTAACACCCCTGACCTGGGTTATACTTTAACCCTAGGTGTTATGATTAAGAAAGATGATTAAATGCTTAATCTTATCTTGTGAAAGGTAATTAGGGTTCAAGTAGAACTTATATTGCAATTCTAGTCCTTTTTGAACATTGTTGAAATCAATGTTTTGCCTGTTTTGGACTAAAGTGCAAATTACCCAAGTTGAGGGGTTTAAGTGCAAATTGTGCATGATAATATGTTCATCATGTGTTGAATCATCATGAGAGTAAATATGATGCTGAGGTATGGCTTATGGAAGCCTGAATACCAAGAAAGAGTTGATAAAGCAATGTATGTGCATGAAAATCTAGTTTTGGTGTAATGTGCAATTTACCCAAAACCTAGGGTTCAATATGAAAATTACCACTTCAATAAGGTCCTTAATGTTCCTTGGCATCATGTAGAGCAAAGAAAATGAGAGGGGTGCCTCATTTGAATTAAGTTGGAGGAGAGAGAATCTTGATATTAAAATAATCAAGATTAAATAATAAGTGAAACCCTAATTCAAATTAGGGCAAAAATGAATGTATTAATTAAAGGGCCTTCAACCAAAATGTTATTGGTTGATTTTGAATAAGGATGGACGTTCTTTTTCCAAGATAAGGAACGAAAATATCCTAAGGAGGTGAAATTCCACTCACCATTATTATAAGGAAAAGAAAACCCACTCACATATGGATATTAATATAATAAGCATTAAGGTGCTTAATTTGATTTTCTTTAAATCATGGATAATGAAGAAGAATAAGAGGCAATGAAGATAGCCTCGTCCTTAAGTATTTTGAGGGGAATTTGAGGGGGAAGAGGCGGCCATATTTTTGGAATTTAATGCATTTTAATAATGCATTTTCTCTCTCATCAATTTTCTTATAAAAGTACCTTTACCAAGCCAAAACAAAGGCTATTTCGGATTCTTTTCTTTCCTCTTGCTTGGAAAACGACTAAGGAGCTGTGGAGGAGCAGGAGGACGACCCCAACCTGTTGGTAAGGTCCTTGACCTTCGTTCTCCTTGATTCCATGGTGGAAATCAAAAATAAATCATTGATTTCTTCTTATTTTGATCTCCTCTTCAACCCTAGCCAACTTTTTCATCCAAAAGCTTGAGGACGAGCTTAGGGGGAGTTGCTAGAGCTTCATCCACCATTAATGGCGTGAGCTTGAAGCTTTGGAGCTCAATTGGAGGCGGGTTTTATAACTCAAACCCTTAATCATTGCTATTGCATCAATCAATTATGCTTCGTTGATTGTTTTCTTCAATTTGATACATACTTGTTTCCTTGCTGCAATTTCCATCAAGAACGGTTGCTGCTCTTGGTTGTTAGAAGGAAGGGGATGATGACATCATCCTAGATGCTTATCCAAAGAAAAGTACCAAGCCAAATGGTCTTGATATCTATTCCAAATCGTTTTAAATTGATTGGCTATGCGGTTTCAGCAAACCGTTTTAGGGAAAACGGTTTCAAGACCGTTTGATATGGTTGAACAAGTGTTGACCGTTTGGGAATCTTGTTCCTAATTATGTAGGATAATGACCCTCCAAATTTTAGGGGTTATATCCAAAGGAATCGTGAGTTGAAGGCCAATCAATTAGATAAATCGAATTGAATTAAATGCTGATTTTCAACCTGATCAACTTGACCTGTTTGGGAAAACGGTTTCAAGACCGTTTGAGTGTGTTGAACAAGCATTGACCGTTTGGGATTCCTGTTTATAATGATGTTGGTTAATGACCCTCCAAATTTGAGGGATTAACTCCCAAGTAATCGTGAGTTGAAGCCTAATCAATTAGGGAAACCTAATTGAATTAAGTGCTGATTTTCAATCTGATTTAATTGACCTTTTTGAGTAAACGGTCTCAAGACCGTTTGAATGCATTGACAAAGGGTTGACTGTTTGGGATTACTGTTCCTAATGATGTGGTCTAATGACTCACCAAATTTGAGGGATTAACTCCCAAGGAATCGTGAGTTGAAGGCTATTCAATTAAGCAAACCCTAATTGTTTATGGAAGCAATAACTCAGTATACTATGTCAAACATAGTTGTTTGTATTTGATCATATGGTTGATGTAACCAAATCAAGTGGAGAGAATGATATAAATGAATTCATACATGAGTATGATTCATATGGTGATTTAGGGTAGGATCCTTAGTAAAGAGATCAAGAAACCCTAATTGAGAAGGTTAACGAACCCTAACCCTGATTTAGGGAAATTCTGAGTAAAACCCTAATCTAGGGTAATAGTGTAACCCTAATTAAGGGTAATAGTGTAACCCTAATTAAGGGTAATGACTTGGGTAACTCTAATTTAAGGTAATGAAATACCAAACCCTAATTGGAGGAATAATGAATCCCTAATTTATGGGTAATTGAATGAAACCCTAATTGGGATGATTAGTGAAACCCTAATTGAGGGTGATTCCCTGAGAAACTCTAATTGAGGATGATTCCATGTGAAACCCTAATTGAGGGCGATGTCATATGAAACCTTAAACCTAACACAGAGTAAAGCTATGTAAAACCCTAAATTTGGGCTATAGTGCATGGAATTCTAATCATGGGCAATATGATGATAAATCATAACCCTAATGTCTGGGTAATGATATGAGTAAACCTTAATGATGAAATAATGAGTAATACCCTATAATGATGAAATATCTCAAGTGGTTGACTATAGGCAACCTTATAATAGGCAATGCCTTAATTTGAGATGAGTCCATATCATTGAAGATAGTTGGACAATCCTTGTGTGTGATCTATGCACATCATGGTAAAGGTGATAGGTTGGTGGATGAAAGTATTAAGATGTGAAATTCCTTATTATAAGATAAGTTAATAAACTCATGTAAGATAGAAGTGATGAGGGAAGTGATACATTGAGACATGATAGATATCACATTTAGCATTTCAGGGTTGATATACCTTGATGCATCTCAAATCCAATATTTTTAGATAAGATACACAAGGAGAGTGTTATGTAAATTGTCACAATGAAATGTAATGAGTTTAACATACTTGATAAGTAAGCTAAAATGAGTATGATGTAATCATACCATGATAATGATGAGAGATAAACTCATACCTTGTGTTGATGATCATTTAATGATAAATGATAAGAATATTAAATACTTGGAATGTCGATGGATGCTCCTAGATGTATGGAACAATATATTAGGGTTGGATTGATAAAATGAACATGAAACCCTAATTGATGTGAATAGTAAACCCTAACCCTGTGGAGGAAATAGTGGTGTTACTATTATATTACATGAGTTAATATGTTATTGTTGCCTAGTGAGAGGTGACAAGATGTTTAATGGCCTTGTGAGCCATATGGTTAGATGTTACTTAGTAAGAAGTAACAAGATGTTTCATGGGCATGATTGAGCCCTGAATGAGGTGTATTCCTCTTATGTTGATAAGGGTTGATACCCTGTAATATTGTGAAAAGGATTTATATCCTGTGATAGCATGATGACTGGTGTAGTCTCATGAATGGCAAGTGAATATTACCATGTGATGATGAGATGAGAAATTATGTTTCATATGTTTTATATCTTTTCAGGTTTTGATATTTATATGCTTGCTAGAAGTGAATTAGGGTTTGTATGTCCACTTGTTTGATGCAGCCTTAATTCACCCAATTGGCATAACTAATCAAGTGCAACTCTAATCATGTAGTGTCATGTGCCATAGATCCATCTGAGTGTCAGAACTTGACAGATGGTGAAACGAGTATTCCTAAGGGAAACTCGGAGCGCATACTGATGAGTATGCGGGGTGCTTGTCATCCTGAATTCAAGTGTTTAGGGAGGATGACTGTGGTCATACCTAGCCCTTAGTTTGAGAATGGCTGCGGTCGTGTCTCGGTGATTATATATGTGATGATATTAGAGGACAACTGTGGTTGTACCTCAGATGGTAGGGTATGCGTACCCACCTCTTTCACTAGTGCCGTGACCTGTACCAAGGACGGACTAGGCTGTTAGCAGCTTGACCTTTTGTGTCACTGTGGCGGACCCGTACTGACCGGGGGCGGAGAAGATCTTAGGAGTCCGGCTCTTCCTAGATCTTGTATGGCACTGATTTCGACTTAGCAGTGGTCAGTTGGATTTTGAGTGGTATCCTCAATTTCCTCAGGACATAATAAAAGATGTAATACAGCCGTATAACATATCTTTTTAGGGTTATACATGACGCTTCACATTGAATGATAACCCATGTTTGTTCTCTTTACATAAAGATGATGCTCAGTGCAACTAAGAGATAGTAATTATACTTATGTTGTGGATATGCATAAGACTGTAATTGCGTACATACAATGGTCATGCTTATGTTGATATCTTACTGCTACTGTTGATTATAATCATGATGCTAGATATCTCATGTTGATAGTTATGTTTCGCATGCTATCCATGCCTCTATAATTAGAAATATCTGACAGAGGCTTAATGCTTGTAATTAGGTTTGGTTAAAGTCCAATGCCTGGATGTGTAATCAGGATTGGTATAGTCCAATGCCTGAAACATTTATACCTGATTGATATAGTTTAATGCTTGAATAAGACATGATGATTTATATAATCACATGGTTGGCATAAGTGAATACTTGTTTAGCAGATTGGCTAAGGCCAACAAATAGAAACAAGAATGAATCATGGGTGACACATCAGAATAATGAATGACATGAGCAAAGCTTGAGATGTTGAAAATGTATGGTAGATAAATGTTATACATGCTCTTTCTATTTATTATAAATAGAATAGATGAATTACTGTTCAATCATAGATAGGTGTAATACTTTAAAAGATGAGAATGATCTAAACTGTTTATCCTCTGCTCAGTTTTATATTAATTAAACTACAATAATGATGTTTCTGGCAGAGAGTTATATCTCTCGCTGGGGCAATTTTCAATTGTCTCACCCCCGTGGGAACCAACATTTTTAGGTGGACGAGTGTGAAAGAGACTGAGAATATCTTTCGGATGAAGAACATCAGCAGCTACAAGGACAGCAGTGACAACTCAGGTTCAGTGTGTTGTCTATCGTGTTTGGTAGATAGAAGTCCTATGTGTCGTCTCTGTACTCTCAGGTCCTCGGAGTTAGTACTTAGTGCTTTTAATGTATCATTTTGAGATCTTGGCTTGATGCCTTGAGGTTATTATGTTGTCTGTGTTTAGCTTTTAACAAGGCAGTTGATGTTGTAACCCTCGAGAAGAGATGGTATAAGATATATACTTATGAACCATGATGTAAATGTAATACATTGGTTATTGTTGAAAGAGTTTTCTTATGATTGGGTCTCTTTGAAAAAGGTTTAAAATTTTTAGTGATTTTCTGTAATCTGCTGCTTAGTGAACGCTTCCGCATTAGTTAATTATGTTTTTGTTAGTTGGATGCTATAATTAAGTGGTATCAGAGCTCTAGGTTCGCTGAGTCTACAGAGACATAGGACTAAGGTAGTAGAGTCTGTTCTGGTATCATCCAGTGTATCTGATAATGTCTTCTGCTCATATAAGAGAAGAAGAACTTAAAGATGACTGGGTCACATGAGGAGATTGCTGCTGAGAGCAGCAATATTTCACCAAGAAGAGGTGCATGGGAGCAGGCAAGACAGAGACAATTGCCTAAGAGTCTCCTAGTTGATCCATTTATGATAAGAAAATCTTTCTTTAAGTATTACTGTTGGGTAGATTAGAGCAACAGTAATGCATATAGTGGACTGGATACTAGCTTTATGATCTAGGTTATCAGTCCTTAATACAGAAGTTTGAGCTTTAAAAGAGTTCCTAAATGACTTAGTCATGTTGGAACAAGGGAAATTCATGTGTGTATAATGATATGAAAAGTGAGGAATATGATAGTATACAAAGTGCATACCACTTAATCTCAGTATTTATATACCCTGGCCAGGTATACAACTATTGATGATAAAGTGAGTATGGAAACTCTTAGATTGTAATCTCTCTGATTGCCCTGATCAAGCAGTCATTCTGATACAATCTAATGAGTATCATGAAATCAGAAATATGGAATGAATAAATGTGTGATATACTAAGTATAAGAAACAGAAGTCTGAGATAATCTCAAATGAGCATGTTGTATGAGGAACTAAAAGTGTACTCCTCATAAGATAAGAGTAAGAATAAGGGAGATGAACCCTGTTCAACAATGCTGCAAGCATAATAGAGATCTTTCCCATAATGAGGAAATGGGAATTGTGATGAGATCATGAGATGATCATAAACATGCTAGATAATAATAAAGAAAGGGATAATGACATGCAATCATCCTTACAAATTTCAATGCTAAAGGCAAGGAACCTAGGATGAGATAAAAAGTAAATGGTTTATGAATAATTGAAAATACATAAATTAATAAGAGGAATATGAATCCTTGTTTTCTTTCCTTTCAGGGACATGGCAATCAAGTGGGTCTTAGGACACTTGATGTGCATAAGATAAATGTGTTCATGTGATGGATACTTAGAAAAGTATCAGTTATCTTGGACTTTGGTCCCAAGATGAGGACATGAAACAATTAACGTTCCAAGATGAAAGGAAGAGATATATATGATGTGTTTCCAACACATGTGATAGATACCAAGGTGAAAGATTCTGGTATCTGAGAGTTATTAGATGGGTTAGGTTGGCTACCTAGAGTGGTCAACTGTGAAATTAGTCTGATTCTAATAATATGAACATTATATGTTAGGGGTTTATGCTCTGCATAAACATGATATTAATAAAGAATGTACGATGCTTCTCTGAATAAGAAAAGTGTTATTTGACACAAAGTTGACTCTATAGTCAATGATGAGGGACAGTGGGGCATGTGCCTTGTGTGTTGATTCTATGAGAATCTTGTATGGAAACACTTGGTGCTGATCAAAGTTTTATGGTGTCTCCATAATAATGAGATGTTATGTGAATACTAGATAGTATGATAAATGAAATATATCTGTCCTCCTTTATCTAGATTTCGAGGACGAAATCCTTGTTAGGGGTTTATAATTTGTAACACCCCTGACCTGGGTTATACTTTAACCCTAGGTGTTTTGAATAAGAAAGATGATTAAATGCTTAATCTTATCTTGTGAAAGGTAATTAGGGTTCAAGAGGAACTTATATTGCAATTCTAGTCCTTTTTGAACATTGTTGAAATCAATGTTTTGCCTGTTTTGGACTAAAGTGTAAATTACCCAAGTTGAGGGGTTTAAGTGCAAATTGTGCATGATAATATGTTCATTATGTGTTGAATCATCATGAGAGTAAAGATGATGCTGAGGTATGGCTTATGGAAGCCTGAATACCAAGAAAGAGCTGATAAAGCAATGTATGTGCATGAAAACCTAGTTTTGGTGTAATGTGCAATTTACCCAAAACCTAGGGTTCAATATGCAAATTATCACTTCAATAAGGTCCTTAATGTTCCTTGGAATCATGTAGAGCAAATAAAATGAGAGGGGTGCCTCATTTGAATTAAGTTGGAGGAGAGAGAATCTTGATATTAAAATAATCAAGATTTAATCATAAGTGAAACCCTAATTCAAATTAGGGCAAAAATGAATGTATTAATTAAAGGGCCTTCAACCAAAATGTTATTGGTTGATTTTGAATAAGGATGGACGTTATTTTTCCAAGATAAGGAACGAAAATATCCTAAGGAGGTGAAATTCCACTCACCATTATTATAAGGAAAAGAAAACCCACTCACATATGGATATTAATATAATAAGCATTAAGGTGCTTAATTTGATTTTCTTTAAATCATGGATAATGAAGAAGAATAAGAGGCAATGAAGATAGCCTCGTCCTTAAGGATTTTGATGGGAATTTGAGGGGGAAGAGGCGGCCATATTTTTGGAATTTAATGCATTTTAATAATGCATTTTCTCTCTCATCAATTTTCTTATAAAAGTACCTTTACCAAGCCAAAACAAAGGCTATTTCGGATTCTTTTCTTTCCTCTTGCTTGGAAAACGACTAAGGAGCTGTGGAGGAGCAGGAGGACGACCCCAACCTGTTGGTAAGGTCCTTGACCTTCGTTCTCCTTGATTCCATGGTGGAAATCAAAAATAAATCATTGATTTCTTCTTATTTTGATCTCCTCTTCAACCCTAGCCAACTTTTTCATCCAAAAGCTTGAGGAAGAGCTTAGGGGAGTTTCTAGAGCTTCATCCACCATTAATGGCGTGATCTTGAAGCTTTGGAGATCAATTGGAGGTGGGTTTTATAACTCAAACCCTTAATCATTGCTATTGCATCAATCAATTATGCTTTGTTGATTGTTTTCTTCAATTTGATACATACTTGTTTCCTTGCTGCAATTTCCATCAAGAACGGTTTCTGTTCTTGGTTGTTAGAAGGAAGGGGATGATGACATTATCCTAGATGCTTATCCAAAGAAAAGTACCAAGCCAAATGGTCTTGATATCTATTCCAAATCGTTTTAAATTGATTGGCTATGCAGTTTCAGAAAACCGTTTAGGGAAAACGGTTTAAAGACCGTTTTATATGGTTGAACAAGCGTTGACCGTTTGGGAATCTTGTTCCTAATTATGTAGGCTAATTACCCTCCAAATTTTAGGGGTTAACTCCAAAGGAATCGTGAGTTGAAGGCCAATCAATTAGATAAATCGAATTGAATTAAATGGTGATTTTCAACCTGATCAACTTGACCTGTTTGGGAAAACGGTTTCAAGACCGTTTGAGTGTGTTGACCAAGCATTGACCGTTTGTGATTCCTTTTTATAATGATGTTGGCTAATGACCCTACAAATTTGAGGGATTAAATCCCAAGGAATCGTGAGTTGAAGCCTAATCAATTAGGGAAACCTAATTGAATTAAGTGCTGATTTTCAATCTGATTTAATTGACCTTTTTGAGTAAACGGTCTCAAGACCGTTTGAATGCGTTGACCAATGGTTGACTGTTTGGGATTACTGTTCCTAATGATGTGGTCTAATGACTCACCAAATTTGAGGGATTAACTCCCAAGGAATCGTGAGTTGAAGGCTATTCAATTAAGCAAACCCTAATTGTTTATGGAAGCAATAACTCAGTATACTATGTCAAACATAGTTGTTTGTATTTGATCAGATGGTTGATGTAACCAAATCAAGTGGAGAGAATGATAGAAATGAATTCATACACGAGTATGATTCATATGGTGATTTAGGGTAGGATCCTTAGTAAAGAGATCAAGAAACCCTAATTGAGAAGGTTAACGAACCCTAACCCTGATTTAGGGAAATTCTGAGTAAAACCCTAATCTAGGGTAATAGTGTAACCCTAATTAAGGGTAATAGTGTAACCCTAATTAAGGGTAATGACTTGGGTAACTCTAATTTAAGGTAATGAAATACCAAACCCTAATTGGAGGAATAATGAATCCCTAATTTATGGGTAATTGAATGAAACCCTAATTGGGATGATTAGTGAAACCCTAATTGAGGGTGATTCCCTGAGAAACTCTAATTGAGGATGATTCCATGTGAAACCCTAATTGAGGGCGATGTCATATGAAACCTTAAACCTAACACAGAGTAAAGCTATGTAAAACCCTAAATTTGGGCTATAGTGCATGGAATTCTAATCATGGGCAATATGATGATAAATCATAACCCTAATGTCTGGGTAATGATATGAGTAAACCTTAATGATGAAATAATGAGTAATACCCTATAATGATGAAATATCTCAAGTGGTTGACTATAGGCAACCTTATAACAGGCAATGCCTTAATTTGAGATGAGTCCATATCATTGAAGATAGTTGGACAATCCTTGTGTGTGATCTATGCACATCATGGTAAAGGTGATAGGTTGGTGGATGAAAGTATTAAGATGTGAAATTCCTTATTATAAGATAAGTTAATAAACTCATGTAAGATAGAAGTGATGAGGGAAGTGATACATTGAGACATGATAGATATCACATTTAGCATTTCAGGGTTGATATACCTTGATGCATCTCAAATCCAATATTTTTAGATAAGATACACAAGGAGAGTGTTATGTAAATTGTCACAATGAAATGTAATGAGTTTAACATACTTGATAAGTAAGCTAAAATGAGTATGATGTAATCATACCATGATAATGATGAGAGATAAACTCATACCTTGTGTTGATGATCATTTAATGATAAATGATAAGAATATTAAATACTTGGAATGTCGATGGATGCTCCTAGATGTATGGAACAATATATTAGGGTTGGATTGATAAAATGAACATGAAACCCTAATTGATGTGAATAGTAAACCCTAACCCTGTGGAGGAAATAGTGGTGTTACTATTATATTACATGAGTTAATATGTTATTGTTGCCTAGTGAGAGGTGACAAGATGTTTAATGGCCTTGTGAGCCATATGGTTAGATGTTACTTAGTAAGAAGTAACAAGATGTTTCATGGGCATGATTGAGCCCTGAATGAGGTGTATTCCTCTTATGTTGATAAGGGTTGATACCCTGTAATATTATGAAAAGGATTTATATCCTGTGATAGCATGATGACTGGTGTAGTCTCATGAATGGCAAGTGAATATTACCATGTGATGATGAGATGAGAAATTATGTTTCATATGTTTTATATCTTTTCAGGTTTTGATATTTATATGCTTGCTAGAAGTGAATTAGGGTTTGTATGTCCACTTGTTTGATGCAGCCTTAATTCACCCAATTGGCATAACTAATCAAGTGCAACTCTAATCATGTAGTGTCCTGTGCCATAGATCCATCTGAGTGTCAGAACTTGCCAGATGGTGAAACGAGTATTCCTAAGGGAAACTCGGAGCGCATACTGATGAGTATGCGGGGTGCTTGTCATCCTGAATTCAAGTGTTTAGGGAGGATGACTGTGGTCATACCTAGCCCTTAGTTTGAGAACGGCTGCGGTCGTGTCTCGGTGATTATATATGTGATGATATTAGAGGACAACTGTGGTTGTACCTCAGATGGTAGGGTATGCGTACCCACCTCTTTCACTAGTGCCGTGACCTGTACCAAGGACGGACTAGGCTGTTAGCAGCTTGACCTTTTGTGTCACTGTGGCGGACCCGTACTGACCGGGGGCGGAGAAGATCTTAGGAGTCCAGCTCTTCCTAGATCTTGTATGGCACTGATTTCGACTTAGTAGTGGTCAGTTGGATTTTGAGTGGTATCCTCAATTTCCTCAGGACATAATAAAAGATGTAATACAGCCGTATAGCATATCTTTTTAGGGTTATACATGACGCTTCACATTGAATGATAACCCATGTTTGTTCTCTTTACATAAAGATGATGCTTAGTGCAACTAAGAGATAGTAATTATACTTATGTTGTGGATATGCATAAGACTGTAATTGCGTACATACAATGGTCATGCTTATGTTGATATCTTACTGCTACTGTTGATTATAATCATGATGCTAGATATCTCATGTTGATAGTTATGTTTCGCATGCTATCCATGCCTCTATAATTAGAAATACCTGACAGAGGCTTAATGCCTGTAATTAGGTTTGGTTAAAGTCCAATGCCTAGATGTGTAATCAGGATTGGTATAGTCCAATGCCTGAAACATTTATACCTGATTGATATAGTTTAATGCTTGAATAAGACATGATGATTTATATAATCACATGTCTGGCATAAGTGAATACTTGTTTAGCAGATTGGCTAAGGCCAACAAATAGAAACAAGAATGAATCATGGGTGACACATCAGAATAATGAATGACATGAGCAAAGCTTGAGATGTTGAAAATGTATGGTAGATAAATGTTATACATGTTCTTTCTATTTCTTATAAAGAGAATAGATGAATTACTGTTCAATCATAGATAGGTGTAATACTTTAAAAGATGAGAATGATCTAAACTGCTTATCCTCTGCTCAGTTTTATATTAATTAAACTACAATAATGATGTTTCCGGCAGAGAGTTATATCTCTCGCTGGGGCAATTTTCAATTGTCTCACCCCCGTGGGAACCAACATTTTTAGGTGGACGAGTGTGAAACAGATTGAGAATATCTTTCGGATGAATAACATCAGCAGCTACAAGGACAGCAGTGACAACTCAGGTTGAGTGTGTTGTCTATCGTGTTTGGTAGATAGAAGTCCTATGTGTCGTCTCTGTACTCTCAGGTCCTCGGAGTTAGTACTTAGTGCTTTTAATGTATCATTTTGAGATCTTGGCTTGATGCCTCGAGGTTATTATGTTGTCTGTGTTGAGATTTTAACAAGGTAGTTGATGTTGTAACCCTCGAGAAGAGATGGTATAAGATATATACTTATGAACCATGATGTAAATGTAATACATTGGTTATTGTTGAAAGAGTTTTCTTATGATTGGGTCTCTTTGAAAAAGGTTTAAAATTTTTAGTGATTTTCTGTAATCTGCTGCTTAGTGAACGCTTCCGCATTAGTTAATTATGTTTTTATTAGTTGGATGCTACACTTTTATTCATGTATGTTCCTTCTATGATGACATATGATGTATGAGATCCTTGGTTGCATGGTGTTTCACCATTGCAAGTATATCCCATGTGGTTATATGAGCTAAGGTATATTCATTTATGTCCTAATTTCACATGCCATCTAATGACAATTTTGTGAAATTATAAATCCATCTATATGTGTAGTTGCAGTATAGTAATTGTTCTTTCTCCTTTATACCCTTCAATTCATATAAGGGGAAACATAAATAGAATACTTCCTATTGTCATCAAATTGACATGTCTTGCACCACTGATCTAGGGTTAGTTTTTGGTGGTGGAGTGGGGTTCAATGATTGTAGCCTTTGATGGTCAATATGTCACCCCTCCTACCCTAGGGTTTGGTGGTTGTGAGAGAGTGTGTCGATTACTCACATGATGGGTAGGTTTATGGCTCATTCTTGGTGTGTGGATGGTCTATCACCCTACTTAGGGTTGATGTCTTTGAATTATGACCTAGAGGTTGATGGCTTTACTTTTCTTATCTAGGTTTGTAGTAATGTTACCAAGTGGTTGATGGCTTCCATCTATCCAAGAGGGTTAGTTGATCTATCTAGCCTAGTTTGTTAATGTCTCCATCTAACCTAGAGGGTTCATGGGCATTGTGGCTAGGGGGTCGATGAGTGTTTTGCATGCGGGAGGTGTATGGGCTCTTTCAGGTGGTCGATGGGTTGATTGTCATGGGTTTCCTACACCAGAGTGGACAATGGGTTGGTAGGATAAAGGGGGGCCATTATCTTTCCTGCATGGGCTATATGTGGGTTGTTTTGAATTTTTAAATACCCCAACATATGAATAATCCTTTCCTCTTGACCTTAAGACCAACTTGAAGCCCTAACAACTTTTAGAAATGTGAAGGAGAGCCAAGAGGGTTGATGGCAAGGCTGCTTGGAGGTCATTGACCTCACATGTGCTTCTTGAAGGTGATCTAGCTTGCTTTAGTGATTCTAAATATAGATAGCAATGTTCTGGTCATAGATCATGTAAGAGTTTTGTCGTTATTCTATTTTATTGGTATTTTTCCTCTCTTCCCCTACATTTAGTTGAGATTCGTGGAGAAGTATGTTGAGTCTACCGAATAATTTCTTGTCCTCAACCAAAAAGAGCGTAGAAACACAAATGAAGGAATTGTCAAGTCTGTGCATATATCAAATGAAATGAAAAATGTATGAGAGACCAAACCAACCATAATCAACAGGTTTATGCCTATGGCTGTAAATTCATCTTAAACACTCAAGAGTGAAATTTTTAATTCCACAAAAATGATGACAATTTAAATGAATCAATCAACTGGGCAACACTAGATGGAACTTGGATGACCAAGCCAAACAACTAGTGAGTTTGCAACCAACACTCTCAATTATTAAGTATGCAAATGATGGAATCTTAGTTTATGTTAACAAATTCAGCTATTCTCTCAAAATTCTCCAAAAAGGATACGATAATAGAATATGGGTTCCGACACTCAGCAGCAAAAATAGACTTATGCACATGTGGTGTCGGTTGGGGTATTTTTACCCTCTTTTTAAACATAACACCTAACCGTCATGGCCAGAATACTTACACTAGGCTAGTATGGTATGTTGGCGGTTTAACCATCTTTTCATGGGGTATGAAGGTGAAGTAAGCCAAAAGAAATTTTAAAATGAGTTGGATTCCACTTGAGAACCACGAGACTTTAAACTAGATTTTTCCCAAAACATAGGAGAGTTAACTAGTTGCAACATTAGATGGATTCCATTCATTTGTCTTGAAAAAAATTCACTAAAAGAGTGGTTGAAAATGCACTGAGAGCTTGGCAAGGGAATCCCATATTCTAAATGATGTTGTAAAGTTGATTTACTCACAAAAATTGAAACCATTACATGTGTTGAGAAATCAAGGATGTGAAAGATGAATGTTCGGGCTAAAAAGCATAAACCCAAAATTAGACACATATTGGTGGCCATGAAGTTTCATTTGATTAATGCATGCCTTTTACAATTGATATTTCTCAACAATGAGAGCAAAATCAATTTAGTATAGAAGGAATTCAATCTAGATACACAAGATAAGCCTCATATACTAGATTTTCCACAAGAAGAATGGGAACTAAAACAATAACTAAGAAAAAGATGATAAAACGGAAGCTACAACTACATTACCAGCCGGTTGCTCCCCCCCAAGCTTGAAATATGTAGTATCCTCACTGCATCAATCAAAATCAAGTTGGTAGCAACATGTTACCTTCCATGTAGAATCAAGATGAAGGGCTACCACCCTCATGACCTACTGGGAAATGTTGATAGAGAAGATCATCGTCAGCGGGAATATCTGTAGGGGTTGGCTATGGTTGATGTTGAGGTGGTGGTGGAGGAGGCATGGCATAGTGTCCTGGGAAATATGCCACATGTCCATACTCTACATAATGTCATGCATGACATAATACTTGTGGCTCATCAGATCTAAATGGCTATCATGTTGGTCAAATCTCTATTGGATGTAGCCATATAGGTGCTTCACATCGGGCATGGCCCAGCTATATCCTGTCTGCGTACTGGTGGAGGGGGTAGTGGTGTTGTAGCATCTATAATAGGTGCATCCTCTACCTGATCAGAACTAGAGAGATCAAACTCCCAGTCATCCTTATTTGTCAAAATTATGGTCTCCAAGTTAGGCAATTCAATGAATTGGTCATTGTAAGACCCCTGATCTAGATTTTTTGATGATCTTTCTTGATTGGCATAATTAGATGCTTAAAACCTTAACCTAACCTCATGAAGTGATTTGATAACATGTGGCAGGCTTATATTTTTAGTTTGGTCTAGTTTGGATTTTTTTGAGCTAGCTATGCATAGATGTGCTTGTTTTGGACCTAATTGCAAAATTACCATGTTTAGGGTTTTTCTTGCAATTTGTCATATGATTGTTTTTCCTCACATGTTTTGACTTCATGTTGGAGAGAGTGGTACTTTGGGGTGATATGGTGTACCTTGGGTTGCTGTAGTGACATGTTGTGTTGAGTTTTAGGGTTTGCTTGGATACCCTATGTGGATGGTCAACCTTGTAATATGTTGACTGATGATCCCCTTGTTTTTAGTAATAGCCAAGTTTTTCATTTGGCCATGTTATCTATGGTTGATGAGGTTTGGTATGTTCCTAGTGGTCTTTGCAGTCGATGAGCCCATGACCCTCTTCGGTCGCCAAGAAATCCTAGGGTTTTGTCCATGCGATTGTTGAGTTGTGAGCATATATGTTTTGGGTCGCTGGGAATCTCTTCGACTGATGGCTTTCTTGGAGTTATTAGGTCATTGGTTTTTCTTGATTTTGTTGCCCTAGTTGCATGTGTGAGTGTGGTGCTTGCATGGATGAGTTTTGGTGGACACTTGGCTTATGTTTGCATGACACCTAACCTTCCTTCTCTCTCTCCAACCCTTAGTTATATAAATCTCTCTCCTTGCATGAAACTAAACCCTTTGCACCCTTTATTTCTCTCTTCTTGCTTGGAGCTCGTCCCATTGTTCTTGGTGGTGCTTGATCTTGGAGAAGGTGGAACTCAAGTGGCCAATCCATCTTGCATGTTGATCTAGGGTTTGGAGCAACCCTCCCTTGGTGATCGTTTGGTGTTCCTTGACCTTGGTAAGTAATCTTCCTCTTGATCTTTGTTATTATTTCTATACCCTCTTCTTCTTTCTCTTCTTGGCCAAAACCATGGTTCTCTATGGTATTTCATGTGTTGAAGCATGAAGAACTTCTCTCTTCTTAGCCAAATCCATGGTTCTCCATGGTAGTGCTTAAGTTGATTTGAAGAATTTCTCTTTCTTATCTTCTCAACCTAGGGTTTTTCTCTATATTGTGATCCTTTGACCTAGGGCTTTGTTCTTTTCTTAGAGGTGGTGCTAGCTTGGCTAAGAAGTGGTGATCTAGCTAGTGTTTTCCTCTCTCCTTGGAGCTTCCTTATTGTTGGAGTTGATCCATCTTGGATAAGGTGAGTTATATAACTTTCTCCACTATTATTGCTTACTCTTACCTTGCATGCAGGTAATCTACCTTAAGAACGTAGTTACAAGTTGAAAGATGGTAAATGTGATCCAAGGTTTATGCTTACATGTTGATCTTTAGTAGATATATCCTCTTTGCTAAACCCTAATCTTGGTGCACAAAATCTGTCTTTGGTAATGGAGGTTTTGATGCATGCATGTGTGTTGGAATGTTGATTTTCTCTCTCTTAATTTAGGTTTACTTTCTCTCATGTTGGTGGTCGAAGTTAGGGTTTTGGAGTTGTTTTCCGCTGAAGTTTTACACTTTGGTGGTTTTCAATTTCAAGGTGATAATCAACCTATTTGATCTTGTGTTGGATGAAGTTTTCCCTCTCTTGATGTTTGCCAAGCTATGGTCTGTATGGTCAACAAGTTTTGATGGCTTGAAAGTCACAATGTTTTGATCTCCTTGAGTGGTCTCTAAGATGACCATCTTCTTCAGTTGATGAAGTGATGAGGTTCCTCTTCGATCACCAATGCACTTAGTTTTCTTCGATTGTCAAAGTTCTTCTTCGGTAGATGAAGGATCTAACCCAACTTCTTCTTCTTTGGTGGTTGATGTGTTGATCTAAGTGGTCTCTGAGGGTGATTCATCTCTTTGGTCGATGAAGGTAGTGCACTTAGTCTCTTCGGTTGCCAGGAATGGTATGACCTAGTTTGCAACGGTTGATGATGTGTCCCAACCTGTGTGACTGATGGTGTTCTCTAATGTACATGGTCATGACATTTGTTGACCTTATGGTGGCGAGGTCTGACCTAATTGCTTCCAAGAATATTGGAGATGATAATTAGGGTTTACATCTATTATTGATTTGAAACCCAAATTCGGTTATAATGTTGTAACGTAACCCTTATTTTAAGAACATGATGATGTTGCTTATCTTACTTGAGTAATTAGCATGATGATAGAGTACTTCCTCTCTCCTAATGTTGTAACCCTAATTTTTTGAGTAGTTGAACATCATAACTCATGAATGAATGTTGTACCACTTATGTATTACATGTATGTATGATTATGATCCTTGATGAGACATGGACAAATAATGATGATCTTACAGGGGATGATGTGATAGCTCTATGACCTTGAGTACGGTCTAGTGCCCTAATTAAGGTGATACCCTCTGTGTGATGTGATAAGGGATAGGTATACCGAGGTGGTGTGACAATGATAATGGCCTTGTGTATGGCAATGAATAGTGCTATGTGATGATGTGGCAAGTTTATACTCCATAGGTTTTATATCTTCTGAAGCTTCAATCTACACTTACCTTTGTAGAATATTTTTTTGGGTTTGTATGTAACTTGATTGATGCAGATAAAAGACACCCAATTTGCTTTAACTAATCAAGTGAAACCCTAATCATGTAGTTTCCCTGGCCATAGATCCATTCCAATGTGAGGACTTATTATATGGTGAAATGAGTATTCCTAAGGGAAACTCATACCACACATTGTTGAGTATGTGAGGTGCAATTGATTGTGTGTCCTTGTCATCTTGATCTCAATGTGTACGGAGGATGGCTACAGTCATGTATTGGTGTGAGAATGGTTGTGGTCGTATCTTGGAGTTTTACATATATGATATTGTGAGGGAAATGACGGTTGTACCTCTGTGGTGGGGTTTTTGCATACCTTGGTGTCTAGCATCGTGACCCATATACCAAGGTGGGCTAGGTGTTTTGCAGTTTGACTTCATATGTCACTGCGGTGGACTCGTAGTGACTGAGGGTGTGGGAGACCATAGGAGTCTGGCTCTCCTGGATTTTGTATGGCACTAATTTCGACTTAATAGTGGTCAGTTGGAATTGAGTGGTATACCTCAATTCCTCAAGATAGTAATAAAAGACATAATACAGCCGTAAAGTATATCTGCTTAGGGTTAAACACGCTTCACATTAGATGTTTACCCTAGCCTTGTTTCTTATACTTCTTAATTGTTATATAATGGGGTAATAGAAGTTAATTGTTATATATGTTCTTCATATTCCTTCTAGTCATTTACCTTACTATGCATATATGTTTAGTTGTTTAATTTGTTAGATCTATTTTCCCTATGTAATCTATTTTAATTGTTCATTTAGTTGAATATACTCATCCTAGTTAATAATTATACTTATTGTAGAAATAATCGTTGGTTGAGAGTTATATCTCTCACAGGCACATGGGTTTCACCTCGTGGTCACCACATCTTTTTAGGCGGTCATCAGCGATGTGGTTAAGATCATGCTATTGAGGAAGAACAGCTTGGAAATCAATAGCAGAAGGTTGGGTAGCTTCTACTTGTTGTTGCTATTGTTCGTAGCAGCGTCCTGATGTTGTTCATGTATTATTAGGTCTAGGAAGGGATGTGTTTTGTAGATGATGTATATTGATACATGATTTGGCAGTATGTCGTGGTTTGTATATGTGTGACATGTATATGTGAAACAAGATCTCTTTTATACACAGGTTGTGGCAAATGTCCACTAACAGATGTAAATACCTATTATGGTAGGTGATATATTACAAGTTGTTGGACTTTGTTGTAATATGTTTTTGCACATGTTGGTAATATGAGATTAGTTTTACTTTACCTGATTTTATGGTAATGCGGTTGTTTAGCTATTGATCATGCATTTTTTTAGTAATCTTGTTTGTGTGGCATTGGATTTTCATAGTCATCATCAAAGAACTCTCTGAATTTGGAATCATCATTGTGAACCTAAACAAGTAAATCAGGATAAATAAGCAATTGTATGTCAACTAGGCTCTTTCCAGGTGCAGCCTCCAGACCTATAAAATCAGCACCAACCTTGCGGGTAATGTGAGTGATCAAACCACCAATCATGATATCGTCTGATGACTTCTTCTTGATATCAAAGAACCTAGTGAGAATGAAGTACCCTACATTGATTTTGTATTTGTTTAACATTGCCCACTGAAATAAAAGGTCCATCTTTGAACAAACTCCTGGGGTTTCCTTTTTCGCAAAAACCCATGTGCTAAGAAGATGATGGACATAACAAAAGATGGGATTATGAATGTGTACCGCCATGTCCTTTTCTGCTTTGTGGATGTCATCATCTATTACTTCTCTCTAGAAAACACCATTATCAAACAATGGAGGATAAGCTAAACCACCCCCATAGTGGCATTGAAATGCCTCACAAAATTGTTTGAATGTTAACTTGTAGTTCTAACCCAAAAGGCAAAAGAATATGGTAGCATATGGATCATGGGGCTTTTTGAGGTCAGTCTCAACTTTTAGTGTAGTCAAAATTTCATAGGTGAGTCTACGGTAGGTATTGCTCACCATGTAGCAAGTGTACTTGAGTCCAAGCTCTTCTAGCATGCCTAAGACTTCATCTTTGAATCCCAGTGTCTCCATTATTTTCTCATAGGCAAAGCGCATAGGGAGAACCCTACGAGTGAACAACTTCTACCTCTGTGACTCTGAATTGAGTGGTGAAGACGTAGTTGGGAGATGAGGAAGAGATATCTCCACATCGACATTCAAAGGCTTGCTTGATTGGTGCCATTGTTGTTGTGATTGAGCTTAGGAACACTAAGACATGACGTGTGTGTTGTGGTACATGATGTGTCTGCTGGGCAGGTTAAAATGTTGAGTTCAGAGAAAATGAATGGACAGACACGCCGTGTTCTAAGAAATACATGGTGTGTGCTCGGAAGATTGGATGTTTCTGAAGGTTGGAGACAATGAGGATGTCACAACATGTGCTCACTTGATCATGGCGTGTTCAACGTGTTGATGGCAAGCTCTAGGTCGATGGTGGCCTAGATCGATGGAGGAACAAAGGGGACTCACTGATTTCACTGTGGTGGCTTCACTACTACAGAAATGGCTTATAAAGCCACTTTTCAAGGTGTCAGTTTTATACAAAAACCGACACCTAAAGTCTACAATGTCGGTTGATAACATAAACCGACATCCAATCTACGAAGGTCGACCAGACATGGGTACCACTTTTATTAAGTGTCGGTTAATTAATAAACAACCGACACCTAAACTCAACCGCCAAACCCAAAATTCCAGTGAAACAATTGGCTCCAAAATTTTACATATGGCGTCGGTCATAACTAAATAACCGACGACTAAAGCGAATAGGAATAGTTGTCGGTTGTCTTTTACTTAAAAACCGATGACTATAATGTAGTATAGGTGTCGGTTTTTTGTAAAGAACTGACACTGTAGGTTTAGTTGTCAGTTTTTTTAAATAACCAACACTTATTGTCAACTTAATAGCTGACCAGCCCGACCGATTCTTCCCCTTTCCCTGTTTCATTCCCGATTTCCCTAGCTCCGGCGATTTCCAGTGCTCCCTTCTCCGCTTCTGTGCTCCTGCTTCCGTGCTCCTGCTCACCAACTCACCGGCGGCCGTGCTCACCGGAGGTCGTGCTCCTACTGCCGTGCTCCTACTCACCGGCGGCCGTCCGTCCCCTAGCTACTGCTACGTCTGTCGCTGCTCCTCCGGCTCCATGCTGCTTCGTTCTTCTTCCTTCTTCTTTCTCCGGTAGGCCCTCCATTCTTCTTCTTCTTCCTTCTCCTGCTCTTCTTCTTCCTTCTCCCTCTCCTTACCAACAACAACCACGGCCGTGTGGGCTGGCACGGTCATGGCTGTGTTGGCCGACCACACGGCCGTGCTACCCAGCACGGCCGTGTGGTTGGCCAAAACAGCCACAGTCGTGCCAGCCCACACGACCGTGGTTGCTGTTGGTAAGGAGGGAGAAGGAAGAACAAGAATATATATATATATATATATATATATATATATATATATATATATACTAAAATGAAATCAATTATGAGTTTGTGATTAAATCAATTATATGATGAAATCCCTATTGCATGATGAAACCCTAACATCTGGCCGAGTTGCATGATGAAACCCTAACATCTACATGAATCCCTGTTGCATAATGAAACCCTAACATCTACATACTCTGTATGATACCTAAAATTGTGATGAAACCCTAACATCAATTGTGATGAAAGTTGGATTGTAGGTATTGGAATGACAATATACATGTATTGGGACTGTTATTGAACACCTAATCTGACTTAGGATATTTTGTTTGATTTAAACATGATTGGGCATTATTGCATGTTTGAAACTATTGAATTCTTGATTTATTATATAATAATGCTCTAATTGTGAGTGATGCAATGTAAGTGAGCAAATACATGTAGTGGATATGTACTCATTAGCCTAGAACCCCGTCCAAGATTTACTCATTAGGAGTAAATCTTGGATAGTCCCCGGTTTGGGACTGTTCTTGAACACCTAATCTCACTTAGAATGTAAGTGTATAATGTGTATTGGGTTTTCAAGAAAATTTTGGTAGCATTTCCCTGTTTGTTCTCTAAGTACATATGTACTTGGAGAACAGCGGGGAAATGTTGCCAAAATTTTCTCGAAAACCCAATACACATTATACACTTACTAGTGAGATTAGGTGTTCAAGAATGGGATAGGTGGTACACATTTATTATATATAAGAATGACATCACATGTATTTTTTGGCCTAAAGTTTTAACCATGAAAAAACTCTAATATGTTAACCCTAGACCCTAATCTTGTCCTGATATATACTTGTTTTCTCTTTGATCATAGAATGGATAGATCATGGATGTCCATTCGCAATCACTGCACCCCAGAGTTTATTTCTGGTCTTGACCAATTTATTAGATTTGCCGAGGAACATAGGAAACAACCTAGAGATAGGTTCTACTGTCCATGTAGGCATTGCGGTAACAACTTGAAAGTCAACACTGGTGACGAAATCAAAACTCATGTCATGTGAAACAGGATTATACAAGGCTATACAGAATGGCACTGGCATGGAGAGATTTCAAACCCGAAACCAGTGGATGTCGATAGCAGTGCTTGTGTGGAAGAAGAAATTGCCTACAATGACGTAGATGTGAATGAACCAGTTCCAGTAGACATCGTTGATGCGATGCTGGATAGTTGTGGGGTAGAGAACATCGATCCTGTTACACCCCAATCTCACAATTTCCTCAAATCATGAGATTAGGGCATAAGATAGGATTTATATGTAACACAAAGAACACCCTTAACTTATTCTTTTCTTTTAAACTCTTGTTTCTTCGCATTGAACCACATAACATCTTAACAAAGGAATCTGAACATTTCTTTTTACTAATCAGACTTTAATAGAAAAGATACATGTATAAACATTCATGATGTCTCTCACACCTTATGCACATAAAGCTTGCTAATTATCATACATATCAAAAGAGGAACAATATTACACATCGTAATTACAACTCTCTCTCTTAACTCTTACTGAGGACCTAGAGTGACAAGGACCGACTGACTCAACTAATCTCGTACTTGACTCCTGTGGCAGATCTACTCTGACGCTCTGATCATCTTCAAGTCCACGCGGTTAACCCTAAAATGTTTGAGTAGAGGGGTGAGCCTACTCGCTCAGTGAATGAGTACTTCAAGGAAACAGACTAATGCACTAATGTGATTACAGATATAACTTTGAGTAAACGATATGAAATATAACAACAATAAATTCTACACTGAGCAGTTCTAAAGCAATATAATAAAATAACAAAGAATGTAAATATTGCATCCAAAGAATAACTACTAGAAAACTATGCTCTAGTCTTCCATAACTCTTTCATTTATAAGGAACTCTGTGAACCTATATGATCATATTTTAGATTATTATTATTATTATGCCCTAATCATATGCAGTGCACTCTGCATATAAAGATCCGTAGCGAGCTACGATCCCACCGTACAAGACTTAGCGACACACCCGGGAAGTGCTAAGTCTGACTGCCAGCCCTGGTCTGCTGCAGGACTCTCAGGATCACAAGGCCTCAGGCTCACAAGGCCTCACTACACTCTCAAAAGAGTGAACTCTAGACTCCTCCTCTAACCTGAGCACACAGGCAGAGAGTCTCACCGGGTTACCACCGTGACACAAGCACGGATTAATGTTGAATAACCCCTATTTACTCCAGTGCCACCGTGACACACGCACAGATTATTGTTGAACACTGCCTCTTTCTATCCTCGTGCCACCAGAATTACTCAACCGGTTGATGTTGGATACGAGTTTCACCCCTTTGGTTGCAGACCTCTCAAAGGGGTTCTACGGTGTTAGGGCACCTAAGTCAATTAACTGATTAACATATAAACAATTAAACAGGAATATCACATTTCATACTTAATTCACATTATGGGTATCACTTGAAAACACATATATATCATTTGTCATCTTCAACATGACTCAGTAACATCCCTTTCTAGGGCATGTCATATCTCATCACCTGCAATTTACGAGATATGTATTGAAATATAAGAAGCCCTGCATTATGTAGATATCATCTCAGAGTGAACAAGCATATAAAGTTAAATGCACTAGAAACATACAATTCAACAATTAAGCATTACCACATCTCATATCGAGACCTTTCATATTACCATAGCATGATTCATTGAACACCCTATCCTTAGGGTTTCATTTGCCTCATTCATTCATCACATGCCAACACCCTACTCTTAGGGTTGCATTTGCCTCATTCACCTTTTCATTTACCTCATTCACTTGTCACATGGCTCTCATAAGGATTTCATAGGATATAAGCATTCACTAAATAAAGATTGTTTCCAACAAATCATATGCAATCAATATAGACATGAAACCATGGAAATTTAACTAAATTTAGGTTTTCCATATCATTCACTGCGATATCATGTATCCAGAATAAAATTCAATTAAGATAACCCATGAGGTACATCCTAACCACTTATAGGATTACTAGTCCTTTTCAATAAGGTTGAAACTCTAGTGATGCCACAATTAGGTTAAACCCTAATTACATCATTTGATATAAATTTGAAAAACATTCTCACTAGGAAGTGTTGTATACGTTTCTGATATGAATCTACCATTTAGGAATCATTCAAACAGAGAAGGAATCCATATCATATCAATTTGCAACAATCTTAAATCAAACGGACATTTCAGGGTTTAGAATCACATACTAAGCATTTAGGGATTTGGATGCTATAATCAAATTTCGTGCATTACACTGTTTGAAGGAAGAACCCACTCACACTAAGGTGTGAAAACACCTCAAAACTGCAGCTCAACTCAGGGAATCTCGAACTCATATCAAATCCCTAGCAAATCTCCCAATTCTTCTTCCATTCAACTCGAAATGAAAATGAGGGATTATGAAGAAAGGGTAAGAAAAGAGGGAATTTCGACTGGATCAAATCATAGCATCGATGGAATCGTTGCATAAGAGAGAAGATTCACCATAAAAGTCTATGCAAAGGATCCAAACTTACTTGATTTCACCATTCCTCGGACCGCAAAACCCTAGGTCAGCAATTCCTCCTCTTTCTCCACTCAAGCCCTAACTCTCCCTCTCTCTCTAGATTTTCATTTCTCTGGGATGGATGACGAAGAATGAGAACTGTGTGTGTGTGTGGTCGATCATATAAGTCAATTTGAGCTGCTTGGGTCAATTGCATATTGACCCAACACTCAACTTTAATTATATTGGCTGAATATTCAGTTATACAAAGTTACTGTAATTCGTTTATTTTAGAGCGCAAACCTTCTCCAACAATTATGGGAATTTAGCAAGTTGTTTATAATTGATCTATAAAGCTTCATTTAAAATTTGAGATCATTTGGAGTTACCAATAAATAATTAAAAATAGAATACTGCACTGCTATATTGCAGTCTGCAGCAGATTCAGTCGAGTTTGCCCTGCATAGAACTCGACCGACACCCTCACTGTAGAGATCAAAAGTCATCCAAAAATTATGCCAATTTAACAGAGTGTCTAAAACTGTGTTTTTCAAGCACATTTAAAATTTGAGATCAATTGGATATACCAATAAAAAGATAAAATTCAATTACCACACTGCTGTATAAATCTGGAAATATGATCGGTCAAATTTGAAACTCGACCGATAAACAGGTCAGAACATTCTTCAAAAACTCTGATATTTTCCAATGTTGTTCAAATTTTATATATACAAATCATATCCAAATTTGAAGTAAATCAGAGTTACACATAAAATACTAAAAATCATTTAGTGAGACATTCTACTTATCAAATTCTGTATTCATGTATCATTAAAACCCTATTTTGGGCCGATTAGGGTTTATGTTTCTCAAACCCTAATTCTCAAGGCAAACGAACACTTAAACTTATTATCATAGTTAAAACATCCTAATTGTGTTATCGTCATTAATTAGATTTCAAGAATGATTATTCCAATTAATCTTTGCAATTGTCTAGGTAAACCCTAGTTTACCAATTAAGCTCAGATGGGGTCGTAACAGATCCACCTCCCATTTTTAGAAACATTGTGCATGATGCTGAGATGCCATTATACACAGGTTGTACTAAGTTTACGAAGCTTAGCGCTGTGTTGAGATTGTATAAGTTTAAAGCTAACAATAGATGGAGCGACAAAAGCTTCACGTCATTGTTGTCTTTGTTGAAAGAAATGCTTCCTGAAAGAAACGAGCTTCCAATCTCAACATACCAGGTAAAGAAATTGTTGTGCCTAATGGGAATGGATGCCAAGAAGATACACGCATGCCCGAATGATTGTGCATTATTTCAAAAGGACTATGCGGATTTGAAAGATTGTCCAAAATGTGGTGCGTCACGGTATAAATTGACGACTTCGGGGGAGTCCAAAACTGGTTCTCCTGCCAAGGTGATGTGGTATCTACCTATAATATCATGGTTTCAATGCTTGTTTGCCAATCCGATAGATGCGATGAATTTGAGGTGGTATGCAGATGTTAAGAAAAATAATGATGGGATCCTATGACTTGCGTCTGATTCCCCACAGTGGAAGAAGATTGATCTACCCTGAATTTGGTGAAGAAGTTAGGAATCTAAGACTTGGGCTTTGTACAGACGGGATGAATCCGTACGGGACATTGAGCAGCCAACATAGCACTTGGCCAGTCATGCTTGTTATATACAATCTTCCTCCCTGGCTGTGTATGAAAAATAAGTATGTAATGCTGTCGTTGTTGATATCGGGCCCTAAACAACCTGGAAATGACATCGATGTTTATCTTGAACCTCTGATTGATGACTTAAAGAAACTCTGGGGTGAAGGTGTGATGACCTATGATACTTCATGAAGAGAGACATTTCGTTTGCATGCTACGTTGTTTTGCACTATTAATGACTTTCCAGCATATGGGAATTTGTCTAGATATAGTGTCAAAGGAGCTAAAGCGTGTCCTATATGTGAAGAGAACACTGATTCAACAAGACTAAAATATGGCGGTAAGAATGTATATCTCGGTCATCGAAGGTTTCTTCCAAAATTCCATCTGTATCGTAGGAAGTGCAAAGCATTCAATGGATTGAATGAGGAACGGAGTGCACCTAAACCTATACTAGGGGAGGTTGTTTATGAAAGAGTAAAAGACATTATCAATGAATTTGGTAAGAGATCACAATGTACTACACGGAGTGACAATTTATCATTCAAGAAGAAGTCAATATTTTGGGATCTTCCTTATTGGAGTTCTTTGACAGTCAGACATTGTATCGATGTAATGCACGTTGAGAAAAATGTCTATGATAGCATCATTGGTACTCTGTTAAATATACCAGGTAAGACTAAAGATGGGATAAAATCCAGACTGGACCTACGTGAAATGGGAATAAGGTCAGAATTAACATAATTACATGAAATGGGTAATAAAAGAACATACTTACCTCCCGCTTGTTACACGTTGTCTAGAAAGGAGAAGAAAGCTTTTTGTGAATGCTTGGTAAATGTTAAGGTGCCACATGGTTACTCATCCAACATCCGTAGTTTGGTATCAATGAAAGATTTGAAGTTGATAGGTCTTAAATCTCATGATTGTCACACTCTAATGCAACAAATATTGCCCGTGGCAATTCGATCTATATTGCCGAAGCATGTAAGGTTTGCAATCACCAGACTTTGTTTCTTTTTCAGCAGTCTCTACAGCAAAGTTATTGACCCTGAGACTCTCGATAATTTACAAAGAGAAGTGGTTGTTACCCTATGTCAGCTTGAGATGTATTTCCCTCCTTCGTTCTTTGATATCATGGTACATCTTGTTGTCCACTTGACTAGGGAAGTGAAAATCTTGGGACCGGTTTTCTTGCATTGGATGTATCCCTTTGAACGATACATGAGCATTTTTAAAGGTGATGTTCGAAACCGTTATCAGCCTGAAGGGAGTATAATTGAAGGTTATGTGGCAAGAGAGGTTATGAATTTTTGCAATGACTTTCTCAGTGGTAATGACACTCCTGATAATGACAAGAATACTGACGAGCTATTTGGCAAAGGAATTTTGGGTTCACGTGTGAAAGTAATCAGCCGTGAGCAGTTGGAACAAGGTCATTTGTATATTTTACACCACATGGACGAAGTGAACGTTTATATCGAGGAACATACCAATTTCATCAAAAGACAATATCCTCGAGCGAATACAATGTGGCTTGCTAGAGAGCATAACAAGACTTTTATTAAGTGGTTTGAAGATAAAGTCTTACATCAACTATCTCAAACACCAGATGATATTACTGAAACTATCAAATGCCTCGCCTTTAAACCAAAGTTGATTGTTATGTATTATGAAGGGTATGGCATTAATGGATTCACATATTACACAAAGTGCCAAGATGATAAGAGTGTCGTCCAAAATAGTGGGGTCACCCTTCAAGCATCGACTATGTTTTTTGCAAGTGCAAAGGATAAGAGTCCACGTGAAGCTAAAATGTCATATTACGGTGTCATTGAAGACATATGGGAATTTGACTACATAGATTTCAGAATTCCGCTCTTCAAATGTAATTGGGTTGATAACACCAAAGGAGTTATAGTGGATGAATTGGGTTTCACTTTAGTGAACTTTGAAAAGATTGGCGAGAAGGCTGAACCATTCATATTGGCATCACATGCGAAACAAGTATTTTATATCGATGATCCTGTAAATGATAAATGGTCGGTTGTTCTTCATGGTAAAAGACAGTTCATTGAAGATCCTATATATGAAGAACAATACTATGATAAGTATGATGACTCCAGTCCATTCTCAGTTGGGTTGCCAACACCAACAAATATTGAAGCTAATGATGACTTGTATGTGCGCGGAGATCACAATGAAGGATTGTTAATTGATAAAATGTGAACTTTACAATGTGAATGTGAACTTTACAATGTGAGCTTTAGAATTTGAATTACTTTACAATGTGAACTTTACAATTTGAATTACTTTATAATGTGAGCTTTACAATTTGAATTACTTTACAATGTGAGCTTTACAATTTGAATTACTTTACAATGTGAGCTTTACACTTTGAATTACTACTTTACAATGTGAACTTTACAATTTGAATTACTTTACAATGTGAGCTTTACAATTTGAATTACTTTACAATGTGAGCTTTACACTTTGAATTACTACTTTACAATGTGAACTTTACAATTTGAATGTGAATTTGCAGATGGCTGACCATTCTCCTGATGACCGTGCTGATGACTACCGTGAGGGTGAGGACATCAATGCGCCGCCTCACAATGTAAGTTTTAAAAATATATCATATATTTATATCTGTATGTCCATTTATAGTTATATCTTGTAAATGTGAATTATTTTGTCAAATTTTAGGTTGATGATGCACAGGTACCATCTGAAGCACTTGAGGCACTTGATCAACAACACCAAAAAGTTGACAAGAGAAGGGGCATCACTATGATGAAGAAGTTAATTGCGCAAAAGGGCAATGGACCCAAACTTGTTGTGGATTTCGATAATGCAGGAAATGCATGTGGTGTGAATCGCAATTCATTTATTTCATATCTTGGGTTTGTTACTCGTAGCCATTGCGGTTGTCGCTTAGATTCTTGGCATAAAGTTTCTAAGGAGAAGAAAGATTTAATATGGAGGGATTTATGCGTGAGTTATTATTAATTTGCAATTCTATTTTGTAGATTACTAAATTTTTGGATACTAGTTAATAGCAATTCTATTTTGCAGAGTATATTTGAATTGGATGAAAAGCTGCATCGTAAATGTGTGATGCAACGCTGTGGGAGAGTCCTAAGGAACTATAGGACAAATCTCACCAGAGAATACATAAAAGAAGCCGACAAGAGGAAGAAGACAACCACTGAACAGTGGAACTTCCTGGACAAAGAAGAATGGGACGCGTTTGTCGCTTCAAGACAAACTGATGAATTCAAGGTATTAGGCGTCTGTCTCAATCTCATTAATTAATATGTGTTGTATTCACTTATTCAAGATTAACATTTAGTGTTATTAACCAAATCATTAATTTGCATACTAACTAGGCCCTCAGTGAGGCACAAAGATCAAGGCGTGCACTGAATGTGCATGACCACACAATGGGTCCAAAGGGGTATGCAGGCGTTCGCCAAAGACTACATGCTGAGGCTACTGCTGCTCAGTCTGCTGCTACTCAGGAGTCCTCTACCATAGGTAGCACACCTCTGCCTCGCCATGATGTCTGGATAGCTGGGAGGCAAAATAAGAAGGGAGAAATAACTAAGGCCGCAACTGCTGAGGCGGCTGCAAAAATGGTAAAATACAACTCTTACAACAATCATTCGAATATTGATTATTTGTGTTGTTTACTTAAGTACAAATTTTTGTTTTGGTGATTAGCGGGAGCTGCACGAGCTGAGGAAACAAGGAAAGTTCATCCCTGAGGGAACAAAGTATGAATTGACAGTTGCTCTGGGTAACCCAGAGCATCCTGGACGTGTTAGGGCTGCAGGAGCTGGTGTGGGCATCAAAGCTTTTTTTGGGCCATCCCAGCGCAAACATGTCCCAAAAGTGGGACTTTCACAAGAAGAGGTAACATATTTTTTCCTTGTAGATGTTACTGTAAAAGAGAATTCAATAATTAGAATTTGACGTTTCTTTTATCCATGTATAGGTAGATAAGCTATTTGATAGGAAACTCAAAGAAGCAATGAAAAAGTGGCAGGCACCTCAGACTGCCACTTACCAGACAATACCTACTGCAGAATCTACTCCTACTCCTACTGTAGAGGTTGGGAGTAATCTTGTAGAACCACCACCTAGAACATCCACTGTAAGTATTTTTATGACATAGTAACTAGTTTTTTAATTCAAGATGATACATATATATGAAATTGTAGTCGTTTCAAAAAAAGATGATATGTATATATGTATATAACATTCTTTACACAAAAATTTGTAGGGGTTGAAGCCATGCCGTCTAAAAAGTAAAGAATATGTCATGGCAGAGGCGTCGGCTTACCCATCCCTACCAGGGGAAACGTGTCACGGGTCTCCAGTACCAGCTGGTTGGATTCGGGTGAGCCCGATACATATATTCCCCCAGTGGATGGATCTTCCACTGCCATATGCCCACCCAGATTGTGAAACGCTTGGTGAGGCAGTAGGCGGAGTGATATTGTGGCTAAAAGCGGATGTCTTCTTTACTGATAAGGTATGGTAAATTTACATTACGTTCAATTGTTAGTGTGTGTATATGCTGGCAGTTGATCTGAAATTATATATATATACAGGTTAAAAAGAAGACACCCACAACATCTAGGCCTCCACTTCCACCTCCTGCATTACCTAGTTGGGTTCCACATGACCTACCTGTCCCGTTAGGTCCTAACTGTAGGGGTATGGCGGTATGGTTAGGGGAACATGATATAAACTCCCCTATAACTGTTTCTTCTGATTCAGATTCTACAGGTCAGTCATACGAAACAAAACTATTTATACAAGATATATTGGAGTTGTTTCGATATGATTAGCTAAATACATCTGTGATAGAGCTATGGATAAGGTGAGATATTCTTTATACATCCATATACCTTGTGTATGATCTGGTGATCTGGTTTCTTATTTATTAATGCATGCGTAATTAATACATATTTTGCAGCTACTTAGACAACATATGTGCAAATTTTGGATTCGAAATGTAGGGTTTTTGATTCCATCCTTGATTAGTTTAGTAGCTAAAGACCCTACATCAGTTCAACAATACTGTTGTGAGTCTTTTTCAAATTTTGCTGTAAAAAAAAAGACGGTGATAATGGCTCCATTCAATGTAGAGTAAGTTTACTTTGCTTATTATAATTTGGACTTAAGAAAATTACATTTTATTGTGGATTTTGAGTTATTAATTTTTAACTTTTTTCCCTCTAGGGGTAGGCATTGGGAGTTATTGGTTATTGCCCCCAAGACGTTCACTGTGTATTATCTAGATCCTAAGGGGGGTAAATTGAATACAAGATTTGGACACATAATGAAAATGGCAATATTTCGGTGAGAAATATTTCATTTTTCATATCCGTTAACATATGTTATTACATTACTATTTAATTGCAATTTCTGTGTTACATTAACATGTAGGGGTTTTGAGGAGTACAAAAAGGCTGGAGGAAAGGTCCCCACGAAAAAGAACCAGCCAATAATTTGGAAGAACGTGAAAGTAAGTTCCCGACTGCAATATATGTATATATTATTTATGTGAACAATGCTTAATTAGTTGTATTTTTTAATATTTTGTATGTTTGAATTTATAGTGTGCTACACAAGACAACGGATGGGCATGTGGATACTATGTCATGCGATATATGCACATGATTATCAAACATGTCGTACTGGATATCGAATGTATTGCTCAGGTATTATATAGTCTCATTAGATAATATGATCGAAATATATCAATCTTATTTATAACTCATTAATTATATATATACATCATTCTCTTTACAGGTGTTTAAAGCTGACCCCATTACAGGAAAGGACTTACCAAATGTTAATGCTCCCTATACAATGGGAGAATTAAATGAAGTAAGAGAAGAATGGGCAACAACCATACAATTAGTGGGGGCTTTAAAATATAATTGGGATCCTGATAGCGAATAATGACTAAACAATGATACTTTGTAAATGAATTTCTGAATTATAATATATGTGTGAATGTTTCTACATGTCTGGATGTTTCTACATGTGTCTGAGTGAAAATGAATGAAAGTGTTGGTTGCTATATGAATGTTTCTATATGTGTGAATGTGAATGAATGGAACTATAGATTTCTAGCATGTGTGAATGTTTATAAATGTGTGAAAATAAAATGGAACTGCAGGTTGCATTGCTAAATGCATGTGCTACTTTTTTATTGTTAATTTGCAGGTTTGGGGCCTGTTGTCGGCTGATATCAATGGATGTCGTAAAACTTGCAGTTCATAACTGAACTGAACAAGTTTCTCATCCTGCGACCAGCCACAGCAGGTCTGCAGACTGACAGAAAAAAAAACCAATAGGCGTCAGTTATTTGTAAATAACCGACACATAATGATATAGTGTCAGTTTTCCTACAATAAACCGACATCTATGTCCTTAACAGCACGGCCGTGCTGGACAGCACGGCCATGGGGCGAAGATATATGATGTCTATTTTTTACTTATAACCGACACTGATAAAGGGTTTGGGCACTATAGTGTCGGTTTTCCTACAATAAACTGCCGTCTATTTCCTTAACACCACGGCCGTGCTGGACAACACGGCCGTGGGGCGAACATATATGGTGTCAGTTTTTTACTTATAACCGACACTGATAGTGCCCAAGATGGTGCCCTTTCTGTGGCACGAAGGGTTTGGGCGTCGGTTTTTAACTAATAACCGACGCCTATAGTCCCATGATGGCGCGTTTTCAGTGGCGCGCGAAGAGTTTGGGTGTCGGTTTCTTATCTAATAATCGACGCCTATAGTCTCCTGATGGCGCGCTTTCGGTGGCGCGCAAAGAGTTTGGGCGTCGGTTTTGGAACCGACGCCTAATGGGTGGACTTTTAGTGTCGCCCATATAGGTGTCGCTTAGAAACCGACACTAAAGGCTTTAAATAACCGACACTAAAGGTAGGTTAAAGGTCAGTTGGAATTGAGTGGTATACCTCAATTCCTCAAGACAGTAATAAAAGACATAATACAGCCGTAAAGTATATCTTCTTAGGGTTAAACACGCTTCACATTAGATGTCTACCCTAGCCTTGTTTCTTATACTTCTTAATTGTTATATAATGGGGTAATAGAAGTTAATTGTTATATATGTTCTTCATATTCCTTCTAGTCATTTACCTTACTATGCATATATGTTTAGTTGTTTAATTTGTTAGATCTATTTTCCCTGTGTAATCTATTTTAATTGTTCATTTAGTTGAATATACTCATCCTAATTAATAATTATACTTATTGTAGAAATAATCGTTGGTTGAGAGTTATATCTCTCACAGGCACATGGGTTTCACCTCGTGGTCACCACATCTTTTTAGGCGGTCATCAGCGGTGTGGTTAAGATCATGCTATTGAGGAAGAACAGCTTGGAAATCAATAGCAGAAGGTTGGGTAGCTTCTACTTGTTGTTTCTATTGTTCGTAGCAGCGTCCTAATGTTGTTCATGTATTATTAGGTCTAGGAAGGGATGTGTTTTGTAGATGATGTATATTGATACATGATTTGGCAGTATGTCGTGGTTTGTATATGTGTGACATGTATATGTGAAACAAGATCTCTTTTATACACAGGTTGTGGCAAATGTCCACTAACAGATGTAAATACCTATTATGGTAGGTGATATATTACAAGTTGTTGGACTTTGTTGTAATATGTTTTTGCACATGTTGGTAATATGAGATTAGTTTTACTTTACCTAATTTTATGGTAATGCGATTGTTTAGCTATTGATCGTGCATTTTTTTAGTAATCTTGTTTGTGTGGCATTGGATTTTCATAGTCATCATCAAAGAACTCTCTGAATTTGGAATCATCATTGTGAACCTAAACAAGTAAATCAGGATAAATAAGCAATTGTATGTCAACTAGGCTCTTTCCAGGTGCAGCCTCCAGACCTATAAAATCAGCACCAACCTTGCGGGTAATGTGAGTGATCAAACCACCAATCATGATATCGTCTGATGACTTCTTCTTGATATCAAAGAACCTAGTGAGAATGAAGTACCCTACATTGATTTTGTATTTGTTTAACATCTCCCACTGAAATAAAAGGTCCATCTTTGAACAAACTCCTGGGTTTCCTTTTTCGCAAAAACCCATGTGCTATGAAGACGATGGACATAACAAAAGATGGGATTATGAATGTGTACCGCCATGTCCTTTTATGCTTTGTGGATGTCATCATCTATTACTTCTCTCTAGAAAACATCATTGTCAAACAATGGAGGATAAGCTAAACCACCCCCATAGTGGCATTGAAATGCCTCACAAAATTGTTTGAATGTTAACTTGTAGTTCTAACCCAAAAGACAAAAGAATATGGTAGCATATGGATCATGAGGCTTTTTGAGGTCAGTCTCAGCTTTTAGTGTAGTCAAAATTTCATAGGTGAGTCTACGGTAGGTATTGCTCACCATGTAGCAAGTGTACTTGAGTCCAAGCTCCTCTAGCAGGCCTAAGACTTCATCTTTGAATCCCAGTGTCTCCATTATTTTCTCATAGGCAAAGCGCATAGGGAGAACCCTACGAGTGAACAACTTCTACCTCTGTGACTCTGAATTGAGTGGTGAAGACGTAGTTGGGAGCTGAGGAAGAGATATCTACACATCGACATTCAAAGGCTTGCTTGATTGGTGCCATTGTTGTTGTGATTGAGCTTAGGAACACTAAGACATGACGTGTGTGTTGTGGTACATGATGTGTCTACTGGGCAGGTTAAAATGTTGAGTTCAGAGAAAATGAATGGACAGACACACCATGTTCTAAGAAATACATGGTGTGTGCTCGAAAGATTGGATGTTTCTGAAGGTTGGAGACAATGAGGATGTCACAACATGTGCTTGCTTGATCATGGCGTGTTCAACGTGTTGATGGCAAGCTCTAGGTCGATGGTGGCCTAGATCGATGGAGGAACAAAGGGGACTCGCTGATTTCACTGTGGTGGCTTGTTGTACTACTGCTTGGTGGAGAGCGGCGAGTTGCAAACATGGCCGTGAGGAAGCAGATCCACAGGCGGTGAGGATTTGTGCTTAGTGAGCTTGATCATAGTGGGACTCCATAGCTAGGGAAGAGTCGTGGTGACGGAGCTCGATGTCGATAGTTGAGGATGACACAACAAGTTGATGATGATGAAGGAGAATTAAATATGATGATTGGAGGTGGCATGGCATTGATGGAAGCTCCTCGCGGGTGTGAGGTTGGTGAGAAACCTAATCTGGGGTGGATGAAGATGGCAGCACAACTGGAGAGTGAGGGACATGGCTGGAGCTAGGTCTTGCACAAGCATGAGCTAATGTAGAAATGAGAATGGTGATTTGAGATTTGGGGTTAAAAAACCCTAGTTTTGTCCCACACACAGACATGTTCTATAAAGAACATAGTGTGTTCGTATATACTTCTCTAATGCTTCTTTTTATTTTTTCCTTATATTGATGAGGACACACCATGTCAGAATAAATGCACACAATGTTTGTTTCTCGCAAAAGTTTCCTCTTGTAAAGCTTGTCGTGTTTGAATTTACACACGTGTAAATTTCTGACAACTTATTTCTGGAATGGCACACGTCATGTATTAAACTAGACACGTGGTGTGTTCTAGAGATTTTTCTTGAATCAATATTTTGTGAGTGGAGACATGCCATATACTGTGTTTCACATGCCATTTTTCGTTGAATATCTGCAAAACTTGCTTTTCTTTTCTCAGCACCTACAATGACAACGATATATATTCACAAGGGTCTAAATTATTATATTCATCCATGGAAAATTTACTTTAGGAAAGGAAAAGTTCTTGAGCAAATACAAGTAAATAAATATATCCTAAATGTGGTGTCAACTCCCACTAGGTCCTCCGTTTTGATTCTAGAGTGTGGCTGTAGACAGTAGCATCAAGCATTTGAGATGGAGCAAGAGGCTCCCTGGTCTATCTTCTCTCCTTCAGTGTATATTTTGCAGTGTTGGCCATGAACTTTAAATGATGCTTCTTTTCTTTACATCTCCACGGTTCCATAGGGGTAAACTTTCAACACTAAGAAGGGGCTGGACCACTTGGAACACAACTTTCCTAAAAAGAATTTGAGCTTGGAGTTGAATAACAAAAATATATATCCTTCTTTGAAATCTTTGGTATGGATCCTTTTATCATGTCATCTCTTTGTCTTCTCCTAATAGATCTTGGAATTTTCATATGAATATAATCTCATCTCTTTTAGTTCATGGAGTTGTACCAATCTTCTTTTTGTTGCTTTCTTCACATTATAGTTAAAAAAAATTAATTGCCCAAAATGCTATATGCTCAAGTTCTACAGATAGATGACAAGACTTTCCATAGACCAGCTTGAATGGAGTCATACCAATAGGTGTCTTGTAAACTGTCCTATAAGCCCACAATGCATCATCTAATATCAATAACCAATTTGTTCTTGAGTTAGAGAATGTCTTCTCAAATATTGCCTTCGATTGTCTATTTGAAATTTCAACTTGCCCTGAAGTTTGTGGATGGTATGGTGTAGAGATCTTGTGTTGGAGACCATATTTTCTCAAAAAATTATTGAAGTTTCTCTCATTGAAATGACTTCTTCCATCTGAGATGACTACTCTTAGAACCCCACATCCTGGAAAAATGATCTTCTAGAATAGCTTCATCACTGATTTTGCATTTGAAGGTTGAGTGGGTATAGCCTCTACCCACTTTGATACATAGTCACATGCCACTAGGATGAACTTATAAATGCATGAAGAAGGGGATGGGCTCATATACTATATACCACATACATCAAAAACTTCATTTCTATAATTGAGTTCAGTGGCATCTTGTCCCTCTTTAAATTCCCTCTTGACGTTTGACACTTATCACAAGCTTTAACAAATGCATGTACATCACAAAATAGAGTTGGCCAATAGAAATCTGCTTGTAGAATCTTTGTTAAAGGCTCATATCCTCCAAAACGTCCTCTGTAAGGAGAGGAGTGTCATTCTGATATCACACTTGGGATTACTTCATTGAGAATACATTTCCGAATCATCCCATCTGCATATTGCTTGAATAATAGGGGATCATCCCAATAGTAAAATTTGACATCATGAAGGAACTTCTTTTTATGTTGATAGGTGACATCAGGAGGAAGGCATCCAGTGGCTAGATAGTTTGCAAAATCGGCAAACCAAAGTCACACAAGTGAATTTATTCATATATCTTCTCAATGGGTAGATTGCCATCAATAGGAACTTTGTATATTGCACTAGTGGAGAGGCAAAAAGGTGATCAAGTACATTATTTTCCCTCCCTTTTTGTCTTTAATTTCCAAATCAAACTCTTGTAGAAGTAGCATCCAACAGATAAGATGGGGTTTGGCATCCTTCTTACTCATGAGATATCTAATTACAAAATGATATGTATATATACAATGACTTTAGGACCCACAAGATATTGTCGGAATTTATCAAAAGCATAGACTATAACAAACATCTCCTTTTATGTAGTAGTATAATTTATTTGGGCATCATCTAAGGTCTTGCTTGCATAGTGAATAACATGGAGTTTGTTGTCTTACCTTTGTTCTAGGATTGCCCCTATGGCGTAATCACTAGCATCACATATGATTTCAAAATGAGCACTCTAGTTTGATGGTTGAATGATGGGGGATGAGATAAGAACATCCTTCAATATTTGGAAAGTTGTTTTGCATTCTTCATTGAATATAAATTCAACATCTTTTGCTAACAAGGAGCAGAGTGGCTTTGCTATCTTTGAAAGTCTTTAATGAATTTTCTATAGAACCTTGCACGTCCCAAAAATTGCAAACTTCTATCGCTATTGTTGGAGTTGACATCTTCTCAATAGCTTCAACCTTTGCTTTATCAACCTCAATCACTTTGCTTGAAATTACATATCCGAGTACAACCCTATATTGTAACATAAAATGACACTTCTCTAGATTGAAAACAAGGTTAACCTATTTACATTGTTGCTAAATTTTAGTTAAGTTCAACAAGCAATCATCCAAGGAATTACCCTAAACACTGAAATCATCCATAAAAATTTTCATAATTTTTTCTATGAAATCAGATAATATAGCCATCATGCATCTTTGGAACGTAGTGGGTGCATTACACAACCCAAAAGGCATTCACCTATAAGCATATGTCCCATAAGAGCATGTGAAGGTTGTTTTTTCTTGATCAAGAGGATAGATATGAATATGGAAAAATCCAAAATACTCGTCTAAGTAGAAGAAAAAAAAGAGTGACTGGCAAGTGTCTCCAACATGAAGTAAATGAAGGGCAAGGGGAAATTGTCTTTTATTATGGCTTTATTTAATTTTCTATAATCAATACACATTTTCCACCCAGTTACTACCCTTGTTTGAATCAATTCATTATTGTCTCCTTTAATTACAATGGTTCCTCCCCTTTTAGGTACAACATGTATAACACACCCATGGGATGTCATTGATAGGATATATTATTCATGCATCTTTTAGATTAAAAATTTCCATCTTAACGACTTCCATTATGTTTTGATTTAACCTTCTTGGTGGTTCTACACATGGCTTAGTGTCTTCTTCTAAGGCTATGTGGTGCATGCAAATTGAAGGGTTAATTCCTTTAACATAATCAATGGAGTATCCTATCACATCTTTGTACAATATAAGGTCTTTCAACAACTTACCCACATGTTTTTGAGTCAAATAAGCATTTGATATAGTAGGGGAAGAAAATTTTGGGTCCAAGAAAGCATACCTTAACCGTGGTGGGAGGGGTTTAAGTTCTACTTTTTTTCTAGTGTGGGGGTGGTGTCACTTGCCTCCTTCTAGGTTGGTACTTCATTGGATGATGAGTTTGATACAACTTCAGCATTTTCTTCATTGAGAACGATCATTGAGTCATCCTTGTCTTCTTCACCTTCAAGATCATCAAAAGCTTGGTCAAGATGGGTCTTGTATTCCTCTTGAAAAGCATCAATGCTATCTATCAAACAAAGGTATTCTTTAGTGTCGGGTGCCTTCATAGCATCATAGATAGAAAATACTAGAGCTTGATCTCCAACTGTGACAGTTACTTTCCCTCCTCTAACATCTACACTACAGCCCGCAGTCCGAAGAAATGGTATCCCAAAAAGGATTGAATTTGTCGGATCTTCATGCATGTCTAAGACTACAAAGTCACAAGTAAGCATAATTTTCTATCTACATGGGAATATCTTCAACAATTCCTCTAGGATATTTAATTGAAAGGTTAGCTAACTATAATGTCATTGACGTTGGTTTTAAGTCTCCCAAATCTAGCTTCTACCATAGATAAAAAGGAATCAAACTGATGCTAGCACCAAGATCAACTAAGCCTTTGTCAAAAGTTGAATTTTCAATTTTGCAAGGGAGAGTGAATGCACCTAGATCATCAAGTTTTTCTAGAAATGGTTCTTAATGATAGAGATTATTTCAAATAGAATCACTATTTCATCTTGGTTGGGCCTCATTCTCCTTATGAGAATGTCTTTTAAGAACTTGGCATAAGAAGGCATTTCAACTATCACTTCAATTAAAGGAAGGTTCATATATAGCTTGTTCAAGATATCCATAAACTTGTTGAACATTGCATCATCTTTTATGTTGGCAACCCTATGAGGGAAAGGAACATTAGGCTTACCAAATGAATCACCTTGTTGTGGATTTACAACAATTTTCTTCCTTTGAATTTCAGCAGCCACCTCTACGGTTGTGTCAATAACTTCTTCAGATTTTCTATTTGAAGGTGGTGAGGGTCCTCCAATCACTGCTCTACTTCTTAGCCTCACGGACTTGCATGTCTCTTTAAAATTCATCTCCACTTGGCTGGGCAAGGAACTGGGATGTGTTGTTTGATTGGCTAGAGCTTGTTGAGCAATATGATTCTTTGACATCTTGGTATGAGTAGTAATGCCCTCCACCTTGGAAGAATTTTTTTGGATGACATACTTCATTAACTAACCATGCTAGTGGAATCCTCATTTTGTTTCAATTGAGTTGAAACAAAATCTTCAAGAAGAGACTCTAAATTGGACTTTGGTTGTTGTTGTTGTTGGTTGAAGTTTCTATGACATTGTTGTTGAAGCCTGAAGGATTGTTTCATATTGGGGTCATGTTCCCCACGAGCAATGGTTGTTGACCTTTATCTTGTTGAGGATTTTGATAGCAGTTGTTGTGGTAGGAGAAGTTTGCACAATCACACCATCCTATATTATAGGTATTGGAATATGGATTGTATAGTTGTTTGTTTCCAAAACTTCGTACTACATTGCATTGCTCTGTGTTCTCTTTAGACGGGATGAAAGAAGTGTATCTTGAAGAAGCTACTTGTCCCATGGCTTCACTTGCATCACATATCATATTTATTGGTTGGGATGGTTGAGCACTCAAACTCTCAAACTTTTGTGTCAAGGCATCTAACTTTGCAAATATCAGATCAACAACTTCAATAGCATGGACGTCTGCTTGTTTCTTTGAAGTAACATAAGATGAGAGTGGTTGATTACTCGTTTCAGAACTCCATTGACAATGATTGATTGCCATATATTCTATTATATCATAGGCCTCCCTATAAGACTTGTTCATAAGAGCTCCATCAGCTGCAACATCTATAGACATCATGGTATTATAGTAAAGCCCATTATAGAATGTTTGAAGAAACATCTCGTTGCTTAAACCATGATGAGGACAAAGATGTTGAAGGTATTTGAACCTTTCCCATGTATCATACAAAGTCTCTCCATCTTGTTGAGTGAAGTTAGTCAATTAGCTTCTCAACTGAGCAATCTTGCTTGGTGGGAAGCACTTGGCTAAAAAGACTTTAAGAAGTTCATCCCAACCGTTGATGGAATATCTTGGCAAAGAAGAGAACCACACCTTGTCTCTATCCCACAGAGAAAATGTAAACAATAATAGGTGCATACCATCATGAGCAACGCCATCAATCTTGAAAGTATTCAGACATTGCAAGAATTCATCTACATGAAGGTTGGGGTCTTCCATGGGAGTCTCTCCAAAGCGGTATTGCTGAATCATTTGCATGATTCTTAGATTGATGGAGAAGTTGTTCACCTTGATCTGTGGGCTGTTGATAGCCCCATTGATGTTGATTGCAGCTGGAATGACGAAGTTCCTGAGAGGACGGTCATCTTCCATGATTGGTTCTTGGCTGTCCGGTGAAGATGGCAGTGAAGAATGAGGTGATGATGGTTGTGAGTCTCCCAAGCTTGAAGATTCTTCACTCCACCTTGCTCATCTATGACTGCTAAGATTGCATTAAATTTCTAGTTCTAGAAAAACTGATGGTTGGAGACCACGTTTAGATCTCCACATGCAGTCATGCAAATTCACCAATGGTGAGAACACCTAAAAAACAATGAAAGAAACAATTGATAGTATAAATGACGATGGAATGATGAAATGAGTGGGTGAGTGATCTAGTCTCACTTACTAGTTAACATCGATTACTCTAAAAAAATATTGGTATTCCCCAGAAACGGCGCCAAAAAGATGTTGGCTTAAATGCACAAGTTTTGATATGTATAAACTCAAGACCACCTCGCAATTATACAGGTGTATCTACTAACAAGATCGTCTAAGGGAGAATGGCAGTATTAGGCACAATCATGTTATAGTTGAACAATATATATCACTTTGCAATAGTTGAGTTGGATTAAGATTCACTAACTTACAATCAAAAGAAACAAGAACTAAACTAAGAGGATTTAGATCAAATTTTAGGAGATCTTGGCCACAATATTTCACTTCCATGCCATTACTCACATATAACTATAAAACTAACATGTTAATTAACTTGTAAAGGAGGTTGCCATCATCTTACACCTCCCAGTGATAAGGGACAATTCTCATCTATACATAGCACTCATGTGCTTATGTTCGGATATAAACTGTGACTTTTGGTCCTCAACATACCCCAGTCACTCATGGGGTCAAGGATTTGTTGCCAAGAGAACTACTCCATACTCCTCCATACATCCTCCCTAGTCACATAAAGAAGCATAAAACATATAGGTTTGATGGCCAAGAAAACATACAAGCAATTTAATACCATAGAGACTCTTCCAAAAGTAAGATAACTAGCATTAGTTAAGGAATTCGAGTTCACATGAGCAATGCACATGGGATCTTCTCTCTCGTGTCCAAGAAAAAGGATTCTACTCATGCATAATAAAGAAATACAAGTATGGGGTACAAACTTCAGAGTTTGACATGATTAGAGAGAGGAAAAGACAAAAGAAACCAAAGAATGAAGTAGGTTGGGGTACAACTCTGGCTTAAGGTTGGAATCCCACCCTTGTAGTTGCTTCTACTCGGACCACTTTTCCTCCCGATAAGTACGAATAGAGTAGAGAAGCTCTGTTTCACTCTTTGAAGAAGAAATGATGAAGAATGGATGTTCTCTCCCAAGAAGCCTCTTCTTCCTCTCCAAAATTTCCCTCCTTTTGCTCTACACCATTCTCTGGTCATAAAGTATTTAAAATGAAGAGATATAACTATCCCACCCAAGTATTTTCATATTTGAAATGTGGGACGGTTGTCTTGTTAAGATTGTAGAATCCATCCGGAACATAACGTGTCTGAAGAGGCACACAACGTGTCAGTGTATGTAACTACTAACTGAAACTTCTCTCACAAAAAATACATGATGCATCACTGAAAGACACATTGTGTTTCTACTATATGAAGTCAAACTACACGAATGATACACGACATGTCTTAATAAACACACGTCGTGTGACTGGACAGAACTTAAAATATGGCATTTGAGCATGCAGACATATCATGCTTTGAGTAGCATTATGCCGTGTACTTTTCTCTACACTTGGGGATGTGAGTTCTGTAAACTTACACGGCATGTACAAAATAACACACATCGTGTTCTTTTCAAATTCTTCAAGATCAACTCCGTCAAGCATGCAAACTCTTTGAGAATCTAAATAAGGCCGAACTTGAGTTGGATTAACCCCATTTCATCATCTTTACCATGTACTTGCGGTCAGAATTATGCAACAAGTAAAACAACCAAAATGGTGACAAAATAAGTATGATTAGAGCAAGTCAGAGAGAAAAAATGGACCGAATTTGTGTACATAAGTGGACAAATAGTATATATAAATTGTGAACATCATCTACCTTCTTTTGGCTACTCTCCTTACTTTTCCATTTGACTCAATTGAGGCTAGATCTTACTTGGAGGAGCCTTGGTGAGGTTGTTAGAGGAATAGCTAGTGGTTTTTGAAGCTTGGTTCATGTTCATCCTTAATAGAGATAGAGTTGTCCATCAAGAGGCAAGTGATATAGTTGTTGTTTGCTTTCTTTTTCTCTCATATCCTACATGCCAACCCAAAAATTGCTAGGAACATGTTGAATATGCTTAAAAAGATGATTTGATGGGTTGTTTTGGTATTATGAACATTGATCACGAATTTTCCTAACCTACTATCTCTTAAATGATCATCTATGATGGGAACATACCACCTTAATGTCATAAGGTTGTAATTTCAAAATTTTCATGCTTTTCCCCTAAAAATGCTAGCTTTTGGGCCTATTTGATACTAGGTTTACAAAAATAGATTTCTCTATGTTTCATTACTTTTTTGTATGAATATCTTCATTGCTATTTTGATGACTATCTACAAATGCATAATATTTCTGTCATTATATATCTCTAATACTAAGGATTTATAAACAAAACTTAATGTAGTATTTTATTGCGGAAATATGATGAGGAGTATACTCCTTCAAGTAAAGATTGAACCTTATTGAAGTGTGGCCTTGTTATGGCAAAAAATGGTGAATTAGACTAAGTACAGGCACTTTGGGGCATGATATGAAGCTTTATAGCTTCTAGGGTTTGTTGTGCTTGGCTAATGTTGTATTAGAATTGTATTCCTTATTTGTATCCTTAATTGCTATATAAGATATGAGTATTTGGCTTAACTAATCAAGTGAAACCCTAATTATGTAGTTCCCAATGACCTTAGACACTATTCTAGTTTTCAAAAAGTGGGATAGTGAATGGGTAACCTTGTACCAATATTGGGTTGTGAAAAGGCACTTGGAGTCATATATTTTTGAGTATATGTGGTCTATTTACTTCAACACCGTAACATGGATATGCACATATGTGTGGTTGATACCATATCTACAATGATATGAGAAATGTTAATGAGATATTTGACATCATGAGATACATGTCTTTATATGCAAGGGATAGTGTTGTGTCCTGAGTACCCAAGATAAACTTAATGTATAGTTTGGCTGATGAGCCACTATTAGTCATTTTTGTTCGATGTGTCCCTACTTATTATACTCGCACCAACTGAGGCATCATAGGATCTTATGGAAACCACTAATCCTAAGATCTTATATAGTGAGCTAAGGGTATTTCATAATCACTAGCTAGTGGCTTGAGTGGTGCACCACAAAATACCTAGAAGCGGTGAAACCAAAGATCGATAAAGCAGCTAAACTATAAGACAAGTAAGCCTCCCCAGATTTGATCCGCATATGCTTGGTAAAAAGAGAGTGAATAATAAAATGAGTAATCAAGGCATGTAGCTATATATTTGTTTAATATTTTGGTGATTCACTTGTCATTCTTTTATTTCTATTCTATGCCTTTGAAGTATTTCTAATATCACTCTTATATTGCTTATAGTGTTTCATAACTTGCACAACCTACTGCTTATCATTTATATACCTTTATTATGTTCATAATAATAAGCTTGTATTCATAGAATGCTTTGCAATTTTTATATCATATCATTGGAACATGGGTCTCACTTACATGGTTATCCACATAGTTTAGGTGTTCATATTCATTTGTAGAGTTATAGATAAGAGGAACCTATATTATACAAACAAAAGTAATAAAAAGTTGATGTTGTTCTTTTATGAAGATGTTTAGAGTTGTCCCTCTACATCCAAGTTCGAGAAGTGTGGTTTTATGCCAATATGTATCAATGACTTGATTTTTGACTTGTATGTCATGTATATTAATATCATGTTATATCAAAGGAAGATATGCATTTACAATTACCTATTCATGAATTAAAGTAATGTCCCTCTGATGTGCACCTTGATGAGATGTGGTTGGAATTTTTATCTTACACTTCCTTATCTTTGTGGTAATGATGATGGTTATCAGTGATCGGTGTTTGTTTTTAGTAATCTCATATTATGGTGGAAATGCGTCACAATTTGGTGGTATTAGAACTAGGCCTCCTAGATTTATAGGGACATTGTTGGTATGTATGCCCAGAGAGACAATCATGTGATGATTGTAATGCCATAATTTGCAACTGATTAGACTAATAAATAAAAGGCAAGCTTCCAATTTATTCTATTTAATTCAGTTATGAGATAATGATGTAGCATTATAAATATCTAGAGAATAATATTACTCAAGATGTATGTCTTCAAGTATGTGACTTGGGGAAATGAGATCATACTGATGTTAAGAGTACATATGCATATTCTCATTATGTCCCAGATCGGTTGTTATTGTGGAAGGTTGATAAACAACAATTACACATATAATCAGAGTGTGAGTTGGTTGATGACATGATATCATTAGTCATGATATGGCTATAACAAACCAAGCACACATGTACATGTTAGAGAATAGTGTCTCAAACAAACCCACCATGAGACTGAAACATGGAAGCCATTTTCATGGAAGTCATAGTCAGCTCTCATAGTGATGGTGGTGGTTGTGGTTCTTAGATCTGAAGTTAATGCACTCATCACATGTCGTTGGGTACACTTTGACATCATCAAATGCAGTCCTGAAACATGGGTTGTTATAACAATGATGATTGGGTGACTTTGACACATGGGGATAGACTCTAAGTGATAGAAATGGGATTTGTCCCTCCTACTGGAGTGTGATGTCCTAGGCCTCTAGATTAGCGAGACTTAGATATGCATTGCCATGTACATGTGAGTCAATATGTGATATTGAGCTTACATATATCTTAGACGGTCTTCTCTGGTTCAAGAAACAAGATTAGATGATAAAGAGGGTGATTGCTCCATGCCTCAAGTTCAATCTGGACATCAGCGACAAAGGAACTAAACAAGCACTACAACACCATACATAGATTGTAGGTTGAAGTAGTTCCCCAACTTTCCATTTACTTGGGTAGCATTGATGTGTGACTAGGCACCACTCATTACTTGTGATGTCATAAGTTGTTATGGACATTCACTGCCATCGTAATATGGGACCTATAGGGCACACAAATAGGTCTCGACCTAGAAGAGGAGTTTAATCTTGAATGACAACTGAATTAAGTACTAAAGTGTTTAGGTATTTGATTTATGCAACATATAGGCTGACTACACTGCTAAATGCCCATTTCAAGTGTTGAGCCGACCGTCTGGAGTGCTAAACGGCCGTCTCAAGTGTTGAGATGGACGTCTAGGGAGTTAGGCCTGATTCGAGTTGAAATTGGCTAAAAAATGAACCAATCCAACCGACTGGCTCGACTCAGGTCACCAGATGACCGCATGAGTGACTGAGACGGCTGTCTTGCATGGGTGAGATGGTCTAGTTTGGTCGAGGGAAGGTTTTAAAGATTTCTAAGTCCGTTTCAATTGCACATTACTTGTAGTGCAAGGAAATTAATGTCTAATTTTATTGGAAATGAATTACCAATTTTGTGTGCAATTGGGAAATTACAAAATGGTTGTCTCATAGTAGGAGATGACTGTGTCGCATGCCAGATGACTATCTGGTGTGCCAAGTGTCCGTTTTGATGGTCATAGGTTGTGAAAATTTGAGATCTTTCGGTCCCTTCCACTACTACATCGACTAGGGACTTGGACCCAAGCCCTACCTATAAATAGAGGGGTACTGGGGGCTTTCAAAGCACAACACAGACAATTGAGAACCAGTTGCTTTAATAATCATTGTCCTCTCTGGTTGTGATAACCATGAGAGGTCAATCAAGTTCTACTCAACTGGGGAGGAATAGCAAGGGAGAGAGCAATTAAGATCATTGTTGTGGGAGAGCAAGTTGGTGACTAGTATACTAATGGAAGGGACAACTCCATTCTGTATGTTATAGCAGGACAAAAATGAGTTCTACGTGGTCCGTGTGGTCTTCTCTAGAGGTGGAAGGCCATTGTCTGCCTCTAGAAGGACAACGTCAACTAGTTGTCTGTGACAAGAAGAGCTACTAAAGAAGATGAGGTTTGTGGCTACAATCCATGGTGCAGACCAGGAGGCGCAATAGTTCGACGAGTCTCAGTGCAACCAGGATTCAGAGTTACACATCTACAATGACAAGGTTGTCACTAGACTTGCTCCAGAACTAGGTATATCCTCAAAACCATCCTTTCGATTAGGGGTGGCAATCGGGTTCGGGTTGAGCGAGTTTTGTTTCGGTCAACACTTTTTGGCTAAACCCTAAACTTGCAAAAGATGGATTTTCATGTCAAAAACCTTGACCCTAACCTGACCCGCAAATAATTTCGGGTCAAACTCGTAAATCCTATATCAAAACAATAGTTTTAAGAAAATGTTATGATTTTTCAAGTCATTGATAGTTTTCAAGTGTAATTAACAAATTTCATTATGATAAACTTACAATGTGATTGAGAAACACATATAAAGCCTATTGTAGTTTATTAGAGAGTTTTAAATAGTAATTCATAGTATAATTATTATAATATATCATACAAATCAATCCAAAACCATGTAGACTTACCAAAATAAACTTCATGATTGATGGATTAGTAATTCAATGGGCCATAGGGTGTCTTAAAGTATAGTAATTTGTAATTTTATTTAAAAATATAATTTTGTATTTTGGGTCAATCGGGTCAATTTGGGTCCAAAGCCCAAACCTAGATCTGACCCTAAATTAATTTTGAGTTCTTTAGGTTTGGGTCAATTTTGGGTCGGGTCGAAAAACCTTAAACCCTAACCTGGCTTAAAATTTCAGGTTTGGGTCAGGTCAACTGGGTCGGGTCTTGTTTTTCCAGCCTTACTTTCCATCTTATAGTTATTGACGCGATCCTCTGGTTATGGGGTATATGGTAGATAAATTTTTTTTGATGCTTTCTTTGTATCCATATTTTCCAACAGTGGTATCAGAACCGACGATAATTTACTATATTAAGGAATAATCGATATGATCAGATTTTGTTTTTGTCGTTCTATTATTGCATGCGATGTGAATAATATCATGTCAAATCTAATACTACAATAATCCCAAACTAATATATATGATTTATATGTGTGTAATTTACATGTGTCTCCCTAAAAGCAGTTTTGATGGTGGATGTGTAGCATGGTTATGGCCAATAACTCCTAAATTATGTGCATGGTTGCGTGGTTGGTTTATCCATTTATCTCGGTATGCATATCGAGCATCTACTTATCTTCCCAATGTAAAGTTAATTCTTTCCTACCCTTTCTCCCGTCGAATGTAACTTGAGTTTTCTCAATATTTATGTAAAAGTAGGATAGTTTAATTTCCTATTACGACGAAGATGAAGATGTCCCAAAAACTATCCAACCAACAGAAGGACTATGGAGGACATGGAGGACAAGTCAAATTGATCATCTAGTGGACCCAACTGATTCACTGGAGGAGTCAGCAAATGATGGACCGATGGAACCAGACGACCAGTGAGACAACCTAACAACCAACCAGCAAGCGAGCCAATTGGTTCAAGGGTTGAACCAATCAACCCAGATTGGAAAGCACATGGACTTAACAATAATAAGTTTCTACATGTGATATAGACCTAGATGATGTAATTCCTTGTGGCTCTAAGGGATTACATTCGGTCGGTCATAACCATCGCTTTTTTTTTATTGCATGTTTTTGTTGTTGGATATAATATGTATATGATACTACTATATATGGTGATTGCATAAAGTATATGTATTTATATAAATTCCCTCAAATAAAATATCAAAGTCTTAGATGCTTTTCAAAAGAGGCACACATGAAAAGCTTGATCGACCAAGCGTAGGTTTTGCCTCCGTGGGGTGTGTCGTCTCTCTCATGGAAATGTGATGGTAATAATGTAGGTTTCGCCTCTGTAGGGTGCATTATTATCATGTCAGTTTTTGGGTCAGGCTTGACTGGTGATTCTCAGAGTGTCTGGGCCCAGAAGCATGCATATGATTATGGCAAGGGGTTGCACATATAATCTATCCAGAACTACATATGATGCAATTGACAAGAGTTGCCTACCTTGATGGTTGACTGTGTTTTGCGGTGTTGATCGGGTGACATGTCACAACCTCCATAACATACACAGTCCAAGCATAATGGAAGGATTTTCATGCATAGGAGATCATGAAAAAATCATGACATAGTATCATTAATAAAGCAAGGTCCATAGAAATTTAAAACATCCACTTGTAGTGTCTTAATATATGCATAAGAGAAAGAAATAAAATGTCCAACATCCTAAGAACAAGAAAGAAAAACCTAATATAACATGAATGCAAAGATAAACTAGAGGAACACTCTACAATGGCACCCCACCAGGGTAGGATCCAAAAGCTTCATGAACTGCACCTCACGCTCTGATGTTTCAATTGTTGCTGGCACTGTCCTCCACCTATGTTCATCCACACATAGCCATGCATTCGAAAAAACTATTTTAACATAACTTAAATGATATTAAAGTTGTTATGAACTTGCATAAACATTAAATTTGGTTTAAGGATACATTCTTAACTTGATTAAACATTCTTATTAGGGCACCTACTCAATGAACCATAAACGTACTGAACACACTGAAAGTGAACAGTCATCTGAACACATTGAAAGTGAATAGGAACATAAACATACTGAAAACACCGAAAGTGAACAGTCCTCTGAACACACTAAAAGTGAACATGATTGGGCTTGAACCCAATAATTAAGGGGGCTCATAAGGCACCAACCTTCCATATAAAGTTCATGATAGGGCCTAAATATTGGTTCTTAATTTGATCTTATCTTACATAGGGTTTTCACCCATGATCACATTATTGATCTTAAACGTGAAGAGATATGTTCTTTCAACTGATCTGATCTTAACATGAATCTTACTGCAGTAAATCTTAATAATAAGTGTGTATATAACTGACTCTAAAACCATTTAGATACTCACATGATAATAGATGTAATATGAACTTTAAACATGATTTAAAGAGCAAAGTAGTATGAATGTATTAAACTAAAACCCAAGGCATGTACCACTTACCTAATTCAGTAGGAACACTCACACCTAGGTTCTTGACCATAGGACTTTGGTATTTCCCTGTCATAATAACCCAAAATCCTAATCATTATCTTATAAACCCTAATTAGGTTAATTTTTAAAATTTTAGAAACCAGAGTCAAAATCATGACTCCTAACCTAATCCAATGGCTAGATCTTGAAAAGTTGATCAAAAATCATATATTACTTGACCCCATAGGACATACCAATTAAAAGATATCAATCATCTTATATCAGCCAATCAGGGCTCAAATAAATCCACTTATCTTAATATGAGATTTGGATAATTCAAAATTGAAAAGACCAAACGACCCTTTGATAAAATTGGGAATCATAGGCACTACAGTGGGTATCTTTGTAAACCAAATCATATCTAAATCATACCCCAAAATCATCCTATGACCTAAGTCCAACTTCAAACATTGTGACACATAGAAATTGGAATATAGTGATATCGGGCCTTCTCTTCACTTTACCCCGACACCCAAGCTTCTTGTTCCTCCAGGAACAGAAGTCATGGTGCACAACAACACACCGTCCTCCCTTTTCCAACATGACCCACCATGAGGGGCCCAAAGTAGAGGCATCCCCAGTTCCTCGCCCCTCACCGGACCTACAGAAAGTTGGCAGAAAGGACACTCAACCATCTTGCCCCAAATACACCCGATGGCCATCGCTGCCGCCGACGTGCAACTAGAGCTTGTAGGCTCAACGGTTGGCTGAAGATAAGGACACAAGAATCATTTGGGAAGGTAGAACAAAGTTCCTAGATGCTTACCACACTGTCAATTGCAGACGAAACAAGATGAGGGGCGACGGAGAATTTGGTGTCACTAGGGAAGAGAAAATGAGTTTGTGGCCAGGTTCAAGGGAGAACCAGTCAAATTGGCGGTGTGTATAGCCTCCTCACTGACTGTCAGATCATCAAGGACCTTAAAACAACTTCGTGATGGACAAAGTTGATGACTGCAACAACGTCCGAGGAGAAGAGCAGCGGAGAATCATGTGTTTTGTGGGGAGGAGGAATTCATGTTCACTCCCATATATATATATATATATAGATTCGGATTGATGTCCTGAAACTATTAGGATCAAAATCCTTGATTGATTTGCTCTGGAAAATGAGAAAAACTTGGAGATTAGGGAGGGAGCTAGACTGCTCAGAGTCCCAACTGGGGCGGGATCTAGGAGATGACTCGCTTGCCCTTGGATCTTCATCCAACAGTGACCAGTGATCCACACATAAGTGAAATGAAGAGGGGTGTGTGAGATCGCTTATATCATCAAAACTTTGGGCAAAAAAACATTTAAATATAAATATATCAGAGTGACATCGTATTAGTTTGAAATCCTAGGAAATTGATCTGATTTAAATGAAAATCAGGGTTATGTAGGTCCCAACTATATAGAAACTTTCAAAAATCATTTGAGGGGTCAAACAAAGTAAAAAAACTCCCAAAATTTTGACCATGGTTCCCTATTAACCCCTAGAACATTATTATGAGCTGAAATTTTCTAATTTCTCAACAAAAGTCCTAAATGATTTAATTAGGTTTAAACCCTCATAAATCCTATCTATATCATGTAAATAACATTATCTTGCCAAAATTGGCCATGATTATTAAACTATCATAGTATTTTTAACATTAGTTCATGGCATCACTTATTATACCCTAAAAGGCACAAATAACATCCCAAGGTATTCATAACCAATAAAGTTGTAAAATTTGTAATACTTGGAATTACATACCTAAAGAAAATAAGGATGTGACACCATAGTTGAATTATCTTGGATATAGCCCACTAGAATATTGTACGCTGCAATATTATGCATTGATATTGAGGGCTATAAATATGAATAAAATAGTGGGAGTGATAATAATTAAAGTCCTAATTAATATCATCAAAATTTTCAAACCAAATCAAAATCAAAAGGGTTTTTGACAAATGCAAATGTTCTCTTATAGAATCAAATGGCAAACAAATATGAATTGTGATTGGTCTTGAAGAAGGACAAAATTGATGGGAGAAATTTCCACGATTAGTTTTGGACTTTGAGAAAGGGTTATCAATAAAGACTGCAAGCTCTACGTCCTTGATAAACCAATGCCAGAAATACCTTCTCCTGTTGCACCTAGGGCACAAGTGGATGCTTACTGAAAGCATGCCAATGATGCCTTGGAGATAAAGTACATTATGCTTAGCTACATGACTATGAGTTGCATGAGTAATGTGAATACATGAGTGTTCTTAAGATGGTATAACATCTTAAGAAAGTGACACTTGGTCTTACAAATCAAGAAAGGGATGATATCCTCAAGGTGTTGCTTGAGTCAAAGTTGACAGAGGGAACCTCAGTAGAAGAACATATGCACAATATGATTGGATGTGTGTATCATCTTGAAGAATTGGGATTCACCTTGAGCCAAGAGTTGTCCACTGCTATGATTCTAATGACAATGCCAAAATCATATAGTCATTTTATTGCATGTTATCATGTGAATAATATGCCTGGATAGATGTAAGACTTGCTCGCCATGTTGATTCATGCTAAAGCAAAATTCACGAAGAATGTGCCCATGATGGTGATCATTGGAGCTGAGTCTAACGATCAAAGCAAGGTCGAGAAGTATTCTTAGGTCAATCCCAAATCCATATCTTCAACACTCAAGATATGGATAAATAAAAGTACAAGAGGATCTAATCCTTTGTAATTGAAGGCATTCAGGAAGAAGAAAATGGGGATGGGGATCTCCACTTCAAGTATATATGTTATTGAGATAAATCTATCTACTTCATCATCATGGGTACTAGATACCGTATGTGGATCTCACATATGTTCTCATATGCAGGATATGAAAGGAAGAAGGCCTTTGGGAAAAGGCAAGGTTTAATTGTGAGTTGCTAATGGCACAAGAGTTGTAGTCAGCACAGTTGGAACCTATAGTATATCTCTTCCCAAAGGGCTTGTAATAGAGTTAAAGAACTGCTATTATGTACCTACTATAAACAGAAACATCATTTTTGTATCTTGTATGGACAAGGATGCATTTAAATTCCATATTAAAAATGGTCGATGTTATATTTCAAAAGCTGGGATCTTTTATGGCAATGCCCCAATTTCTAATGGTTTTTACTTGTTACATCTAAAGACAAATGTATATAACATCCATACCAAAAGACTAAAACTCAATGACTCAAACAAACCATACTTTTGGCATTGTCATCTAGGGCACTTAAATGAGAATCACATATCTAGACTCGATGGTTATATAGACTCTTTTGATATAGAATCAATAGAGACACACAAATCTTATTTGTTGGGCAAGGTGGCTAAGACCCCTTTAACTGGTAATAATGAGGGGGCTAGTGATCTATTAGGACTCATACGTACGTATGTGTGTCGACCTTTTAGAGCAATCACTGGAGGTGGGTATCAGTACTTCATTACCTTCACTGATGACTTTAGTAGGTATGGCTATGTTTATTTAATGAAACATAAGTCAGAAACTCTTGAAAAGTTCAAGGAGTTTATGAATGAGGTACATAACCAACTTGATAAAAGTATTAAGGCACCTTGTTTCTGATCAAGGTGGAGAATACTTGAACTAAGAGTTTGAGAACCTTCTTAGAGCCCATGGGATTGTATCCCAATGGACTCTGCCTGGAACACCTCAGCATAACGGTGTATCAGAAAGAAGGAATCACACATTGCTAGATATTGTGCGATCAATGATGAGTTTAGATGAGATTCTGACTACCTTTTGGGGGTATGCTCTAGAAACTGCTGCGTGGCCCACATTTATACTAAATTGAGTACCATCTAAATTAGTTCAAAAGACACCATATGAGATGTTGAATGGGAAGCGTCCCAATATGTCTTTTATGAGGATTTGAGGATGTGAAGCTTATGTTAAAAGAATGTTTTATGATAAGTTTGTTCCTAAATCTGATAAATGTTATTTTGTTGGATATCCTAAAGAAATAAGAGCATATTACTTTTATTCCCAAACTGACAACAAAGTGTTTGTTGCCAGAGATGCTGCATTCCATGAGATGGATTTCATTTCCAAAGGAATAAATGGGAGAAAATTGGAAATCGAAGAGGTTTGAGACCAACAAGACATTGAACCAATAGATGAACATGAGGAACAATGAAAATCACAAGATGTTGTGGAGTCTCAAATTCCTCAAGTTATACAGGAACCTCATAGTGTAATAGGACACGCCTTGAGTCTGAAAGATTTGGATATCTTGTAACTTAGAAAGGCAGTGAATTGGTCATAGATGGTGAGCCAACATTCTATAAAGATGCTATTGAGGGACCAGAGTCTAAGAAATGTCTTGAGTCCATGAGATTTGAGATGGAATCTATGTATACCAACAAAGTATGGACTTTGGTGGATCCACCTGAAGGGGTAAAACCCATAGAGTGTACGTGGGTCTTTAAGAAGAAGACTGTCATGGATGGAAAAATTCAAACCTATAAGGGAAGATTGGTTGCAAAGGGTTTTAGATAAGTTCAAGGTTTTGAGTATGAAAAAACCTTTTCTCCAGTGGCTATGGTTAAGTCCATCAGGATCATGCTTGCCATTGCAACTTATCATGACTATGAAATTTGGTAGATGGATGTTAAAGCTACATTCCTTAATGGGAATCTTCTTGAGCATGTGTACATGACACAGCCTGAGGGTTTTAATAAATCCAAAGGATGCAAATAAAGTTTGTAAGCTACAATAATCAATCTTTGATGGAAGCAAGCATCTTGGAGTTGGAGTCTTTGTTTTGATGAGACAGTCAAATAGTTTGGCTTTATTCAAAATGAAGATGAACCTTATGTGTACAAGAAGGTTAGTGGGAGCATAGTGACATTCCTCATATTTTATGTAGATGACATACTATTGATAGGGAATGACATCCCTACTTTACAAAAGGTACAGACATGGCTCAGAAATACATTCTGTATGAAAGACTTGGGAGAAGAATCCCACATATTGGGGATAAATATCTATAGAGATAGATCCAGAAGGTTTCTTGGACTAAGTTAGAGCACATACATTGACAAAGTGTTGAAATGATTTAGCATAGAGAACTCAAAGAGAGGAAACCTGCTTGCGCATCATGGTATCCCCATCTCTATAGCTCAATGTCCCAATTTTTGTTAAGAAAGGGAACACATGATTTGATTCCATATGCCTCAGCAATTGGATCAATCATGTATGCAATGTTGTGTACCCATACAGAAATCGCATATGCCTTGAGCATGACGAGCAAATATCAGTAAGATCCAGGTGATGCTCACTAGATAGCTGTGAAGAACATCCTCAAGTACTTGAGAAGGACTAAGGATCAGTTCTTGGTCTATGGTAGAGAGGAAGAGTTGGTGGTAAAGGGTTATGATGAATGTGTATTCATCATGGTTTCAATCGCCATTTTGGTACCAATTCAACTCAGTACATTCGATTTCATCTACTAAATCTTACAATATGAAATTTTGCCTAATTAGTTGAATTATCGAGTTATTGACTAAATTCTATATTGATTTCATGCAGGTCATGATTGAGGTTGAATCTTAAACTGGGGCCCCACCTCCACTCAACCCTAGATCCACCTTCATCATCCATCTCAACCATCTGATCACATATCAACGCTTCCTCATGGTTTTGACCACTCGACCCTGACCAAGCAGGCTTGACCAAATGGTTTTGGTCCTCTCAGTTTGCATCCACATAGTTTCAACCCCTCATAATCATCCATTCGGTCTTGGGTCTTCTCCCATCCACCTGATCGCCGATCAACGATCCCTATCCATCCAACCATTCGGTCTGCCCCCATCTCCCTTCTCACAGTCTTTCTAACTCAACCCGCTACACGATCTCAAGACCGTGTGAAGCCTCACGGTCTCAAGATCGTGTAGTGGCTCCTCTCAAGACCGAACATGATACTTATTCCATTGAGACCACGAGGACCCGCAACAACCGATCTCGTCATCCACCTATCCACAACACCCCCATCCTCTATCGTCTTCTTCTCCTCCATTCACCAACATGACCTACAGTGTCTCCCGCCACCATCACAAGTTGCCGCAACCTACAACCCTAACCTCAACCTTCCCGTCACAGGCATCGCAACCACCACACCTGCTTTGACCTACTTGTGGTCTCCTTAAACTGTGAGGACACTAGCAGTCTCCTTAAACCACAAGGACACTGCTCACAGTCTCAAGACCGTATGGACAACCATCGATCTCAAGACCGCGAGGAGGGGACTGCTTGCCCAAGACCGCTAGGTCTATGTTCATTCTCAAGACCGTGAGGAGACTGAGGATCGGTTGGAGTGAACACCGCGAGAAGGCAGGAGTGAAGAATGCTAGGAAGGCAAATTGTGAAAGCGAGATTGTAAAGACCCTCACGGTGTCAAGACCATGAGGAGGGCTCTCGGTTTCCAAACTATAAGGAATTATCAAGAGTCCAAACCGTGAAGGCATTAACGGTTCTCCCAAACTGTTTAAGACTTGACCAGTGCCTATAAATAGGACCAGAGGGGTCCTCGCTTGGGCATTGGATTCGGGGACACCGCCAGGCTACTCCTTTGCGAGCTCGACCCCTGCTCCCTCCGATCTACAACAACAACTCCATCACCAGGCTGAACCTAGCATGCTCGACCCCTAGGAAAGCTCCTCCGCCTCCATTTCTCCTCATCCTCCACTCCACCACCAGGATGTGCCTAAGAAGCACTCAACCCCTGGTGGAGGACGATCTCCACAGCCAAGCTGAGTGACAGGCTTGCACATCCTCCCATCTACCACTCCACCTACGCATCCACAACCCACTCCTTTTGTTGCGAGCAAGGAGGTCAAGATGAGAAGGAAGGTGGAGAGAGAAGGTCTGCCCCATATACTGTGGTGTCCCTTGCTCCTCATCCAGATCTGCTCTGACGTGACATAGAAGACCGTATCTTCACCGAGCTGTGACCATCTTCTGCATCATGCTCATGGCAGAATCTTCCCTCTCTTTTGTTCTTTTTATTCCTCACATTATGAGTGAGTAGTTCCATTTCGTTGGGGTGCGGGGACTATCCCCGCTACCCATGCTTATATGTCTTTTCATTAAACATTCTATGGCATGTATGTAACTTTTCATTTCGTTGTTAATCGTCGATGTGTGCTTATGGATTAATCACTTGCATGCATTTATCTTATTCTTTCCTATGTTGCGAGAACTTCAATATGTAGGATTTGAATGTTGATTAATGCGGTTGACTCCCTGATGAGATATCAGATGGGATTCCCTAAGGTTGTAAGTGTGTGATCTATGAGGGGACGAGCCATTTAGCCTATGGTGACGCTTCTATGTGCCTAAACATCCTAACGGAGGGCCGCAGCTTCAGTTGGATATCTCTATCTTCAGAGCCGTAAGTACGTGATCCGGATGGCGACGAGAAATCTGATGCCTAAGGTGATGCTTATGTGAACCTAAACATCCTAACGGAGGGTTCACAACAACTCTATTTGGATAGTTAGGTCTTGCTTGGATGTTTGTGTTTGGATGTGTTTGCATGTGTAGCGGTGGTGAAACCCGGGACCACCCCAGTGATCCCCATCATTAATCTAGATTCAACCTTAATCCTGTACTTTACTTTTCTTGCACTTAGTTTAGTTAAACTCAAATCAACCTTTGTTCTAATATTAGTCTTATTTGAGCTAGAATCGACTAGCAACAATTCTTAAAAATGTTGTCCTTTGGGATTCAATCCTCAACTATACTGTGATAAGACATGTCCGCTTACAGGTAGTATTATTGCATAAGGTTTTAGTTAAAAACTCTGGGATTTCAAACCCGAGTGAATTTGTTAGTGTGATAATAGACCACGTCAGGTTACACCAATGTGAGATTCTAGACAGATCAAGATGATTGTAAGTCACAATCAAGATCATGTTCTGCCTTAATAATGAAGTTGTACGCTGGAAGAGTTCCAAGCAAGAGATAGTTGTCGATTCTACAATAGAGGTTGAGTATATTTCTGCATTGAATGCAGAAAAGGAGACTGTATGGATAAAGAGGTTCATCATAGAACTTGGGGTCATTCCAAGCATTTGTGAGGCAATCGAGCTATATTGTGGCAACAATGGAGATATTGCACAAGCTAAGGAACCTAGATTGCATCAGCAGTCAAAGCATATAAAAAGGCGGTTCCATCTCATTTGAGAGATCGTACAGTGAGGAGATATAAAGATTTGCAAAGTACCAACTGAGAACAATGTTGCTGACCCCTTGACAAAGGAATTTTCACAACAGAAGCATGATGGACATGTAAGATCACTTGGAATACGATTTGTAGATGATTGTCTCTAAGTGAAAGTGGGAGTCTATTGGTATGCATGCCTAGAGAGTCAATCTTGTGATGATTGTAATGGCATAACTTGTAATTGATTTGATTAATAAATAAAAGGCAAGCTTCTAATATATTCTGTTTAATTCATTTATGAGATAATAATGTAATATTACAAATGTTTAGTGTATAATATTATTCAATCACTCATGTCTTCAAATACGTGACTTGGGGAAATGAGATCATACATATGTTAAGAGTACATATGCATATTCTCATTATGTCCCTGATCGTTTGTTATCATGGAAGGTTGATAGACAACAATAACACATAATATTAGAGTGTGGGTTGTTGATGACATGATCTCATTAGTCATGATATGGGTATACCAAACCAAGCATACATATACATGTTAGAGAATAGTGTATCAGACATACTCACTGTGAGGCTGACACATGGAAGCCATTTTCATGGAAGTCATAGTAAGCTCTCACAGTGATGGTGGTGGTTGTGGTTCTTGGACATGAAATGACTACACTCATCACATGTCGTTGGGTACACTTTGACATCCTCAAACGCGGTCCTGAAACATGGGTTGTTATAACAGTGATGATTGGGTGAATTTGACACATGGGGATAGTCTTTGAGTGATATATTTGTCTCTATGATTGGAGTGTGATGTCCTAGGCCTCTTAATTAGTGAGACTGGAAAATGTATGGACATGCACATGTGAATCAATATGTGATATTGAGATTACATATATCTTGTAAGGCCCCTAAACTTGCTTAATGAGTTGAATAAGCTTAATTATCATAATTGAATTCTTAGAACCTTAATATAACCTTTTGATATGTTTTGAAATCATAAGACAATCTTAAGTTTCAAATTTGGTCCAATTTGGACACTGTTTGAGCAAGTTATGCAATTTTCTATACATTTTAGACTTTTCTGCAATTTGCCCAATTGAGGGGTTTTCTTTGCAATTTGTCACATACATTATGTTCTTTAGATGTTATATTATCATTCTTGAGTATTTTGATCCAGGTGTCTCCTAGTCGAGCCATGGTTTGAAGGTGTTTTCCTCAAGGGTATTTTAGGGTTTACCCCTTCATGGATGAGCTACCTTTAGTAGCTGTCAATTAATGAATTATGTGATTGGCTGGGAAATTTGACAAAGAAAAGCTAATCAGGTCTATATAGATGGTGGGAGATCTTCTTGTGTGTGTGTTTTCTTGTAAATTCTTAATAGTTTAAGGCCATAGACACATGGGGAAGCTACTTTTACACCTCATGCTTGCTTCCATCCTCATCCATGGGCTACATTTGCCTCTTCCTTGCCCAAGTACGAAACTATGCTTTCTTTCTCTTTCCTCTAACCTGGAGAAATGACTCCACTCTATTTTTCTATAGAACCAAGTGCTCTAAGGTAGAAGACTACCTCTTTTTGGAGAAGAAGGTCTCCTAGAGCTCTATCTAGCCCTACATAGGGTTTCCAAGGTCATCTTCTAGGGATTTCGACCAAGGAAAGTTGTTTTCTTCCTTCCTTCTCCATTTCTCTTACTCTTCTCCTTACTTAGACCTTCCTCCAGGTCGAAACTTTGCTGTTCCATGGTGAAAGTGGCTCTAGAACTAAAAAATCTATCCTTCTTGTTTCTTTTTCTAGGATTTTGCTTCTTTGTGGAGAGAAGTACCTATTTTGCCAAGTTCAGATCTGAATCCAAGGTTTTATTTCCCTATTTTCTTGAGGTTATTTCTGTTTGAGACCTGACTTACTCTATAGAGGTGAGTTATATAACATTCTTCACTTATATTGCTTGTTAGAAGCTTGTTAGTTCATGTTTATGCTTTAATGTGATGAACTAAGCATAGAGAAACCATGCTTGTTTAGAATTACGAATTTTTGTGGTGTTCCCTATTTTTTTCCAGTTCTATATGAACTTGTAAACATGTGTACAAACTTTCTAAGGTTTAACATGATCTGGGACAGGTTGATAGCAACAACCTATGGTGCTAAGCACAAAATAATTGATGGTTCAAATTAGGGTTTTCAAGCTATTTCCTTCCCTATCACACAACCAATGGTCATACCATTCAATAACCAATGGTGTTGCTATCTTGGCAACTGATGTTCACGATCAAGGGTGTCAAATTTATGGTGAAAACCTAGGAACACCTCCTTAGGTCAGGTTTTGGCTCAATTAGATATTTAATTATCATCTACTAAGTATTCTAATGAAGTTATCAATCGATGATGACATTAGCTTAATATTTGATGGTGTTAACTGAATGTATTACTGATCTAACAACTAATGGTGACCTATTGATCACAATTAATGGTGTATCAGGTCATCATAATATATGATGAGTTAAGAATATAATTGTATATTTGACTAACCAATGGTTCCTTGGTTCAATTGATCTAATGGTTAGACCTATACTTCAATTGATAACCTTGAACAATGAACCTGATCCAATGAATAATATTGGATGCTTCAACATCCAATGGATTAGAACAAATCACATGGTATTATATGTGGGTCCTAGTGATGATAATTTGATGGTTCAATACCATTAATTTGTAGTCTTACCTTTTCCATTATATAGTTATATTTGATAAATCACTATAACAAGTGGATGCGTATCTCCCATGTGATCTAGCTTGTTATACCTAACCTTAATGTAATTATATGATGTTGATTGGTTATAATCAGACCTCTTGAATGATTAATGTGATAATAAATTACACTCTTCTTGTGTTGAAACCACAATGTAGTACTATTTGAATATCACAGTGCCTTGCCATGTTAATATCTATGGACATATATGTGCTAATGATCTTTTGAGCCTTGTTTAAGGCATGTAATGATGATGATAACCTTACTATGAATAATTTGATGATCTTATTGACCTTTGGGCATATTTGAAGCCATGATTGAGGTGAAATCCTCTTCATGTTCCAATAAGGGTTAAAACCCTGGAACTTATAATAAGATATTGGTATCTTGTAATAGTATGATGATAAGTGTGGTCCATTAATTTGCAATGAATGATAGCATGTGGTAATGTGATTAAGATTTATATCTCAAATGTTTTTTATCTTTTGAAGTTGTTATACATATACTCTTGTTAGAAAATAATTAGGGTTTGAATGACCACTTGTATGATAAAGCCTTAATGCATTCAATTGGCAGTACTTAATCAAGTGTAACCTTAATCATGTAGAGCCCTGTGCCGTAGAGCCATGTTTAGTGTCAGAACTTATTGGATGGTGAAACGAGTATTCCCAAGGGAAACTCAGAGCACATACTATTGAGTATGTGGGGGTGGCAAGTTGAGGATATATCCTTGTCATCCACAATTGCAGGTTATGGAGGATGGCTATGGTCATGCCTCTGACATTTGATGTGATTGAGGACAACTACAGTTGCACCTTAGATTAGAGGGTTTTTTATACCCTATTTTCTAGTGTCGTAACTTGTACCAAGTACAAACTAGTTGTTATCAGTTGACTATTGAAAAACCACTAGAGGGGGGTGAATAGGGTTTTAAATTAATTTAACAATTATTTAACTCAAACAACCACAAATGAGAGACCAAGAAGGAGACAAAGGTTTTAGAGTGGTTCCAACCTTAGCAAATACTAAGGTTGTCAGTCCACTACCCGGTTGCTTACCCAACCGGGATTTTGAAAGTATTAATTTTATTACCTTCTCAAGGAATTACACAAAATACAATACTTTCATACACCCCTTTGAACAACCTTCACTTGAAGTAGATGCACCAACTCGAGGTAGCCTTCTTGAAGTAACTCCAAGCTCCCCCTTGAAGTAGCCTTCCTCTTTGAAGTAACCTCTCGTTGCACCAGCCTTCTTGAAGTAGTTCAAAGTCTCCTTCTTCACCAAGAAGATCACAACCCTCTCCAATCCACAACCTCCAACCTAGGAGTAGCAAGGAGAGTACAAACAATGAAAGTGAACAAGAAAGGAAAATGGAAATTACAACTTATCCTTTGAAGCACAAGACTTGATTTGCCTATATCAAGCGTGTAGATCTCCTAACCAATGTATATGGAATTGTGGTTGCTGTGGATAGGAGATACTAGCCTATAGGACACGAAATTAGAGCCAAGAGAAAAGTAACCAATTGCAAATGTGCTCAATTGCTCACAAACAGGTTGCTCAATGCAAGTGTATGCTCAAAGATTTCTCAAGTGTGTAATAGGTGAGTTTTGGTGTCCTAAGGCATGTCCTATTTATAGGAATGTCCTACAAGTGCTTAAGGACGTTCTAGACACTTTCTAGGGGGTTCTAAGTGCTTAACTAGCCGTTAGGTACAAGTTAGTTGCATTAGCAACGACTAGTTAATTAATTATGCAGTTGCTGTCAGAGTCCATCTTGGTCGAGGAATTGTCGACCGAGATACCTACTCGGTCGAGGTTTTGTCGACCGACAGGCTCTCTGGATCAAGTGTTTACAACGTTCATCTCCAACTGCCAACTACCTTGTCAGCTGTGTCTAACGGCTACCTGGGTCTTTCTCGGTCGAGAAGTTTGTCGACCGAGAGTATCTCAGTCGAAGATTTTGTCGACCGAGATTGACCATGTTTCAATGTTTCAAATAAAGTGCTAAGTGTATGTATGAGTGTGCATATATGACACTATTGAAAGGGATGACCTATCTAAGTGTGGTGATTAGTTAGGAAAAATCTAACGCTTGATTTACATGATGTCTAAGTACTTGTACATTATATATTTGTACAAGATTTACAATTTGATTTCATGAAAAATACAATCATTCAAGCATATAGATTTCCTAAAGCTTTGTCATCCACCTTATGCCTGCAATACTCAAGTAGCACGTTAGATCAACAAGAATGAAATGTTTGTCATTATCAAAACTCAAGGGATTTACAAATGTCCATTTAGCCAACAATCTCCCCCTTTTTGAAGATGACAAACATTTCCAAAATATAAATCAACTTAAAATTTAGCTTCATACCTGAAGTTTACCTTGTGAATTTCTTCTTTTGTTTATAAAATGTGTGCTTATTATTCCCCATGAATTATGGAACATGAAATCTAATTCTTTAGGGAATATAGCAACTTTCAATGTAAAGCCAAGAGTTTGTGAAACTCATTGATTGAGTTTTGCATGTTTTAAGATTTATGTTTATTTCTCCCCCTTTGACATTTCAAAAAGATATCTGTGGAAAACAAAAACTCCCCCTTAATTAGATGTCCCATCAATTCCTATGAAAAAGATGTCCATTTAGAAGCCAATAATGATGTAGAGTAAAACACTTTTAAGAAGTACAAATATCAAAGAAAACATCTTCTAAAGGAGTGATAAGCAGTTGCTTCCTTATTTTGTTGAACTGATCTAGTGGAAGTAGTTTTGTAAAAATATCAGCTAATTGATCTTCCGTATCAACATGATGAAGGGAAACATGATTCTTAGAAATGTGATCCTGTAAAAAGTGATGACGAATTTCAATATGTTTAGCTCGGCTGTGTAATATAGGATTATGTGCTAAGTTTATAGCGCTCGTGTTGTCACAAAAGATAGGCGTAGATGAAAAAGTAAAACCATAATCGTTTAACACTTATTGCATATAAAGTACTTGAGCACAACAAGATCCGGCTGCCATATATTCAACTTCAGTTGTAGAGAGGGCAACCGTGTTTTGTTTCTTGCTAAACCAAGATACTAAAGCTCTTCCTAACAAGAAACAACCACCACTAGTGCTTTTGCGGTCAAGTCGACAACCATCATAATCAGCATCAGTATAAGCTTTGAAATCCAAGGATTGTCCTTTTGGGTACCATAAACCAAAACATGTGGTGCCGACTAAATATCGAAGAATCCGTTTAACTGCTTGAAAATGAGAGTGCATGGGTTGTGATTGAAATCGAGTACAAAGACCAACGGAAAACATAATATCCGGTCTAGAAGCAGTTAAGTAAAGCAAACTACCAATCATGTCTCTATATAAGGAATCATCGATAGGCTCCCCATTTTCATCCTTGTCAATTTTCATAGAGGTAGCCATAGGAGTAGTAGCGTGTTTGCATTGATCCATCCCAAAACGTTTTAAGAGTTTTTTAGTATACTTTTCTTGGCTTATAAAAATTCCGACAGGCGTTTGTTTAATTTGGAAACCAAGAAAGAAAGTTAGTTCACCCATGAGGCTCATTTCAAATTCTTTTTGCATAATGTCTCTGAATTGTGTGCATAAGGATTCATTTGAGGCTCCAAAAATAATGTCATCAACATATATTTGAACAACTAGAAAATCGGCGTTATATGTTTTGAAAAATAAAGTAGAATCTGAATTTCCAATAGAGAAATCATTATCAAAGAGGTATGTCTTGAGCCTTTCATACCAGTTTCTAGGTGCTTGTTTTAAACCATAAAGTGCTTTCTTAAGTTTGTAAACATAGTCACCTTTTTTCGGTATTTCAAAGCCAGGTGGTTGATCAACATATACTTCTTCTTGAATGATTCCATTTAGAAATGCACTTTTACATCCATTTGATAGAGTTTGATGTTTTTGTGTGCAGCTATAGCTAGTAACATTCTAATAGCTTCAAGTCTTGCTACTGGTGCATATGTTTCATCAAAGTCTATTCCTTCTTGTTGATTGTATCCTTGTGCTACTAACCTAGCTTTATTTCTTATTACTTCCCCTACCTCATTTAGTTTATTCCTAAAAACCCATTTCGTTCCAATGATGGTTTTATTTTGTGGCTTAGGAACTAAATCCCATACATCATTTTTAGTGAATTGATTTAACTCTTCTTGCATTGCTATTATCCAATAGTCATCTTTAAGAGCTTCAGATACCTTCTTAGGTTCAATAATAGAAACAAAGGCCATGTTTGCAACATCCTTAAAAGAAGAACGGGTTTTGACTTTATCATTTGGATTTCCAAT